>JAEIFV010001005.1:0-108411 GCA_018904265.1 Lordiphosa collinella
CACATCTTGAGCATATCTTTTCAAGTCCAATTTTTCGTTCAGTCATGCGATGTACAGCACTTTTGAAATGCCTACACATTCCAGCTAACTCACGAACTTTCAATCGCCGGTCACTCAATACACTTTTTTTTTAATTTTGGCCACCATTTCTGAAGTGAGCACCTCATTTTGACGCCCATTACGATGTTCATCTTCGCAATTCAAACGACCTCGCTTAAACTGAGCCTACCCAATATTTTATTGTTGGAAAACGAGGGGAGCAGAATTACGTAAGGTAGAACCAGCTCCTTTTTAATATTAGTTTTACTAAGACCTTTTATATGAAAGTATTGTATCACATAACGATGACCTCATCCATGTTTGCAAATCAATAACAAGCGTTCTCATTTAAATCGACCAAAAAACTGTGCAAGGTAAAGGGACCAAACTTCAACTTTATAAACTTTAAGTTTAATATACTGGGCACTCCCCTTAAAAATTTTAATAATATTTAACAATACTATTCTAGTTTTGCCCCATTTTGGAAGGCCCGCCCGCACTAAATAAAAAAAAAATGGGGTGGTTTTAACCCCAAAGCCGCCCCCCCCCCGGACTTGAAAGTTTTTTTATAATAAGCGGACCACCACACGGTGGGGATCTTCTCGGGGGATTACCCCCCCATGGATGTTGACCTTGATGGAGTTTAACTTAAACTAAAACTGGACCGGAGGGCGGGACTGGATGGAGTTGGACGGGAGGGCAGACCTCAAAATTTAATTATTTAAATTAATTTTTAAAAAACAAAATAAATAAAATAAGAAAATTTGTTCATGGATAGGACTCATTTTGAGTCCAATGTTCTCGGTTTTTCTCCCACTGTGTAGTTTTGAGAAAAACGCGTTTAAAGTTTTAGCAGCACTGTAAATTTATCTGAAACGTATTTACAAATGTGCATGTAACTTTGAAAAAATTGCCGGATTGACTTGAATTTATCTGAGTGTGTACTTGAATATATGTACATTATTAAAATAAAATAAAAAATAAATTCATTTTTTCCAAATTCTAGAGGCAAATACCCGCTTAAAGTTTATTCTGTTTAGCCAACATTTTAATAAAACTTAACTGACCTAAAACGGTAGAGACCCTGAATCGAATCATTCCCCAATTCAAATTCAACCGCCACTTAACATACACTGTTGCGCTTAACAGCCTCAATTGTAGAGAAGTGACCTCTGTTGACACTCTGGTCACACCAAAATTCTCTGACCTATCCAGCTATCGACAATCGATTTTGTCTCATCACTACATACGCAAGTCATTCCGGCGTTTGCAAATCATTTGTGTTTTCATTTCATATTTATTGAAAAGGATTTAAAACCAGAGTAAGCATTTGTTTAGTGTATAAAAATTGTTTATAAACAACTCTGTAAAATTGCAGTCAAACATGTTTCTCACACGCTCTGAATACGATCGAGGTGTTAATACCTTCTCGCCCGAGGGACGTCTCTTTCAGGTGGAATATGCCATAGAGGCCATTAAATTGGGCTCCACAGCGATTGGCATAAGCACTCCAGAAGGTAAGTGAATCAAGGAAAACCATGCCATTTCTTTTATTTATTAATTTGTTTTTGCTCTCAGGCATAGTCTTGGCCGTGGAGAAGCGCATCACCTCGCCGCTAATGGTGTCCAGCACTGTGGAGAAAATTGTCGAAGTTGATAAGCATATTGGTTGTGCCACCTCTGGTTTGATGGCCGATGCTCGCACTCTGATCGAGCGAGCCCGTGTGGAGTGCCAGAATCATTGGTTTGTCTACAACGAACGCATGTCCATTGAGTCCTGTGCCCATGCTGTCTCCACCTTGGCCATACAGTTTGGCGATAGTGGTGACAGTGATGGTGCTGCTGCCATGAGTCGTCCCTTTGGCGTGGCAATCCTTTTTGCTGGCATTGAGGCGGGCAAACCTCAGCTCTGGCACATGGATCCATCGGGTACTTATGTGCGTCATGAGGCCAAGGCCATAGGTTCGGGCAGCGAGGGTGCCCAACAGAATTTGCAGGATAACTACACACCCCAGATGACGCTCAATGATGCCATTGATTTGTCTCTAAACACACTCAAACAGGTCATGGAGGAGAAACTGAACTCGACCAATGTGGAGGTGATGACCATGACACCGGAAAAAGAGTTTTACATGTTTACCAAACAGGAAGTGGAGGAGCATATTAGCCAGTTGGCGTAAAGTTTATGGTTTACTTATATTTTGGTTAAATGAACACTTGAAGAGGTGAATAAAGGCATTCTAAATCGAACTGCTTTTATGCGGGGAGAGAAAGAAATAAAACTTCAATTGTCTTGTATATACAGTTGACTTTATTTATATATATATATCTCGTATATATGCATGTGTATAATATATATATATATTTGTTTATTCACTACAACATTTTTGGGCTCTCTGCAAAAACCCCTACAATATATCATTTGATTTATATTTAAATTGTATTCTAGACACGTGAAACTGTTGAGCAAAATCAAACAGCTTTTGGATTAACTTGGTTAATCCCCATACAAAGGCCAAATCATAAAGAAATATTCTCTCCAATCACTTTCACAACTTTCTTCGATGCACAGACTTCTTTGCTTGTGTAATACATATCAAAAATTTTACCTAAAACCGAAATAATGCAAATAAGGCAAATCAGTAAATTTACAACTAATGGGAAGGAGGTGGAGAAGGAGGAGGGTATTATGTATGAGTTGTGTACAGTAGAGTATAAAAACAAGGGCGTATATTGGAAGGAAGACAATACGAAAAAATATATAAACAAAATTTATTTCTATATCAAATACGAGTATGTATAAATATATGTAAAGATCCCCAAAAGACATGAACAGATACTCAAAGTGCTGGAGGACAAAGAAAAATCTATAGAGCCGAAATATTGTGGGTTTGCCCGATCGAAAGCTTCGAAAATTGTCAGGTAATTGGATTCTGAATTTACACGATTTAGCAATCTTCATAAAATACTATACGCCACATTCTTCTCCAATTCGAATAGAGAAACGTAGTATGGTCCAAGACCGAACCCCTTGGAACCAGTTCGGTTCAGGTTTTATGGGTCTATGAATCTAATCTCTAATCTTCGGATTTTCAGACAATCTAATCTTACAGCCTTGTTCTCAATTCCACTTCCGCAAAAGTTTGGTGATTTAGACACAAAATCTAGTACAAAAACCAGTTGTACATCACAAAATTTTTGTGGAAGTAGAATTGAGAACAAGGCTGATAGTATATTATTTGAGTTCGACTTAAAGTTACAACATCGAAAAAGATTGAAATAAATCCAGCGATTTACATCTTTGACTATTTCAAAGCTTTTGCTTTGAAAATCTAAAGAGTCTCGGTAAAAGCAAAAGCTATAAATCAATAATCTGAACAGCATATCAGCAGTCAATGCAATGAAAGCTATTTGATCCAATGCACACTGGGACAGAATGGAAAACTGACCGGCAGAAATTCGAGGCTGTAGTCCAGGAGCATTAAGTGGCTTAAACAGTGGCCCCCAATTTAGAAAATGTAGAGTTTAGAATGTTCCATGAACGGTGTTTCGCAGTCAAGGAAACAAAATTCGAGTACTGTTGTGATACCTGAACGGAGCCTAATGATTGACTATTTTTAGCAGATGCGTGCTATGTAATGGCTATGTTTCTGGTAACTTTTTTTTATTAATTGTACCTCTTGAGGTAAGAAATTGCATATTAGGTAAATTGCGTTTTAATAAGATTGCAAGTAAAAGTGTAAGGAAGAAACGGACCGAACAAAAAACCAGGGCTGCAAACCAAATAAATTTTTCGGAATTCCGGTTTGCGGGTTCGATCCAAAATTTACCAATGGTTAGGTTAAGGTTCGGACATTTGAGGTTCAAGGTTTTTGGAAGAAGGTTTTGGATCGAACCTTGGTTTAGCCCATACTTTAGACAATATTAATAACAAAAAAAACCAATTTATTTAGCAATCAATTTCAATCTCATGTGTTCTACAACTCGCTTTCGACCTAAAAACTACACAAATCGTATGGTAATTGGGTCGTTTTTGCATCAGAAGCGATTTGGAGAACACATGGAAATATTAAAAAAATAGTTTACTGTGAAGTAAAATTCCATTTTGCATTTGCAGTCTACATATGAAAACGAGAGCGTAAGTTAAAGCCGGTCCTGCCCGACTTCGGTATACCCGTTACTCAGGGCAATTAGTGTTTAATAGCCTTTCCCTATGTTAATTAACAGAGCATTAACATTAATCTGACCATTTCAACATTATGTAAGCAAAAAGTTCATGTAGCGTCAAAAAGTATGCAACATTTTTTATAACCTTTATAACTCTGCCATTTATTATCCGATCTTTATGAAACTTTCAGAGATTGTAGATATTGGGCACATACACTACACTGCAAAATAGCTGCAATGAGCTTGATATCTTTAAAATTGTTGGAGTTATACAACCGTTGAATACAACGGAACGGAAATAGCAATATCGACTCGGCTGTTGATGCTTCCTTCTGTCTGTTAAATACATTTGCACGACTTTAGTATACCCTATTTACTGTACGAGTAACGGGTATAAATAGTGCCAATATTATATTAAGCTCTTGTTTTGAGAAGCATTTAATAAGCTTTGGAGTCAAGGAAAGCCAAAGACATCGACGTTATTAATATCTGCCGGTCAGTTTTCCATTTCCCATTTTTTTTTTTTTTTTTTTTTTTTTTTCTTTTTTTTTTTTTTTTTTTTTTTTTTTTTCCCCTTTTAATTTTTCCTTTTAAATTTTTTTTTTTTTTTTTTTTTTTTTTTTTTTTTTTTTTTTTTTTTTTTTTTTTTTTTTTTTTTTTTTTTTTTTTTTTTTTTTTTTTTTTTTTTTTTTTTTTTTTTTTTTTTTTTTTTTTTTTTTTTTTTTTTTTTTTTTTTTTTTTTTTTTTTTTTTTTTTTTTTTTTTTTTTTTTTTTTTTTTTTTTATTTTTTTTATTTTTTTTTTTTTTTTTTTTTTTTTTTTTTTTTTTTTTTTTTTTTTTTTTTTTTTTTTTTTTTTTTTTTTTTTTTTTTTTTTTTTTTTTTTTTTTTTTTTTTTTTTTTTTTTTTTTTTTTTTTTTTTTTTTTTTTTTTTTTTTTTTTTTTTTTTTTTGTTGGGTTTTTTTTTTTTTTTTTATTTTAAAATTTCATCACTTTATACATATAGAAAAATAGATTTTCCTTTAGTCGCTTCTTCCTTAGTCTAGTATTTTGCATGAAAATATATATTCAGGGGTAGGGGTTAAACTACGCAACTGCACTTTGGGCCCAATCGTATAATAATTGGCATAAAGTCGAAAATTTCATGGAAATCTTTTAACTACATAGCCTATATACAAAGTATCGAATAATATTTTCGATTGGTTGGCCACCCTGAAATTGTTATCGATTTTCAAAGTCAGCTTTTTAGTGAAGAGATTGTTCCGATAAAATTGGCGTCAATCATTTGGTAACTTTGTGGACTTGCACATAAAGTTATTCCAAATAATGGATATTGAAGGCCAGGGTATGTAGAATGTAAAAATGCAGGGATTAATACCGGAATTGTTAACCGAAATAAGCCGTTTCAAATCACGTACCGAAACCGGAACCAATATTCATTTGTTTTGAGAACCAAATACCATTATTATTGGAACCGATAGAGCCGGAACGAGACCAAAACATTGGTACCAATACGGTTTCGGTTTTTTCTACCTTTTCAGAGCGCATAGTAATTTTGGTCAGATGTTTGAAAAGCAAAGAAGAAGTCATAAGCACCGTTTTGTAAAATGACAGTTTCACGAAACTCTTGCAGCTTGTAAAGGGCGATTCAATGATTGAAATGTTTCACACCGATGATACTCGAGATAACAGTGGTAGGTTATCGCTAGATGGCTCGTGACAAAGATGATCAGTGATCTACCAAAAATTTCTGGCAGCAATTTTGCTCTTTTGGGAATCGAAAACCGAAAGAAAAAAACCACGCACCGTATCAAAATGTATTGAGAGCCGAAACAGAACTTTTAGGCGAATCATTCATCTCTGAATATAATCATTAGAGCTTTCGGTATTTTTTCATGCCGATTTTGCGACAAGGTCATGAACGAAATCCCTGCCTGTGTTAAATTCATGGCCGAAAAGCTCGTATGGAAAGTAGTAGTAGTAATAAGCACACCTTAAGGGGGCAGGGATAAGGTTTTTAAAAAGGACAACATTTGGAAAGTGTTTGTCAAAATATCAAGTAAATCGGAGCCAATTTAACGAAGATAAAGCGTTTCAAGCGAACGGCCTCATTTATGAAATGTATGAGCATAACAAACTTTAAAGCGTTTTTCCCTCAGCTCACGTTTTCAAAGTCGGTGCCCCTCATAACTTCAAACCTATTGCGCCGATCTTTTTAAAATTTTGAACACTATTTCTGTACATAATTTGCGAGGTATCGCTGTGGAGTTTGTTTCAAATTTGTTAATAATTTTTATTTAACAATAACAAATTTGACGATTTTTTTACTTAAAATCGCGTTTTTCACTTCAAAATTTTCCAAAAAAGTAAAAAATTTAAATTTTTAGAAAAAATCTCGACAGCGTTACCTGGGGAGAACTATTATCTAACGAATAAACTTTGGTTTTTTGATTTCTGCTTTTTCAACTTTTTCGGAGAGACTTACGAAAATGTTGCTGCCATTGCAGTGTTTTTTTTTAACATTTCTTCGTGAAAATTTTATACAACATTCTTTAAATGTCATACTTTAATGTCCTTTGGGTTTTAATAAAGTGTTTTTAGCTGCGTCGTCACAAAAAAATCACAAAAAAGTGCGAATTAATCTTAAGAGTTTCGGCAGTACTGTAGTGTAATGAAATTCATAAGCCAGATAATCTGGTGAAGACTTATTTGCTCAATATCTGAAGACGTAAAGTGCTATTAATAGCACCAGGATGGGTTGAAGAATTTTTTTTTTTGTGGCTATTGTGGTTCATTTGAATAAAAGGAGTGTAATGTTATTCCCATAACATATGTTTCCGATTTGTGGTCAAAAATTTTTAAGTTTAATTTAAAGCAGGAATGCAAATCACTCCAAAATAAGGACTGGTTCGGTTCATTGGTTTTCACAGTTTCCGACTGGTTAGGTCGAAAATTTTTATATAATTTATGAAGGGGTGAATATGTAACCTTTCTCAAGCTTTCGAAATTGAATTCCTAGAAACCATTTGAATAGCTTTAAAATCCTTATATGAATGTCCCAAATTTATAATGTCGAACTTGAGGCTTAGTTTGTTAGTTTCAGGATTGTAAGGGATACGTACCAAGCTCTGCTGGCTAAGATTGAATTAAGGTAATACAGAAATTTGAAAAAATTGACCCACACAAATAAATTAGCAAATAACTTTCCACGAAGTCTTGTAGTACAAATTCGCTGTACAAGTATGAAAACCGGCCGGTTTGGACGACTATAGCATATAGCTGCCATAGAAATGATCTGTCGAAAAACTAGTTTTAGTTAGAAAAACTTTTTTGTTTTGAATGGAATCGAATTTGAATGGAATCAGACTTCGTATTTATACGTTTCTTATGCTTTTTCATGATTTCACTAAGTTTGGTCGAAACCGGAAGACTGGATAGTACAGCTGGTATATAGAAGTTCGGTTTGAAAATCTGTCTTAGAAAATTTGTATGAGCTTCGGCCGAGCCAAAAATAGCTTCCCTCTAATTTTTTTTTTTTTTTTTTTCTCGCTTGTTTTTGTTATGTCAAAGAGAGAGAGAGGGCGAAATAACCCAAACATCACTCAAACTTTTGGCTCTCTTTTCGTATGAGTATTAGAAATGAGATTCATAAGTGGCACGGTCTTTGTTGGCACTGCATGTGCAAAGAAAGCATCTCCGCCACGAGTAAAGTGAATACTGCATACATTTTGTTGCACTGGTTGGGACACTCGGGAGTGAAAAACTTCAAGAACTTAGACAGTGCACTAGTACTTGCAGTGCACTGCTGCAGATCTCTGTTGTAGACGGTCGAGTGATAAAACTTAATACATATTAACGAAAGTCGGATAAAAACTATCTTGTGTAAACGATTAAGATATCCAAATTAACAAGTACCACTGTCAAAAATAAGCTCTTTACGTTTTAAAACTAGTTTTGCTTTCTGGTTTTTGGTTCGGTTTTGCATTGTCAAAAGGAGGCCGGTTTGGTTCGGTTTAGATCCGGTTTGCATCCGGATTTTAACGATACATACATTCACAGAAGTTGCATTTGATGGTCTGGACGAAATCACAACCTTTCTTTTAGTGTAGACAATTTCTGTAACTAGCAATTTTTGGTGTTCTGAACTGATCCATTTGCAGAGCTCTTTTTAAGTATTTCTATAAACTTAACTCATTGAAAACCAATTTTTTTTAAAGTTTTTTGGACTTTAGTCTTAAAAACACTAATTTTTCAAGTTTTTATAAATTTTTTAGCCACCTTTTTTTATATTTTTATCTATCTCTAGCAATTATTTTAAAGCAACACTGCTCAGACCAACAAAAGTTGGGTTGTAGCTGGCGATGCAGAGATAAGTAATCGGATGTGTCTTTCGCTATGTATACAAAGTCTATCATGTGCTGTTCTAAGTTCTAACTAAGATCTATAAGTTATGAACCAAGTATCGAACCAAAAACCAAGGGGTAAATCCTTCCTACTTAAGGATTTTAGTGGTTTTCCCTCATTCTGATTAGTAACAACCATTTGCTTGCCCAAAAGTGCTTAAATAAATGAGGAAAACTAACTGAAGAAAGGTGAATTTAGTTTATGAGTACTCAAAACACCTAATAACTTTTTTCAGGTACCACCTTCGAGTGAAAATACAATAGACAAAGTGACCGTATTACAAAAACAAATTCTGAGTAAGATTGTGCTAAAGCATGAGTACTTTTTTTAGAAGAAAGTTTTCAAATGAACCTAACAACAGTTTAAGTAGCCCGGGATAAAAACTTAAACAGTGGCACTGGAAAATTGCTTTAAATCAGTGTTCCCTAAGAAGAGAGGAAGGAAAATTTGAGTGCCAGTCACCTCTCTCTCTAACACTCAGTGATGCATAACTTCGGCATGCAATCGGTGTGAATCGGCGAGTGTGGCGGGGGAACACGACCTTAAATGAGGAATACTTTTGGGTGGCATTAAGTAAAGAATTCTTTAAGAAGCCTACTTAATATGAAATGCACTTGGAACTAATAGAGCAGACTACTTTGGAGTATCTTTATCAAAAAAAAAAAACTCCACTGATTTTAAAGGTTTAACACTGAAAACATTTGCATCTTCCTTAAGCCATGCTCTCAGGGGTGAATTGCTCAGGCCTCGAAACCTCGGTTCAAAACTAAATTCACCTTCATTAAGATTTAATCATTTGTCTGTCCAGCCACTTGGCCAGCTCTTTGCATTTTGGGGGATCTGTTCTTTAAGAGCATTCACAATCGTTGACATCACACACCCACACACACACTCACATACATACATTTGTTAATAAACATTTCCTAAGTTTGATGTTCGCTGCCACTGGGACTGCTTGTTGTATGATTGCTATTGGTGTTGTTGTTGGTGTTGGTATTGTTATTGTTGTTTGTGCGCAACATGAGACGCGACAAACTGGTGTTTGGCTCACTGAGCGAATAAATCTCCGGCTCGAACACGGGCGGGCACTCCATATTTGGATAGTCCGGGGTCGCGGCCTTGGAGTCCAATGAATTGGTGTTGGATACTTTTGGTGTTGGTGGTGGCGGCTCCTCTTCTTTGCTCTCCTTCTCCTTGTCCTTGGGCGCGGCACTGGGGGGAGGCGGTGCTGGTGGCAATGGCGGCTGCAGTGACTCTGATGTGCAGAGATTTGTATTGGATGTACCACGATAGCTACGATAGCCCGCCTGATTGGGTGAGGGAAAGGTTATCTGTGAGAAGATCTCCATATCACCATCGGGATCTGCACTGCTGGGTGGGGTCATGCTTGACAGCTGCTGCTGATGCTGCTGCTGATGATGGTGATGCCCGAAGAGCGTGCGATGTAGCAGAGGTGAGCCCAGAAAACGATTCTCTTTGGAAGGTTTGGTGGGCGTGGCACTGGAGGAGCTGGCCGCCGTTAGGGACAATTTGGAGAATATTGGTATGGGGGCGGAGTTCTTGCGATGCGCCTCGTATTTGGTGCCCGTAATCTTATCCCTCAGATCCTGATTGTAGGTTTGACTCTTCTTAATGCTGCTGCCGGGCGTAGAGCTGGAGGAAACGGCATCCAGAGCTTGATTGGACTTTGATTTCTTATTCAGTGGCAAAGTCATGGTCATATTGCTGCCGCCAGTGACCACGGAGTGCTTGGTGAACGGAAAGCGTCGGTCGCTGCTGGACTTGTGCTTCTTGGATTTGGCATCGGAACTGGTCGAACTGCCGATGGAGCCCTTGCTTTGGCTGCTCTTGTGCAAGAAGCTGGAGAACTGCAGCTGCTGGGAGCGTAGGAAATGCTTTGTGCGACTGGATTGAGGTTGAGGTTGCTGCGGCGGCTCCTGTTGCTGCTGCTGTTGCAGCGAAGCGGCGGACACCGATGTGCTGGGCTCGTCGCCACATATTAGCTCATAGCCAAAGTCGCGCAACTTTTGTCCCTCTTTGGTGCGTGTGCGCTTGATGCTCTCATCGTCGGGCTTGAAGCTTATCTCGTAGTCCGGCGTCTTGGGCAGACTCACACTCTGTATCTTGGGCAACTTTTCGGCCAGTGCTGGTTTCAGCACGCTGCTCTGCTGACTGGCCGTGGACTCGGTACGCATGTGCTTATGCTTCTCCACACCCAAATGCACACGATTGTTGTACATCTCCTGGGCCTCCTCCTCCTGTTTGCGCAACATCAAATCCTTGAGCGTAACAAATCCCTGGATATTGTGATGCGGATGGTCGAGCGTGCCGCCCGCACTCATCTTGGGTAGCAGCGTTTTGGAGGTATGGAAATCGAATTCCACCAAATTGGGATTGGAGGCGTGAAGGAAATTGTAGGGCACCTTTTTCAAACTGGATTTGCTGCTGCTGGGACTCTGGCTTTGACTTTGGCTCTCCTCGGAGCTCTGATGCTGCAGTGAGCTAATGGTGGGCGCTGGCGATGTGGGTGGCCCTAGGCCCAACGAGGCAGACGACTCGGAACTGCGGCTAGAGCTACGGGATACTGGTGTGGGTGTGGGCGTTACTTGGGTTGGTGGCAGGGCAGGATCATGATAGCCTGGCGTATTTGCTCCTATTTGTATGCCAAAGCTGCCACCGGGCACTTTTCTATAGCTGCGATATTGCTCCGTGGGCACTGGTATGTCGCTGGAGGGCTTGGCCGCGCTGCTCTTAAAGGTGCCCATGGTGAACTTACGCAATGAATCCAAATAGCCGCGATCCTGCTTGGCAGTGGCAGGCATTATGTCCTTGTCCTTGCCCGCCTGCGGTGAGGGCGTGCACAGGTTTTTGGCCACCACGGCCTCACACTCCTCGCCCGAACTATCGTTCTCCGAGTACAGCTCCTTGGCGTCCTCCGTCACCGTTACGGGAGCTGGCCTCATCTTCAGCGAGGCTTGACGCAAAAACTCCACCCACTGGTTCAAAGCATCCAGCGATTCGGCCGCAAAGTAGAAACTCTTGGCCGTGTGATAAACCTTAAAGGCATGCGGCTTGGAGTGCACCTCCTTGGCCAGGGAGACGGTGAATCCGGGCAGGAAAATGACCAAGCTGGCGCTGGTGCTCTGTTTGCTACGAAATCCATAGAGTATGGTGTCCAGCATTACAAAGTAGATGCGCGCCCAATAGGTGACGCCGCGGTGATTCTTTTTGCGCCGATAGAGATGACCCTGGATGTCGCCGGTGCCCAGCACTTTCAGATTGGTGTTCCTACGCTTGGCCATCAGACTGTGCTTTTTCTTGAGTGTGAGGGTGCGCGACTTGCTGGGTGTGTGCAGCTCACTGACCTCGGGTGTCGGCGGAGTGGGCCGGGGCGGAGGCGCTGGCGCTGACGACACCCCAGGCTTGCGTGGTCGGGGCGGCGGTGCAGGCGGTGTGACCAGCAGAAACTCCTTGCGTGGCTCTATGGCCGGCGGCGTGTCCGATTCCTCTCCCGAGTTATCATAGGCCGGTGTGCTGTGACTTTTATCCAGACGCCCACGCCCGCGATTCAGCAGCAAGGGCGCATTAATGGCCTCCGCCAGCGGCAAAAGATCCTCTGCTCGTGTGGCCAGTTTAATGGCCTCCAACAGCTCCTGCTGATTCTCCGTTTTGCAATTGCGCAATGTCTCCCAGGCATCATCCTCGCCCTCATCGGCAAAGGGTATGGGTTCGAAGGTCTCCAGTATGGTGTTCTCCACATTGCAGGTAAATTTCTCATTCTTCACCACATAATCCTCCACCTTCATGTGACTATCAAAGCGCACCACTTTGCTGACGCCCGGCTGCCGACCTCGCCGCTCCTCGACCTGTGCCTCCTCGGTCAGCTGCTTGAGTTTGCGTGCCTCGTGTATCAGCCGCCTGGCCTTATCCGTGCTACTGTCGCCCGCTATGCCCAGGCAGGTGGTGGGTCTGGGTGGGGCAATCTCCAGGCCATAGCCGAACGAGATGGATTTGTCGCGTATGCTGGGAGAGCCGGGATCGCACACAGCGGCGCCCGGTTTGCGCTCATGCCACGAGGGTATCACCAGATTCGAGTGCTTTAGGCTGAGAAATTCATCGCCACAAATGGTATTCCGGCGCTGCAGCAAGGCCCTGGGTTTGGGATAGTACAGGCGTATCTCTCGGGAAGCGGAACCCTTGACATCTGTGGGGGTTTGGCATTGCAGATCACTGCAGCTGGAATCCGAGTCCGAGGAGGATACGGCCACTGCAGCGGAAGACTTGGCTCCTGCCTCCAGCGGCTGCTCTGGCTCGCCCACCTTATGGACTGTCACCTTGGCACCCTCACTAATACCACTACCTCCAGTTGAGGCCGCCTTCTCCGTGTCCAGTGTAAGAAACGCCGCCCTGGGACTGGGCAGTTGATGATCGGCCCAGCGACTGGCCATATTCCTCTTCTTGCTGGGCAACCTGTAGGGCTGCATATAGATCTGGCCAAACATTTTGGTGTGCTTGGGTCGCTTCTTCACTGTCAGCACCACATCGGGCAGGGCTTCCCTCAGGTGCTCCAGCACCGTACGATGCTGCCATCCCACCACAGTCTGGTAATTGATCTGCACAATCTCGTCGCCATCCTCAATCTTGCCGGAATTGTGAGCCGGCGAGTTGTACTTGATGTCCGTCACCCGGTGAATGCCATTGTAGCTGGACTCTATATTGAAGCCCAGCTCCGACTCCCGCTTCTTCAGCGTGACCAGATTCAGGGAGGCGGGCTGCAGCACCATGGGATCGGATATGTCTTGTATGATGAAATTCGCCAGACGCTCCAAACGTTCGGCCGCGGCCTTAATCTGCGCCACCGGTCTTTCAGCGAACCTGTCGCGATGCGCTATGGTGGCCAGCTCCAAGCCACATCTCAGCACATTCCCGCAATACTCCCGGTACATGTCCTGCTTGCGAAACGGCGAACGCTCCAAGCTACCAATCAGCGGCTTCAGCGTGGCGATGGTCCGGCTGATATCGTGCAGCGTGCGTGTGTCTATCTTGGTGCTATCCGCATGATTCTTGGCCAGTTCGCGATGCAGATTGCGGGCCGCTGTGCCCATGTGCAGGGCCATAAACTGTAGATTGTCATTCTTCAGGTGATAGTGCTGCGAGGAAAGAGCCAAGCAATTAGAGAGCGAATAACTAGAGAAACGGAAACTACTTACAAAATTTCGCAAATTCTCCACTGCCTCCAAAACAATCTCCTGATGGCCTATCCGCTGCATTCGCAAATTTTCCAGCTCATATGGACGAATGTTGAGCAGAGCTCGTCCACCGATTTCATGTTTGGAAAATTCATACAAATAGCTCTTCATGGACTCGTCGAGACCTGCCAAATAGAAAGAAAGGAAAGTTGCAGTTGTTGTTGTTCGTCGTCTTCTTCTTATTCTCGCTGCTCTTGGGCAGTGGCTGCTGCACTTTTTTCCTTGACCTCTTAAATTTGTATGCAAAATTGTGCTTACCTTTGATCCAGTCTGTTACTTGGTCCGGCGTCCATTCTGCTATATTTATATAGGCCATCCTAATGCACACACACTCGCGCGGCTAGGCCATCTTTAGTTCGAGTTGTAAGTAAAAAAAAATAAACAATTGATTAAACAAAGTAATACGAGTGTTGCGTCCTCTCTCCAACTATCGTCAGTGGCACATCGCTAGCAATGTTAACCACATATCGATACCGAAAAGTCTACAGCGACGGCAATCGATATCGCTGTTAGAATGTTGCTCAGCTGTTGCGACGCTTAGCAGAAGTACTAGTTCCGTTTTTCCTCGTTTTCAGTTTTAATTTTTAAATGAAAGAGCAGATGCTGCTGCTAGGGAGGCCATCATGTCAGGTAAAGAGATTAGTTTTTTATGCTCAACTACTGTGCAATTAAGGGGTTATTGTTCATAAATGGTACTAGTATTACAAAGAACAATCATTGGTGGTATTCCTCAAAGTGATTTAGATTTACTTTGATTTGATTTAGATTTCGTAAGCAACTGGCAGTGTGACCAGACTGCCGATTGACCATAGGCGCGAAAGCAAATCATGCTAAGAACTATTATTCTAAGAGACAGTGCGAACAAATTCAACTTTTTGCCTGGCCTGGGAACGGGACCAATAAATTGTGAAACTAGAAACATCACCTCATACCCAGTTTTTTATCACCCTAAGTTCGCGATTAATGGGCACATTTATACTAGCAACACACAGCTACAACATCTGTTGCTGGATGAAAATAGATGTAAGCTTAAAATTCTGGAAAATTCGCCAAAGAGAAAAGGGTTCCCAGCAATTGTTATACCAAATTCCCACCTCCAATGGATAAGTGGTTAATACCCCGCCCATAGAGGTCAAACTTAGAAAATTGATTGTATGGCAAACCACTCGGTAGAGTTTCCTAAGATTTTAAATTTATTGAGATACTGACCAATTAAACGTGTCCTCAAGATAATAATGGTCACACCCATTATCGAGCCCATATAGGTCATAAGCTAGAGATAAAAATAGACCGAATTCCGTTTTTGGATTCACCGTCGAAGCCTTTGTTCGCGGACTATGGGCATTTTTTAGCAAGCAGCTTTGGACATCAGCGGCTTCACTAAAATTAAGCAATTAAGGGGTTATTGCTGGTTGGGGAAAAAAATTTTTAGGATTTTTTGTGCATATATTTATAGCTTGGATATTTCAGAACGTCGTCCAAAAAGGATTTTTTGAAATTCGAAATACTTTAGAAGATATAGCCCTTTTAATGACCCAAAGTGACCCGATTTGCCTAGCAACTGCAAACTTTAAACGCGTTTATCTCGAAACCACGTTTTTTGAGCTGGCGGCACTGATTGCGCCCGTAGTTTTGAACCGATTTTGATGAAACAAAGTGCAATCGACGCAGAATCATTATGGCCCCTATTTGAATCATAATTTTAAAAATTTTTGTACTATTTTTTTTACACTAAACTACAAAAAAATTTTGCCCAAAATCGATTTTTCCATTTTTCAATGGCCGCCATTTTGTAAAAAAATCGAAAAATTATGATTGAAATAGGGGACCGAATTGCATCTGTACTGAATCTTTCACAATAGCCTCTGTATTTGGTAGCTGCAAAGTTCCAGTATTCTTGTTCCCATTGAGCGTTTATTGTCCTATAGATAGTGTTTATTGCATCTTTAACTGTCCGTTTTAGTGTGATGAAAAATCCATTGGTAGGTGCATTTTTGGCAGCTGCATTAACTATGTTGTTTTGTTTGATATCTTTGTGACCTGGTATGTAGTTTATCTCTACAAATCGTAGGTAAGTGCTGTTTTGTATCTTGCGGATTATATTGGAGGCGATGTAGTTGTTGTGGCTGGTTTTTTGTCAGTTAGAATGGCAATATGAGTTTGGCTTAAGCCCCCCATACACCGCACAATTTTTGCGCAAAACGCTTATGTGTGTTAGTGAAATATGAGTGTATGCGTCACACGCACGCATTTGCGCAAATCGAGACCGAAATCAAAAACGTTTTGATTTTTTGGGTTCTTTGTGCAAAGTTTTGTGTGGTGAGTGTGCGCTTTGCACAAATTCTGCTCATTTCGCAGCAAGTTGTTGTTGGAAAAAGATGAAGAAGCGCTTGCTTTGAACTTAAATTTGTGCAAATTCTGGCGTAGTGTATGGGCTAAGTGCGTGAGAATTTAGCGCTAAAATTTGCGTGGTTTATGGGGGGCTTTAGGCGAATGGCATGGTCTATTGCTTTTTCGATTGCAATGAGTTCTGTATTTAGAGAGGAGATAATCTTGTTTGTGTAAAAACTGCTTATGAAATTTGAACTTTCACGTAGAAAGGCAGCACTTGAGTGAGAATTTGTAACCGAGCCGTCAGTAAAGTGGAAATCGTCACTGCTGGTGTCCATTTTAAATTCCGACAGATTAATTTTTCTTGGCCGGCTTTTTTTTTGTAAACAAACAACAGCTGACCAGTACAAAGTGACCGTTTGATATTCAGTGACATTTTGCCGTTGTCTGGTATCGATAGTTTCGAAACAGCGCCAATGCTCTCTTTGGTTGTGTCGATACGATTATAAAACGGTCAACCTCAAAGTATCGATACTTTCCCCTTCAGGTCGCCATTAACGGCTCAACAGCTGATTATATTCCATCCATTCGTATGCCAAAACAATCACAAATGGAATGCCCAAGACAAATGAACATTTTATTGATATTTAAGTAATTTTTTTACAGACAATTCGAAAAGCTTTCCCGTTTGAATTACAGCCCCCATTACCCCCCACTTACGCGCAGTAAATCACAATACTCTGCGCGCACGTTTTTTTTTTTGGCTGCTTCTGCCCGCTGTTCTATTTTTTCATCAGTCACTTGCTCTGAGAAGGAGAGGCACGACCAAATCCCACTCACCGCGTGTTTTCTTATCGTTGCAATTTTGGCTGCACATGAAAATGTCTGTCACACAGCCAAAACAAATCAAATTCTACAATCCATCGAGTTCCGCGAGCTCCGACAGGTAAAAGTGCTGCAATTAAAGTGTTAAAAATTCAAACGCAATTGTTCTCAGTGAATCACACGCACGCACACGTGTGTAAGCTCATTCATCATTATTAGGCGTTCGCTAAACACGCATTAAATAATACATATATGTATTTTATATGTACACGTATATTTATGCACACATACACAGTCAAACCTACCATATGATAAACTCAATTTCAATAGCTGCCATTGCCGGGTTTTGCCATTCTACGGTGCAGTCTGAAGAGAGAGTATCCCCCACAACAACAACAAACAAACTGTGTCTGTGTGTCTCCTCTGCTACCTTCTTTCGGCTCTACCTTCGCAACTTTTTTTAACCTTAGCTCTGTCAGTCCGTCTCCAAACGCCGCGTGCAGCACATTGATTTTGCTCTGCTCGCATTATTATTTGTATTTGATATCGAAACGCTAAAATAAAATCGGAAACGCCGCGAACCGCATGTGATCCTCATTAGCAATTGCCGGCCCCCCATGTGCAAGAGCAAGAATTCTGTATGTGTGAGTGTGTGAGAGTGAGTGATTGACCCATTTTGCCAAAAAAGAAGAAAAGAAAGACATACGCACGCCCACTCAACGTACGCAACGGACACTGCCAACCAGAAGACATGAGCAGCATCACGTTTTTGTGCAGCAAAGCAAGTGAAGCCGCAGCCGCCGCTAAGGGAAAACTTGCATCTAACTCCGCTGCCGGCTTATTAACCCACCAACAGCAACAGACGCAGCAGCCGACAAAGGTTAAGGCCTCCGCCGCCACCGCCGCCGCTGTTGCCGTAACCAAAACCAATGGTCACATGTAAATCAAAATCTCATTGCTTATTTTTTATACAGTTTAAAGTGCCTGTGGTTGTTGTTATTATAATTGTTGTTGCTTTTTCACCATCATCTGTTGTTGGCGTTCTAATTGTTTTGTTGTTGTTGTTTGCGCTTGTTTTGCTGGTGTTTAATTAACGCTTATTTTTGGTTTTTTTTGTCGTCTGTGTCTGTCGGGTTGGCATCGCCGTAAATAACAACAACAAAAACGATAGCGTCAGCAAACGCGTCTGTCTCTCTATCCAAAATGGCTGCTACGTACCTGAGATCGCGCCACGGCCACGTCTATTGCTGGATTCCCTGTCCTTTTTTCCTTTCACCTGTTGTGGGCCCTAAAGCACATGTGGCACAACGTGCTCTTTTTCTCTTCCTTGCCGCTTTGGCAACTAAAATTAGATGAGATGGATTCTCGCGTCACTTTTTTGTAGCATACCAAAAGCATGCCAATGTCCAAGGGGCGCAAATACTAACTGCGAAAAGAATGTCTACACAGAGTGCAACGAACGCTTCTACGCAGCATCCCACAGATACATACATCACATATGTGAGCTGTATGTGCGGTTGTCTGGCATTGTCTTTTGCTTCTGGCTAAATGATTTCAAAAATCTATAGCATCAGTTTAAGCATCATTTTAAACTTTTCCATACATACATGCACACACTCCGCGACACTTAAATAACACATTCAAAAATATACCAGAGTTCTCAAAGTGAAGTGATGTTACCCTGTGGTAGGTCAGTTTCAGTCCAAACGAAACGATGGCCGAAGATACTGAATCGTATGTTGTATTATTTTAGCGTGACTGACGAATCATTATAAAATAGGGTTGCCTAGGAGGGATCTTTGGGCAGCCGGGCCAATGAAAATTTTGCCGGGCCGACATGTGAACTAAGTAAATTCAACTGAAACTAGGGCAGCTGCATCCAATTGCAGTCAGATATTTTGACATCAAATGTGGGGATAAGACAGAATCGGGAGTGACACAAAAATCTCTAGTGATTTTCGTGTAAACGTATACATATTAATTTTAAATTCCTTACCTTTATACGTAAAATGACAAGTATGTCTTTGGTTGCTAGATTATATGGCGAATGTTAAGCGATTTGGACCAACTACCTTAATCTACTTGGCTTTGAACAGTCAGTTTCCATTCGCTCAATTTTCGTCATCTAATCTAGTAGCCTAGCATTTTGAAGGTATTTCACATGTACATTGAAGCATTTTTAGTTCGAAAAACAATCGTTTATACGAAAATCACTAGAGATTTTTGTCACCCCTGAATGATCAATTTTTACGAAGATACGAAAGAATCTTTACAAGCGATATTCGATCAACCAATGATAAGCTCGTAAGGTCGCCACCTCGAAATCGAAAATTTTGGTCCTACTCAGCAGATATCGCACCCGTGATAATTCCGTTTATCAGAAGCTGACCTCGCGGAATTCGAAAACAATTAAAAGCAATTGTAATGCTTTACCAATGCTGGTAGAAATGCCTGTAAAGCTTTATTATTCGACGTGGAAACTCTGGTGTTGAACATCTTCGCTGAATTTTCGGAGCCCCAGGCCGGGTGGCTCAGCGGCTAGTGTGCGCGACCGCTGTGCAAGAGGTTGTTCGATTCGGGTTAAACTGTAGCAGGTCATCCCTTTCTCTTTGGTGCCAGCATTTAGATAGCCATGCAAAAGCCAAACGCAGGATTCGGCGTGAAGCTCGGCCCTTTGGCTCTTTGCGATTAGGGCTGTGTCAAGCCATTTTAAAAAGAAAAAAAATCCATTGGCGTTCTGAAGCAGTGTTTCGATGATTTTGATATGGAGTACAAAGACGTTTTGCGACCAGATGGTTGTCGCTTTTTCCAGCAATCCAGCAATTTTATCAATGAAGGAGAAGATGTAGTTGACAAAACGACTTAGAGTTTTGCGAAAGATCAAGAGAATCGAAACGAAAGTTTAACGTTCCCAGAATGCAATTTATACTTCGGTCATCATTTTATGCCCCACATGACCAAAAGTATACAAAATGTGGAAAAAGTAACAGTGTTGAGTACATACATTCACATGAATTGAGAGACGGGTTGCAAACCAGAATGGATGACAAGAACTTTGGATCTAAAGTCAACCAAAGTTTACCTCATTTGACACAGCATCAACGATCGAAATTTGAAAGAGAGGCATTATTAGTTTACCATCGAGCTCTTACATATTTGGGAAAATGATACGGTTTTGAAAAAATCTCCATTTCAACACTTTTCAGTGTTGAACCTTAAAGTCCAAATAGTTGACCGAAAACTATTTCTTCGAGCGGCTGAAGCGGTTAATCTTGATGTTGACGAAATACTTTCTTTGGCGAAAATTATTCCCAAAATCGACATAAAATGGGTAAAAATTTTCGAAAGTTCTGCCGGATTTGTCCGATTGCCTTTAATTGTTGAAAAAGTTTTATCGATCCCCATCAGCAATGCCTACATGGAAAAAGTTTTTTCAGTGATGAAGAATGTATAGACCGATTTGAGGAATCGAATGAGAGTCGAACTGGTGAAGACAGCGCTTCTGACAAAATTAAACTTCCATATAAGTTGCGAAGAATTTGCTTTTTGTTTAAATCGACCGGAACAAGAGCCACTTCTTCGGAAAGCAATAACTAATGAAAAAAATATATTTGAAAAAAAAGTCAAGTTAACTTCGGCTTGGCCGAAGTTTTTTATACCTTACTTTTTACACCTTCTTTTCTTTGGGATCTATACAATATAGATGTCTGATTTCGACCAAACTTGGTGAAATCATGGAAAAGCATAATACACTGTTAATTACGAAATTTGGAGGCGATCAGACTGCAGCTATATGCTATAGTCATCCGATTTTGATAAAACTTTGTGGAAGTGTGTTAAAGTTTATAAAAACAGAATATGCCAATAAAAAGGACATTTTCATTAAAAACAAAAAAGTTTTTCTCACTCGAACTAGTTTTTCGACCGATCGTTCCTATGGGAGCTATATGCTATAGTCATCCGATTTCGCCCAAACTTTGTGGAATCGTTGAAAAGCATAACAAACTAACAATTACGAAATTTGGAGGCGATCCCATTTAAAACACAAAAGGTTTTCCCAGTAGAACTTCTTTTTCGACCGATCATTCGTACTGCAGCTATTTGCTTTAGTCATCCGATTTTGACAAAACTTTGTAGAATTGTGTAAAAGTATATAAAATATGTATATGCCAATGATAAGGACGTTTCCATTGAAAACAAAAAAGTTTTTCTCTCTAGAACTAGTTTTACGACCGATCGTTCCTATGACAGCTATATGCTATAGTCATCCGATTTTCACCAAAATTTGTTGTACACAATTCTACAAAGTTTTGTCAAAATCGCATGACTATAGCATATAGCAGCAGTACGAATGAAATAAGAAAAGAAGTTCTAGTGAGAAAAACTTTTTTGTTTTAAATGGAATCGCATCCAAAATTAGTGTTTGTTAGTTTGTTTTGCTTTTCCATGATTCCACTAAGTTTGGTCGAAATCGGACATCTTAATAGTATAGCTTCCATAGAAAAGTAAGGTCCGAAAAGAAGTCTTAGTTGGAAAAACTTTGTTTTCAATGGAAGCTGCAAGGGTATACAAAACTTCGGCCGAGCCGAAGATAACTTTCCCCTATTTTTCTCATTAAAACTAGTTTGTCGACCGATCGTTTCTATGGGAGCTTTAAGATATAGTCATCCGATCCGGTCGGTTCCGACATATTAGCAGCGTGCAGTAAAAAGAAGACTGTGAAAAATTGTGAGGATCTTCTCTTTTCAGTTTACATTTCTAAGATCAACTGCAAATAACCATAAAATACATGAAGAAGAGCAAACACATATCCATTCACGATAAAATTTAGATTTTGCTCTTAATGATCTTCTAAAACGAAACGTTACGTCAGAAAAACATCATTTATTCTCATTGTCTCTACGCTGACAATCGGAAGAGCGTGAAATTTTGAAAATAATCAACATTTTATAAACTAAACTTAAAAAAAATCTCTTGTTGAACAAGAAGTAAATTCTTAATTCAATTTCCAGTGTGTCACGTTACGCCAGATTGTGAGTAATTTCCTTCCATGAAATTTTTTTTCATGCAAATCACAGCAGCTGAAACTGCCATTTTAAATAAAACTTAAATAACTTTCTTATCACTATATATGTATGAATCTTTCAAATTATTTCAAGTTCTCTAAATCATATCAAAGTGAATACACAAGTTTATAAAAAAAGCCACTTTTAAACCAGAGAAGATAGCAAACGTTCCTAATGTATTTTCGGGCGCTGAACTCAAATAAATTGTCTGTTTTCCCCTAGCACGTCAGGTTTAAGAAAAATTTGAACGATGTTTGTTCACGTTTCTAGTTAGTGCTCCCACATTAAAAACCCTATTCAAACCAAATTTTCAAAGTTTGGTTTTGGTTCTAAAATTATCATTATTTTGATTTAAAAAGAAAAATATGCAATTTTCTGAGAAATTTCACTTTTTCACCCAAGATTAAAAAAATTCTTAAAATTAATCTGACAATTGAAGAAAATCGCTAAATTAACTGGTTAATAGACCATTGTATTCCAAAATGTACTACATTTACACTTTTTAATATCATCGCACTTTTAGAAGTTATGGACTGAATCTATTCAGAATGAAGGAATAGTATTGTTTATATTGAGCAAATTGCTAATATGTCGGAACAAATTGCCATTCGTCTACTTTAATTGCCATTCTTCTACTTTCGAACGCGCAAACCGGAAATTCGAATAAATTTGTTTGGTTTTTCAGACCTGGCTTTATTATTTTCGAAACTAGAGTCATAAGAATCATTTAAATATCATATGCCGACGACGTTTTAAGCTTCCGGACTATCTTGAAGATAAATCAGTGCATACCTATGGGACTCTCAGCTACCACTGCCTTCAGGGAAATTAAGTGATTGGCCATTCTTAAGCAGAAGAACAAGAAAATTAGTTAGATTTTTCTCTTACTTGCTGCTAACTTAGCATTGCTAAGTAAACTTTCTTTTTGTTAAGAGGTTGTTGGAAAAACTTCACAATAGTTGATTTAATTAAGCTTCGATAAGGTTATCTTTTGCGGTTTTTGGTTCGGTCAAGCCCGACTATAACATACTCTGTACCTGTGAAGTGCTGCCCATCATCGTTCCTACCGGTGCTGCCCATAATTGTTTGTTTTCCTTATAACTCGACAACCGTTAATCCGATGTTTACCAGAAAATACGAACCTTCTATCTATTAAACTGTGGGAGATATGACGTTTTGTCCGATTTGCGAGGGCGGGAGGGGGCGTGGCAGAAATTGAAAACAAACTTGATCTGCCTGCAAGTATAAGAAACATATGTCCCATACATGTCAAACCTCTATCTATTACCATCTCTGAGATCTGTTTGTACATACGGACAGACAGACGGACAAGGCTAGATCGACTCGGCTATTGATGCTGATCAAGAATATATATACTTTATAGGGTCGGAGATGCTTCCTTCTGCCTGTTACATAATTTGCACAAGCTTAATATACTCTGTGTACCTCTGGTACAGAGTATAAAAATAAAAGCCGTTTTGTCATGTTATTGAATTTGTAAATTTGGTGAATTCGCACTGCTACTTTTGCCATTGCGTTAGTACCACCTAAATTTGAAAAACTATGAAAAAATATGGAAAATATTCGTATTGATATGCTAAATAAATGTTGTGCATTCCGATTTGCTGATATCGTGTGTTTTGTTATGTCTGTCCAAATTGTTGTTGTATTACAATGTAAGACAAAATCAAACTTTTGGAAAAACCCTGGACGAGACCCTTAAAATTTTGATATAAGTCCCTTCTGTAGGCATCAATTCATACCCAGTTTTTCAACTGTAGCCTAGTTTCGCGTTTTATGGGTACTTTTGTAAAAGCAACACAATGCGACAACAATTTCACCATAATTGTTAATGGATCAAGATAAAAATCCACAAAATTCAGCAAGCACTGACAGGGTCATTGGGAACGTAATATTGCGATTATCGTACAATTGGTAAAGATACCTAAAAAAGGGGTCAAATGTAAATTGTTGAATATCTTTAAAACCGCACTTTTATTAACAACTGAATTTATGGTGGCATAATGGACTATTGCATGACCCTAAGATATGGTACTGGTCGGCCAAATAACAGCGAAATGAAGTACCATTTTAAGATTCACCGACGAGCCACTCCATACAGGTCATAAATTAGACCGAAATATGGGCGAAACTGCGTTTTCGGATTGTTGGCATTTTTGTACAAGCAACTGCCTTAGAACAACATTGACAATTTAGGGCAGCGATGCTCTAGAAGAGCGATACCAAAAAGTGAGAGTGTATTCGTGTGCGATATCAAAGCGACACAGCCCAGCTTTGAACTGCCCTGCTCAACTTCGGCATGCGCAAGCAATACGGCTCGGGAGCGTGTAAATAGCCGTTTGTGCTCGGGGGCTATAAAGGAACATCGCTGATTTAGGGTACTAGCAGCTTCACCAAAATTATGCAATTCATCTCTTGAGTAAAATTCTTCATTGACAGCAAGAAAATGTACTTTAAAAATCTCTCTAATAGGCAAACCGCAATACACTAATAAGAGGCCTCGAATTGGAGTATGATATGATCCGTTTTCGTGCTGGTAATGTAGCTATTTACTCATAAAATATTTTGCATAATTTTGAGAAGCTGTTAATATCCTAATTGGACGATGTTGCTCTAAGCCAATTGCTAGTACAAAAATGTTCTCTAGGAATTCAATTTCGAAAAGTCACAAACACTAAGTTTTACCAAATTTTCCCAGGGAAACAGTTAAATTCAACTAAAGAAAGTCAATCTGACATTTTTCCATAAATCATTTCGAGATTTTTGAACGCACAGCTGCGCAAGCGTGATTTTTCTCATTTTGATAGTTTTTTTTGCTCGATTTTCTTAAAAAGTGCCTATAAATTTCATTGACTTTTGATATCTAAAATGGTTCTAATGGTACAAAGAGCTAAAAAACGATTCATAAGAGACCATAATAAACTGTGTGATTTCAATTAACTCTTAAACTTTTGCATTGCTTTAAACAGAAACCACCTAAATATTTTGATGGAAAAAATGTCGCGTTCGACATGTCACGTATCGACACACATAAATATATTTTTTTGAAAAAAGAACAAAAGATTTTCAAATCAAAAATACATTTCAAAGGACAATTCATTAGGAAGATATCAAAAATAGTTGGGCTTAAGCATTGTGTCAGGGTTCGCTAAACTTTGTCTTTATTTAGATGAGCTCGAAAACCACTTCTGTTTTTGTCACGTTCTAATCGCTTTTTATTTTGCCAATATTTTTGAAACAGGATTCCACTTGCTCTTCACTTTAGCACTAAATATAGTGCTATATAATAAAGTAAAAAACGAATTGAAATTGCGTTTTATTTTTACTTTTTTCACTTTGGATGTGTACGAACGTCTTGTTCGACAGAATAGAAAATGCCCATACCATATTCACTTTAGAAATAATTATATTTCAAATATTGAAGCAAAAGTTCGGGGAAAAGACACTATAGGTGAGCATTCTTTCAATATTTTAAGGATTAGCTAGACCAAATAGATTTGGTTCAAACAAAAAACCGGGGTTTAATGCCACTTAAAACCAGAACTAATACCTTATAATGTGCTCGAACCCAACGGACTCAACTTTACATCAAATAGTATGTTTAGTATGGTTTAGAGTTTTTCAGACTTCTGCAGCTTCAAAAGAAAAAAAATACTTTCTGAACAGATTTAAGAACATTTGGGCGGAATTACGGGCGATACCAGAACAAAAAGAAGTTTTTGACATTTTGAAATTTTTTAAGGCTTAAGACTCGACGACATTAAAGACGATCCTTCAAACAGAAATGCGACTTAGGCAACTTTTCCGACTACCTTTGAAAGCTTAGAAAAAAATAACTTTCCGCGCAGTAAGTAAGGGCTTTAAGGATTGAGAATCGGCGGGCTTAGAACAGATTTAAGTTTTTGGACATTTTTTTAACTAATCGTAATTTCAAAAGTCCATGAAAATATCGGATTGTTATACTTAAGGATGGGCTTTAAGGTTTGAGATTTAACCATAACTCGCAAAAAACTGTTAACTATTTTTTCAATGCGACCCGCCTCAGTGAAAACAGAAGCAAACGCAGCACAAACTGTCTCTCACTGAGCGGAACACTTTCTCTAGCACGTCATGTGTTTTCTGTTACTTGTGTTCGGTTAGCAAAAACGAGTCGGTCACCCGACAACCTCCGACAGCAACTGTTTTGAGCAAGCGCTCACTAAACAACTGTCTTCAAAAGAGCAGAACACAATAAGTGTCAGAGAAAAGTGTTTTTTGTTTTGTGCGTTTAGTAGGCTGTAGTATGTGTTTATTTTGAATGTACATAGTTAAGAGGTCTTTTGCCTTTGAGTGCCGAATTTGACCTATTTTTTTTTTTAAATCGTGGAAAGAAAATGCCCAAAGATTTTCTTAATCTGTTTTTTGTATTTGGTAGGGCAGCTTATTGAGAAAAATACAAAATTAAAAAAATGTGGTGGTCAAGAAGTTCCCGACCTCCAAAAGAAGGGTTCTTAAAAAAATCATGCCCAATGCTCACACGATTGCGGGAGTATACTGCGTCTTGAAAAAATAAGGAAAACAGGGAACTAGTTCGAATGAATGCCTTTATCGTGCGAGGGCGGGGGAGTATTCAAGTCCAAACGTAATTATTGGGTAAATATGAATGCAATTGGGTTTGTAAGCTCTAATTGTAGAAAGTCCACCACAATGGCCACAAGTGGGTGGTACAAGGTCAAAGCTAATTCTTAAAAGTGGGCGAAGATATAGGCTATACCGTGGGTTTTGAGACAATGTATGTAAAACCATAGAAAATGTAAATCAAATTTTGGAAATTCTACATACAGTTTTTCAAATATATATTAAGAATTCAGTTTGACGACTAACAATGAATTTAAATTCTCTGCACTAAGAGAGCTACGTTTTTCATTTAAAATATAATGTAGCGCTGAAAACGCTATTTCAACCGACACCTGAGTGGCCGGAGTAGCCAGCACCACCTGGGCGAGCGCACTTAAATGGTGTGATTTTTGCTTCATGTCGTGGAAAAACTGGAGAATGTTGGTATTTAATGATAGCCGGCCATAAGTCACATCGAAGTTTTGAATATCTGTATATATTTTTAGTAGTTTTTCATTGATAGGCTCTTCTTGGGTTCGGGACAGTGGCTGAACACCATCCAAACGCATTAAAATCACACAGCCAAGTGACTCTCGTTATACAAAGACACACACAGCGCAACACACAACCACATATACACACGCAAAAAACACTTCGGAAGTATGCTCTCGGCAAAAGTGCCAGTGAATGACAGGAGAGAAACAGGAACGAAAAAAAAGTGTCTTTGCTCTGAGAGCAACAGAAATGAACATAAACAGAATTAAAACTTTCTTTCGCTTGCTTTGTTTCGTTGTATCCGTAACCTAACTGTTTTTTTGTTGACACGCTAAAAGTGTTAAGTTTTTTGCGAGCTCTGGATTTGACAGATTTTCGGCATCCAGGAACATAAATTGCGTTGCGAATTCTTTTCCGCGCAGATTTGAGGAAAGATCGGTATTACTTGCGAAAACGCAAACTGGCCTTCAATAAAATTATTAGAATTTAAGACTTGGGTTCAAAAACCATGTAATAAACCAAACCGGTGGTTCAAAAACTTTGTGAACCACTGAACCGAACCAGTCCTTATTTCCGAGCGGTTTGCATCCCTGATTGTAGGTGATATTTTCACTGATTAATACCAATATTAAGGCAGTTTGTACGCCTGTAGAAACGATACGTGAACCGTGGGCAGGGCAGGGAGGTAACTTACACTGGGCATGTCCATGATTAAAAGTGTATAAAGCTTGGGGTCAATGACGGTCCATTAAGGACGTCGGAAACGTCCTGTCAGTTTAAGGGAAGCTATGCAACAAAGTACAGAAGATTGCTGTGCAAGATAAAGAGACTCCTTCCACCCTCAAATATATATTGAAAATGGGCTAGTATGGGAGGTAGGGGTAGGCGTGGTTCGATCGATCTAAATTTTTCCCGAATTTAGGATTTAGTCTAAGCATTATCTGTGCCAAATTTTAATCCGATACCTCAATATTTGGACTATGCCACATCTTTTGGGCTTTCTATATATGGTTACAAAAAGATACACAATCGTCTACAAAGATTGCAACTTATCACAGCTGCTTTCCTTAAAGGAGTTTTCTTCTAAAAAGACAACGCACACCATTCTCTTCTCTGTTGCTCAAAGTTTAGTCAACTATATCTACACTTTCGCTCTAAATCTACATTTATCTCAAGTTTTCCTTTTTCTTTCATCTCTCATTTGTTCTCCAATACTTTCAAGTTATACAAAACAAAAAAAAAATAGAATTAAAACACAATTAGCATGGCTTATTCATTATTTTTAACCTTGAATATAATTTTATATTCGTTGCATTTATATAATAACTTAAACGTACATTCAATTGTGTAATAGTGGTTGTAAATTTTAATTATTTTTAATTGAAAAAACCTCCACATCTCCAGCCATAAAGATATTTTTAGAATCTAAAGTAAAGCTGATTAATTTGTACGAGTATCTCTCTGTGTGTGTGCGTGTGTAAGTGGGAGGGTGAATGTGAATGGTTGTAAAAGTGGAGTAGGTCAGTTAGTAAGTATACCACCTAGAGATATCCTTGAATTGCACAGCTTTAAAAGCTTCCCCTCCGACCGATGACCCAATGGCACGAAAATAAATATCAACTCATTAAGCGGCGCGGCAAATCTTATCATATTAATCACGAAATTCCAAACCTTTTACTTCAGCCCCCTCCTCATAAGAATAATAAACATTGTCTCACAGCTCACTTGACCGCTTTCCGCTCTCCCTCCTCTTGTTGCAGTGACGATCGTTCCGATGTGACGGAACAGCTGTATATTGAAACCTATGCGGAGGTGGGCAGCGGTGGAGCTGAGCTCAATTGCTGTCCGGCATCGCCCACCACAGTGCCTGCTAAGTCGGTGCTGGAATCGCCCATGCGACGGTCGGGTCGTAGGCAGCGTACCACCTCGATTGGAAATCAGACAACCACCGCCAATCCGTCGGAATGTATAATCCGGGCGAATAATCGCACCATCTATACGGCCGGACGTCCGCCCTGGTATAATTGCGCTGGCCAACAGGTGGAGCCATTTGTCATTGGCATCTGCGGTGGCAGTGCTTCGGGCAAGACCACTGTGGCAGAGAAAATCATTGAAAGTCTGGATGTGCCCTGGGTGACTTTGTTGTCCATGGATTGCTTTTACAAGGTAAGTGTACATTGGTTAAAATTTCCTTGCAATCTCTAAAGGATTCTTTCTAGATTTTGAACGAGAAGCAGCACGAGCAGGCCATCATTAATGAATACAACTTTGATCATCCCGATGCCTTTGACATTGAGTTACTGGTGGATGTGCTAACCAAACTGAAGGAGGGCAGGAAAGTGGAGGTGCCAGTGTATAATTTTGTTACCCATGGCCGAGAGAGCCAGACAAAGACCATGTATGGAGCCAATGTCATCATTTTCGAGGGCATTTTAACCTTTCACAGTCCGGAGGTGCTCAAGCTGCTAGACATGAAGATATTTGTAGACACAGATCCTGATATACGTCTGGCTAGAAGGCTAAAGCGGTACTTGAACGCATGGATAGAAGGAGCCAAGATATCTGATTTCTGAATTCTTGCAGTGACATCTCACAGCGTGGACGTGACCTGAGGGGTGTGCTGAAGCAATATCTGAATATGGTAAAACCTTCCTATGCCAATTACATTGCACCCACCATGGCCCATGCGGATATCATAGTGCCACGCGGTGGAGAGAACAAAGTGGCCATCCATCTCATTGTGCAGCATGTGCACACGCAGCTTCAGTTGGTGAGTTGCCCCTTGTGGGAACTTATAAACTTGTTTTACATGCCTTACCTTTGCCTTTCCCTTAGCGTGGCTTCAAGCTCCGCGAAACGCTGGCCAACTCGTACAAGGACCAGCCCATGCCTGATTCTTTGCATTTAATCGATCCCACGCCACAAATAAAGGGCCTGCACACATTTATACGCTGCAAGAATACCTCACGGGATGAGTTCATCTTCTACTCGAAACGTCTCATTAGATTGGTGATCGAATTTGCCCTCAGTTTGTTTCCCTTTAAACAGACTCTGGTGGAGACCCCACAGGGAGTGCTGTATGAGGGAAAACGCATGGCCTCGCGTAAGATATGCGGTGTGTCCATTTTGCGTGCCGGCGAGACCATGGAACAGGCCGTGTGCGATGTTTGCAAGGATATACGCATCGGTAAGATCCTCATCCAGACGAATCTGAAGACGGGAGAACCGGAGCTCTATTACCTGAGGCTGCCCAAGGATATCAAAGACTACAAAGTGATACTAATGGACGCCACAGTCGCCACTGGAGCAGCGGCTATGATGGCCATACGTGTGCTACTCGATCACGATGTGCCCGAGGATAATATTATATTGGCTTCGCTGCTAATGGCTGAAATTGGTGTACACTCCATAGCATATGCCTTTCCTAAGGTGAGTTGGTGGATTCGCGTTCGAAGACTCGAGGACTAATGCTTCTTTACATCCCTTTCGTTAGGTTAAAATCGTTACTTCCGCTCTAGATCCGGAGATTAATAGTAAGTTTTATGTTATTCCCGGCATTGGCAACTTTGGCGATCGTTACTTTGGCACCGAGCCCTCCGAGGACTACTAGTGAGGAGAACCAACAAGTTTCTAATGTATACCCCTTTAGGTTAAGATCAAAGCGTTACTTAAATTATGAATTCGGAAAACATTGAACTTTTTATTGGAGGAACTTAAGCAGCAACTGCACCAGAAAGGCCAGCGTGCCTATGATCAGGGCAATGCCCATATAGCGTTGTATTAACTTGTCCCGACTGCGACTTGAACTCATTTCGATGGTCGTCTGCTCGTGTTTATTAGCGCACCTGGTCCAGTCCCTTTCCTCATCCAAGATCTCACCCAACATGCTAAATTTACTCACACTTGTGATGCGGACATGAACACGAGTGCCCAAGAGATTCTCTCGCATGGGTAATAAAACCTGCTCGTAGCTCTTATTGTGTCCCACATAATGCAGCTTGTCGTGCGAGATCTCGGTCACCAGTACAGTGTACACCTCACCCTCTCGTCCGGCATAGGGTTCATAGCTGTAGAAGAGATCGGTAAGACGTTTGGTGCGCTTCTTGACCAAATGGGCTGGTATGCGTTCCATTTTGGCTGCCGGTGTGCCGGGACGGGGAAAGAACTGATTGATGAACAAACTGGGGAAGCGGTATTTCTCACACAGCGTCAGCGTTTCCTCGAAATCCTCCTCAGTCTCGGTGGGAAAGCCACAAATGATGTCCGTTGCAATGGTTACACCCGGTACACGTTCACGCAGAAAGTCCACCACCTGCTCAAAGTCCTTGCGACAGTATTCCCGCTTCATTTCGCCCAGAACCGAGTCGCTGCCGCTCTAGGAAAATCAAGGAAAGGAAATCAATTAAAAGAAGGAATCAAATACGGGGGTGACTCAGAAATCTCTAGGGATTTTGCCGATTGTAAAACTCTCGAAAAATTCGTCGGTGTCACAGAACTTCAGGAGATTTCATTTGTGCAAAAAATTTTGGTCTAACTACAAAAACAAGATTGCGTCTCTCGCAAATAATTTATAACGGATTTTATTCATAACTATATTGATTTTTATTATCAAGGCTGCAAACCTTCTGCAGTAGGTTCGGTCCCAAGGTTTTGGTTCGAACCCCGGTTCGCTTGAACTTAGAAGAATAGTTTGACTTTCGACTAATTAATCAAAATATTCTTTAGTTATATAATTTGAATTATCAATTTTTAATGACTCCTTAAGTGGTTTTTTTGAAAATCGATTTTTTTAAATTTTATTTTCTTAATGTACATATTAGAGACCTGCACGAGTGATTCCGGAGCCGTATGATTACAGGTAAAAGTAATAATTTTTACGATGCCACGATACTTGTGTGTAATCATGTAATCGTTTATACGGTGCCGAGTAGTAATCGGCACCGTCGCATCGTATGATTATAATCGTAGCACCGTCCAAATTTTATTAATACACTAAATGTGAAACGGCTGAAAGAAATACGCTTTATAACCGTGGTGGACATAGGTTCCTTAACAAAAACCGCGAAATTTTCAAAATATTCAAATGTAATACGAGGTCCGTCCCAGAAATAGCCGACCTAACTACTAAAACACAAAAATTTAACATTTTTATACCCTTGCAAAGGGTATTATAAAATTGAACGGATGTTTGTAACGCATAGAAGGAAGCATCTCCGACCACATAAAGTATATATATTCTTGATCAGCACGACGAGCTGAGTTGATTTAGCCCTGTCCGTCTGTTTCTATGCTATCTCCTCCGTCAGTTTTAAAGCTATCCTCACCAAACTTTGCACGAAGTCTTTTAATACAAATACGCTGCACATTTGTCGGAACCGGCCGGATCGGATGACTATGGCATATAGCTGCCATAGGAACGATCGGTTGAAAAACTAGTCTTAAAGAGAAAAACTTTTTTGTTTTTAGTGAAAACGTCCTTATCATTGGCATACACTTATTTTATATACTTTTACACAATTCTACAAAGTTTGGTCGAAATCGGATGACTATAGCATATAGCTGCCATAGGAACGATCGGTCGAAAAACTAGTTCTAGTGAGAAAAATTTTTTTGTTTTTAATGAAAACGTCCTTATCATTGGCATACACTTATTTTATATACTTTCACACAATTCTACAAAGTTTGGTCGAAATCGGATGACTATAGCATATAGCTCCCATAGGAACGATCGGTCAAAAAAGAAGTTCGAGTGAAGAAAACTTTTTTGTTTTTAATGAAAACGTTTTTTTTTATTGGCATACACATATTTTATATACTTTGGACACATTTCTACAAAGTTTTATCAAAATTGGATGACTAAAGCATATAGCTGCAGTATGAATGATCGGTCGAAAAAGAAGTTCTAGTGAGAAAAACTTTTTGTTTTAAATGGGATCGCCTCCAAATTTCTCAATTAACACTGTATTATGCTTTTCCATGATTTCACCAAGTTTAATCGAAATAAGACATCTTTATAGTATAGATCCCCTAGAAAAGTAATGTCCAAGAAGTAGTCTTAGAAAAACCTTTTTGTTTTCAATGGAAGCTGCAAGGGTATACAAAACTTCGGCCGAGCCGAAGTTAACTTCCCCTATTTTTTTTTTATTTTTCAACATAGGATCCTTTTAGGTCGATACACTTTTCCCAGCGATGTTCAAAAGCTTCGATACCTTTTTTATAATAAGAACTGTGAAGCTCTTCAAAATAGGCATTAACCTCGGACTCCACCTCTTCATTGTTGACAAGTCTTTTTCCTCCGAGCCATTTTTTCAAGATGGAAATAAGAAATAATCAGAGGGAGCTAAGTCTGGCGAATAAGGGGCGTGAGGCAGCAATTCAAATTTTTATTCATTAATTTTAGCCATTGCAACGGCACCATCTTGCGCATAACTTTTTCATGCTCAATTTTTCGGTCAATATGCGATGTACAGCACTTTTTGAAATGCCTACACATTTAGCTAACTCACGAACTTTCAATCGCCGGTCACTCAATACACATTTTTTAATTTTGGCCACCATTTCTGAAGTGGTCACCTCATTTGGACGCCCATTACGATGTTCATCTTCGCAGCTCAAACGACCTCGCTTAAACTCAGCCACCCAATATTTTATTGTTGTAAACGAGGGAACAGAATTACGTAAGGTAGAATCCAGCTCCTTTTTAATATTGGTTTGGACTAAGACCTTTTATATGAAAGTATTGTATCACATAACGATGACCAATTTTGTCCATGTTTGCAAATCAATAACAAGCATTCTCTATTAAAATCGACAAAAAAAAAAACCGTGCAAGGTAAAGGCACTAAACTTCAAACTTAAGCTTTTAATAGTCGGTACTTCCCCTTTTTAATAATTTTTGTGAACATTTTCCAACACTACTGTGCTAGGTCGGCCATTTCTGGGACGGCCCTCGTATATAGATGTCCGATTTCGACATTCGATTCGTATATAACTTCGGTGTTTTTTGTCCGATCTTATTGATCTTTTCAGAATAGATAGATATTGGGCCTTACTTGATATATATTAAGTTTGGAAGGTCTATCTTTAAAATTGTGGCTCTGACAGTTTTTTGCGCTTAAAGGGGGGAGGGGGAAGAATTTTCCAAATCTGAAACAATTTGTCAATTACTTTGAATCTGGTATACACCTACCTACATGCATAAATTTGTGTCTCTATCTCTTATAGTCTTTGAGATCGACGCGTTCGTACGGACAGACGGACGGACATGGGTAAATCGACTCTGCTGTTGATGCTGATCAAGAATATATATACTTTATAGGGTCGCAAATGCTTCCTTCTACCTGTTGCATACTTTTGCACAACTTCATGATCCCCCTTTTTCCATTTTCAATAGGAACAGGGTATAAAAATAAGCGGCATTAATTGAGTTAGACTTGACAACCATGGAAAAATATTTTGTATCTTTTCTTAATCGCGTTGGTTTTCGAATTCGGTTTGGTAGGTTTGCGTATTGGCCTTGGTTGGCTTGCCAAAATCTCCAAATAAAATACGGATGGTTTGAAACCAACCGAAAGAGATTTCTGTGGCACCTAAGAGTTAGAATTCGGTTGGAAAAGGTTTCTGTGTCACCCTTGATAAAGTTCATTGCTTACCTGCACCGGCACATGCAGAAAGGCATAGACACGTGGATGCTGCAGAACTTTGGCCACTTCCTCCAGATGCTCCAATATGTAAGGTGGATTGGTCATGCCCACACGCAACATACAGTGCTCGGGTATCACCTCGACCAGTTGCCAAAGCAATTCGGGCAGCGAGCTACCAATATCCCGACCATAGGCACCCGTATCCTCGGATGTCAGCCAGATCTCGCAGCAACCTTCCGCAAATGATTGTCGCGCTCGCTCCACAATCTCTTCGGGCGGATAACTGGCCAAATCGCCACGGGCATGCTTGGTCTTGCAGTAGGTACATTGATTCAAGCAGCCCGAGTTTATGGAAATAATCTCAATCAGCGGATTCTTGCGCACCTTGGGCAGTGCCAGCGGGGCTCCGGCCACACGACGTCCATTGACCTTCTTATGATTCTGCAACAGGCGCACGCTGTGACCCTTGAGCGTCTCCTCCACCACCTCGACCACTCGATCGATTTGTTGGACTCCCAGTATGGAGAGCCCCTTTAAGTAATCCGACTTGGGGGCTCCTTGGGGCACACAGCCGGCCACCACCACATGCTTGCCATTACGCATGCCCGACTCAATCTCATTGCGAAACGTATCCTCGGAAGGATTCTTGACCGTGCAACTGTTCAACAGCCACAAGTCAGCCTCTTCTTTGCCCGAGCACAGTTTATAGCCAAAGGCGGCCAGTTGTCCGGCCATATACTCTGAATCGGAGTTATTGTGAGCACAGCCCCAGGTCTTCACATAGATCTTTTGAGTGCCAGGTATGACGCTCTCATAGACAGTTGGCTTTGCCTGAGGCTGTGACTCCTCCTCGGGTTGAATCTGAATCCGCTTCTTGGCGCGCACAGTGACATTCTTTTTATTTTGATAACGCTCACGCGGCTTTACATCGTCGGCTGAGATTAGATCTTCGATATCGTCTATATCGTTGCCGGGAAATTCCATTTTTTTTTTGAGGCACACGTGAAGGAGGCAGCTCAGCTGTTTACATTTGTTAGTGCTGCTTCTTATAACCAATTTATGCGTAAGTGTAAAACGTGAGTAGAGACGGGCGCGTGACAAATATTTTCAGCACAACACGACTCTATGACGAATACCATGTTTAAAACACGCACACAACACTGACAGTCAAACACTTTATTTAAAATGAACAAAAAAAAAATCAATCAATCCCCCTTATTGAGTTAAGAAATCTATATTACAGAGGCAAAATTCAAATCGTCTCAACAAAATCTCTCGTCTAGAATTGCTTTGGTTAGCTTACATCCGAACTAGTCCTTAGTAGTGGTCACGCAACTGCCATAATTTATATGTTGATCCCTACAGTTGAGCCGAACAAATTCGTGTGCCTGCTTAGTGAGTACTTTTGTTTGAATTTGAATGCTAAAGTGGGGAAAATTTGACAACTTTTTAAATGGCTTTTAACTTTTTTCCACGTCACCTATTAAGGAAAAAATCAAGGCGAGTTTTTTTCAGCGTGGTTTCCCAGGAGGCCTTCTCCACGTAAGACTCAGAAGGGCGTTTTATTTTAAGTAACGTCCCAAAATTAAGGACCTAGTTCATAATTCGCGGTCCATCGAGAAATATTTTTTCCGTTTTTTTTTTGGGGTGTTAAATCTGTATATTGAATTCTTAATAAACAATCTGCTCCTATGATGTATGCTTAATCCTCTAGTTTCGAAATTTTTTTTTTGTACAAAAAAATTATTTCTTGCCTTGCTAGCCCACAAGCGGTGTTGGGAAACAGAGCCAACAACTTAACAATGCATACACATTTTTTTGTTTATTACACAGGGGGAACAGCCACTTTGTTGCCTCTTTGATGAAAAATTCTGGTTCAGTTTTGTTCACTGATTACAAAACCTCGATCTCGGTTTGTCTCCATCAGCTTTTGCTTTAAAGTTATGGCGGAAATGTGTTTTGCATGTTTTTTGCTTTAAAAAGTTATGGAGGTCACACTGAGGCATACAAAAGCAGTCATTTTGTTCATAAAAAAGCAGTCATCAAATCATAAAAACGAGAAAGCAAAGCTAACTTCAATGCCGAAGCTTACATACACTTGAAACTTTTGTGACCACTGACTTAATTTTTCTGACCAATGACTTAATTTATAAGCTTTATGTCTTATGTCATTGGGATATTCGCGGTTCCGACATATGTGCAGTGTGCAGCTAAAAGATATCTCTGTGCAAAATTTCAGCTCGATGGCTTTAAAACTGAGGGACTAGTTTGCGTAGAAACAGACTGACGGACGGACGTAAAGACAGACGAACAAAGCTCAATCGACTCAGCTCGTCATGCTGATCAAAAATATATATATTTTATGAGGTCGGAGATGATTCCGTCTATGCGTTCCTTCTGGGGCAAAATTAATACTCTTCAAGTGTTTAAAAAAAAAATATCGAACCTTCAAACAAGTCGATTACTTATAAGTTAACAATATTTTCTAAATTATTATTTGCAAAAACTAACAGAGTTCGAAATGCATATGTATGGGCAAAAGAAAAACTTTGAGATTATATATCGTTGTATATATTTAAATAATTATAATTGTTACGATCTCTGGTGACAACGCATAAACGAAATTAGTGTTGGGCAACGAGTGAATTGTTATCGTACTAAGAGCTAAGTTATCGATAAAATATGTAGGCTAAGCTTAACTGATATTGCTATACCCTTTAATACAAGCAGTTTATTTTTCGAAATAAATCCCCTTTTTTAATGTAATTAAATATATACTTTTGCAATCCAAGATATTCTCATTTCTTTTAGTTAACATTGACAAAGTCTTCCTTGCAACTAATATGCCCTCAACCGAAATGGCCCTGCTGTGTACACACTCACGCACTACATCGCCTACGCTTATCGCTATCAGCGCACTCTCAATCAGACAGCTTCTTCGACCAGCAGCTTTTACTTCCTCTTCGAAATGATACACATCAAGTGCAAAGACACTAATCTTGACCCCCTACCCGTCAAGGTCAGTCGATTCCCTTCGAGAAAAAAACACAAAAAACCAAGATTAAATCTTTTCCCACAGATTGGCATCATTGGCGGCTCTGGTTTAGATGACCCGGACATTTTGGAACAGCGCCAGGAGAAAGTCATAGAAACTCCCTATGGCGATCCATCAGATGCTTTAATTGAGGGCGAAATCGGTGGTGTCCAGTGCGTGCTCTTGGCCCGCCATGGCCGGAAACACGATATAATGCCGTCCAATGTCAATTATCGCGCCAATATCTGGGCCTTGCGTCAAGTGGGCTGCACCCATCTGATTGTATCCACCGCCTGCGGCTCGTTGCGAGAGGAAATCCAACCGGGCAATCTGGTGGTGCCCCACGATTTCATAGATCGCACCACTAAACGTACACAAACATTTTACGATGGCTCCAGCCAAAGTCCACGTGGTGTTTGCCATTTGCCCATGTACCCGGCCTTTAGCGAACGTACGCGAAACGTTTTGATAGCAGCGGCCAAAGAATTAGAGATTCCCGCACATGATAAGGCCACAATTGTCACCATTGAGGGGCCCCGATTCTCCTCCCGCTCCGAGAGCAATATGTTCAGGCAGTGGGGTGGAGATCTAATCAATATGACCACCTGTCCAGAGGTGGTGCTAGCTAAAGAAGCGGGCCTGCTCTATGGCTCCGTGGCCATAGCTACGGATTATGATTGTTGGCGCATGGGCTGCGAGGGCGTGAATGTGCAGGATGTACTCAGGACCTTCAAGGAGAATGTGATGAAGGTGAAGCGGATATTGGTGAATGCTGTGGGACGTATAGCGCAAGAGGATTGGTCCGAGGATATACTCAATGCCAAGGTGAGTGGGTTGCAAGAAATGATTTGTACTAAAGGTTTCCCCTCCCATTTACCAGCAATGCGTGTGCAACAATACCATGTCGGGTGCCATGTGACGCTTTTTAAAACTCTGCACAGACATCACCCAGGATACCATAATGCAACGCAAGCCATTGATTAAACCATCGAACCCCAAAATTCTATAAGAAACGTACACCCAAACTGCACTCCATTTCAATTACCTATGAACTGGAGTCGCCGGAGGAGCACAAGCAGAGTGGCCAAGGGAAGACTGAGGAGTTCTCCATTAAAACGGAAAGAAAACCATTTGCAAATTAATTAAATCCTTAAGCACAACGAAAATACAGACATAGAATATAGGGAAAGGTGTTCCTCTAAATGAATTCTTCGAGTAAAACTAAATAAAAGTTACAATTTCCATACATACTCTACTTTTGACATCGATTCTTCTTGATCCGAGTGGGAAATTCTCTCATCTTTCTCTGAATCATATAAATTACCCAGGTCATTTTGGTTCAGATTTCTCGATGCAAAATTCTGATCCAGTTTGGTTCACAGATTCCAAAACTGGCCTCGGTTTGGCGCCATCAAGCGGAAAGTCCGTTTTGCAAAGTTTTAACTAAAACCACTTTGGCAGAAGACTTTTCTATTCTCACAAATTTTGTTGAATTCAAATAGACTGCAGGGACAAAGTTACAGCCTGTTGGTCCCGAAAAAATTAAAAAATTTTAATTATCACGATTCTTACACAAAATGTGTATGCGAATTATTAAAAGCCTACGTAATCTAACATAGACATAACTTAGATTCAAACAATTGCCTCCAAATTCTTGTTTACTTAATATCAAACAATCACGCCAAATTGAATGAATTTCATCAGAATTTCACCAGGACTTGCGAGCTATGGAAGCTAGGTATCGCGGAAGATGGGATAGCCCTTTGCTAGCTGATTACTGCTGCACTCTAGGAAATTTTTCCAATTATTAGGCATACACCCTCCTTCTCAATTCTACTTCCACAAAAATATTTCGAAAGTGGAATTGATTCGTGTTCTGGTAAAAGTAAAACGAACTAATTTTGTGGTTTCAAACCTTTTGCCTTGTCGCTGGTGAAATGAAAAGTAAATTGCAAATTTGGCATTTAAAAATATAGCCTACCCACAAAATGAAAATAAAGGATCATTCTTCGGACAATTTTTGATATTTTGGTATCTTGAAACAGTTGTCTGTAATGGTAGACTAGTTACAAATAATTAAATTGCTGAACACCTCATATTTCTTTCCGGCTTGGCAAAAACGAAAATTAAAAATAGGGGAAAGTTAACTTCGGCTCGGCCGAAGTTTTGTATACCCTTGCAGCTTCCATTGAAAACAAAAAAGTTTTTCTAAGAATAATTTTTGGACCTTACTTTTCTATGGGATCTATACTATATAGATGTCTGATTTCGACCAAACTTGGTGACATCATGGAAAAGCATAATACTCTGTTAATTACGAAATTTGGAGGCGATCTTATTTAAAACAAAAAAGTTTTTCTCACTAGAACTTCTTTTTCGACCGATCATTCATACTGCAGCTATATGCTATAGTCATCCGATTTTGATAAAACTTTGTAGAATTGTGTAAAAGTATATAAAATAAGTATATGCCAATGATAGGGACGTTATCATAAAAAACAAAAAAATTTTTTTCACTAGAACTAGTTTTTCGACCGATCGTTCCTATGGGAGCTATATGCTATAGTCTTCCGATTTCGACCAAACTTTCTATAATTGTGTAAAAGTATATAAAATAAGTGTATGCCAATGATAAGGACGTTTTCATTAAAAACAAAACAGTTTTTCTCACTAGAACTAGTTTTTCGACCAATCTTTCCTATGGCAGCTATATGCTATAGTCATCCGATTTGGACCAAACTTAGTGAAATCATGGGAAAGGATAGTAAACTAAGAAATGCGTACTTTGGAGGCGTTTCCTCAAAAACAAAAAAGTTTTTCTCACTAAGACTAGTTTTTCGACCGATCGTTCCAATGACAGCTGTATGCTATAGTCATCCGATCCGGCCGGTTCCGACAAATGTGCAGCGTATTTTTTACCAAAAGACTTCGTGAAAAGTTTGGTGAGGATAGCTTTAAAACTGACGGAGAAGATAGCATAGAAACAGACTGACGGACGGACGGAAAGACGGAAAAGGCTAAGTGAACTCAGCTCGTCATGCTGATGTTACAAACATCCGCACAATTTTATAATACACTCTGCAAGGGTATAAAAAAAATGATTTCGTTGAAGCACTTATGTTAATACTTTTCATTGAAGAACCTTGTGATATACAACATTTTCAGTTTTGTTATCAGGAGCAAAAATAAATAAAGCAGAGGGTTTGCCGACTCGTGAACATGCCACGTACAATTGACCCTTAGAAAAACATGCATTTTCCAAATTCAGACTGGCCTTGTGATTTGTTCCTTTGATTATCGCCGCGTGAATCACATTGGTCATCAATTTTCTTATCACCAAATGCGTTCCATTGCATAGTTTTGGTTGAAACCTTTAGTTGCAAATTGTGCGGTGGTAGGCCAGGCACATCCAAGGCGTTTTTAAATTAAATTAAAAACCCAACCTTAGACTCATCTGTCAAACGACGTCACAGACTCACAAAGTTATGCGAGTGCGCCTCCATTGCGCATTATGTGGCGCAAGAATTTGCTCTACCTTTTATTCATGTCTTGTAGAACCCGCATTTTGCAGTAGTTAGAACCAGCACGCACAGCTTATTTGTGAATTGCCGTTGCGTCAAAAACTAGCCCAGAGCGTAGACTGTTGAATCGCAGTAAGTTGAAGTGGAGGTTTTATTTTGTATACTCTTTACCAAAGGTAAACAGAGAATATTAAGTTTTTGCAAAAGTGTGTAACAGCCAAGAAAGGAAGCATTTCGGACAATATAAAGTATATATATTCTTAATCAGCATCAACAGCCGAGTCGATATAGCCATGTCCGTCCGTCTTTCCGTATGAACAAAGAGATACTTGCAGGCAGATGAAGTTTATTTTCAATTTTTGCCACGCTCCCTCCCGCACCCGCAAATATGAAAAAATATCATATCCTTTAGAGTTGTACAGATAGAAGGTTCGTTTTTTCTGGACATATTTAGAAATCAGGATTATGTATTGATCCGCCAAAGGAATGGTAAAGATCGGATGAACGATAGTCGAGTTATAAGGAAAACAAACAATTATGGGCGGCACTGGTCGCAACGGTGAAGTGCACCACTTGACAGGTGCAAAATATGTTATAATCTGGCTTGACTGACTTTCTTACTTGATTTTTTTTAAACTATTAAAAATTCGCGCTCCTTACTTGTACATGACGATTTAAATTAAAAAAGCCATAAACTGAGAAAAAGACTCTCTTCAAAGGCCAATTCCGACACTTTTGAGTTTGCTAATGCAGCTCGCTAGATTTTTTAGGCTGCTTTGATACGTGTTCTGTCCCATAAGACTCATAAATCCAAAAATTTTGGTTCGGAGTGACCTCCATTTTTTTTAATTCAAGAATTCTGCAAAACGAATTCTAAGCTATATCTTGAAAACGAGAGCTTATGGCACCAAACCGAGACCAGTTTTAGAATCTGTGAAGAAAACTGGAATTATGCATCGAGAAGGCAAGACCTCACAAATGTGGTCATTTTGTTGCCCTGAGTTATCCTCCGACCTAGTAAATCCTGGGCATTCTTAGAGCATTCTGTGAAATTTCACACGTTTATACAATTACATAGAGAATATGAAAGTTTTGTGTCTTTAAAATTAAATTGGAATTCCTTAGGGGCATTTGCGCTCCACTTGACTCTTGCCCGCCTCCTCGTATTCTTGCGATGATATCCACATCTGTTGGAAGGTGCCAATGCTAGCCAAAATGGAGCCACCAATCCAGGCACCAAATCGTCTCTCCACACTGCCATTGGCTGATATCATTTTTAGACGTGTATTCGAGGGAGCCCGCATTTGGAGATCTCTGTTAAGACGTTCAGGGAATCCTTGGAGCAGCGTATTACCACCGGTCACCACCACCGAACCGAACAAAGAAAGACGCACATCCGCATCACACATGCCCACACTGGTGGACGCCAGTTGGCCAGCTCCCAGCATGGCATTATCAAATAAACTCTCGGCAATCTTAAATCGCTCCGAAGCAAAGTCCTGGTGATAGCCATTGGGGAACTCATAGTGCACCGTGGGTATTTGGGCAGCCACGCGCTCGTCGTAGGGATTCTCCAGAACTTGCAGCACGTTCATCTGAAAGTCCTGCATCATCAGCTGCAGCATATAGTTCTGCCAGGACTGGGTGAGATTTTCGGGCAGTTTGCGCAGCGTGCAGCGCGCATTGTCACGTTCTTTGACCACATCCTTGGAAGCTATCTTGTATACGGGCGACAAGTCGATGCCGTGCTTCTCCAGATGCTGTCGGCATTGGCGTGAGAGGAAGTCACCGCCCAGTGGTGACTTGACCACCGCTTGCGACAGCACATAGCCCTCATGCACGGGCACAGCTGAGGTGTGGGTGGCGCCACTGTCCACCACCAAGGCGGTGGCTCGTCCGCTGGAGAAGGCAGCCAGCACAGCGTTTTTGACCAGAAAAAAGGCTGGCACATTGTATTTCTCAAACATCAGCTCGGTCAGCTTCTCGCGGTTATTGCGCACATTCCAAGAGGCCTCCGAGAAGAGCACCGGATGATACTCCGGCTCGGATTGTATGACATTGGCGTAAGCGTAGTCAATGACCTTCTCGAAGAGCTCCCAATTGTCAATCATGCCGTCCTTCATATAGGTCTGCACCTCCATCTGGGAGCGTGGCACATTCACATAGTTGGTGTCCACATAGAACTTACGCGAATCTGAGTCTGTGGGGATCAGAGTTTGAGTTGATGAGATTGGATGAGGCGGGGATCTCCCCCACTTACTGTTTGGGGTCACATTGTTATCCGTTTTGGTCTCCGGGTCTAGATTCGAGTCTGTGGCCTGTCCAATGCCCACCACCGAGGGTATCTCAGCCTTGGGCGAATCCTCTTGGGCATAGCCGACGCGCAGCGAATGATGGCCAGGATCGAAGACCAGAGCGCCAATCTCATCGCCACCATATAACATGGTGCCGCCACTCATCTTGAACTGAGTTTCTTTGTCGTTGTTTAATAAATATCTTAATGACAGCCGGGCGGGGGAGGATGAATAGCTGCGGCTTTTTTCGCGACGCTCAAGAGTTAGTGGTGGGAGAAATGCGATATTTGTAGTTAGCGATGGCAAACAATCGATGATTTTGTACTCGATAGGTTCAAGGGAGTACGCTCCCATAAGCAGCTGATCAAAGAGATGTAACTTCAATGTTTGCTCTAGTACTAGATGCGGTAAGTGCTTAGTAGAGCTACTCCTCACCAAAAATTATGAAAAAAATCATCGATGGCCGCGAATTTACAAGAATTATGACGTCTTCAGATCGCGGGGGACTTTCGCGGTTTAATGGTTAAAATTGTTTTAAAGTTGCGATTTTTTGTGTGCAAAACATAACGTTCTTTGCCTTAATAAATAAAATAAAAGAAATAAAAGATTGATTAAAATAATAAAAATTAAGTAGTAACTTCCGACTTTGTTGTAATCTAAGCCAAGTATCCTTTTATTTTGGTATGTTTATATTTCTTTTTAGTGTGACAATTTTCTTCGAAAAAAAATGCGCCCGCGTTTGGCGGTTTTTTTAAATTTTTACAAATATTTATATGTTGCACAATTTCTGGACCAAGATTAACATTCTCCGAATAATGTTACCCTAGAAATAGAATATTTAATAGCACAAGTATTTTCGACAATTAGGTGTTCTTCTTAAAAAACAATCCGTTCCAGTTGAATTCTCTCATCCACTTAAACAATATCATACAAATCAGCCATACTTTGCGGATCGATCATGAACTTATAATCTGTGCAATGATTAAAGTATTTATTATATTGTGTAAATATTGGCAAACTAAAATAAAATCAAATCGAAATCAGCCTCGAAGTTGCATTCGTGGTTCAACTACTTTCCTTACTTTATCTGGGCACACTACATATTTGGTTGGAGCAGTCGTGAGCAGCTGATGCACGAAATCCAAAGCAAATCAAAATCGAAAGCAAATCACATTTAGGAATACCACTCGAGCACTCAAAACCCAGTCACCAACTCATTGTTTATATATTTGTTACCTACTGTAACAGAAAATCAAAACCGCCCTTGTCGGTTCGAGTCACGGGCAGCAATTACACTTCCATCTCTAATAGCAAAATAATCGAAAGTTAATTAATCGATAAGAGCTAGGTGCGTACTTGTATGACGAACAAAACACGACTGTTCGGCTTAACTTCTTCATTGTTTTTACGATTTCTATAAATCAATTTAACTATAATGGATCCGGATGGCATGGACGAGTCCTGTGCTTCGCACATGGAAATCAACATATCCAACACCAACGCCGACTCGCAGATTGTCCTAAACGATCTGCGTCTGCTGGAGCTGCTTTACCTGTACCCATACCTCTTTAGCCCGCAGGTTCGCCCACAGGATGATCCGGACTACGTCGAATGGGGCTGGGAGCAGATAACCAAGGCATTTAATATTAGCTACGATGGTCTCGAACTGAGTGCCCCCTTCTCCGTTGAGGAATTGCAATGGCGCTGGAGCATTCTCCAGCCCCTAATGGGCACTCTGGCCAAGGCTTGTGGCCAGATACCCGACTGCCTGTGGTTCATCATTGTAAAGATCAATCAAATGCTGAATGCCGAGAAGCCACCTAATGTGAAACCTACCTCGTATCCAGAGAGATACCTGCTGCAGCATTTGCCAATGGTGGAGTCTCTGACCGAAACGCAGCGTCGGCGAATGGAAGTTGAGGTCTTGGATCTCATATTTGGACATGAGCTTAAAATGAAGGCACCAAAGGTGTTGACCAAGAAACAATGTGAGTCGGTGCAGAGCGAGTACGAAGAATTTCTAAAGGCCATACGGGTCAAAGAGCTGCCACCGGACACCTTGCAGCGTTTGGCTTCGGTTGGATTTGGCGCACAACCTGAGGCCAGTGCCGCTGATGCCAGTACTGTGCGGGCTGTGCCAGCCGCTGGAAATATTTTGAATAGAGGCCAAACAAATTTGGTGATAAGCGGCGTCTATAGCGCCCAGCCTGTGACACCGCAACCCATGGTTGTTGTTGCGGTTCCGTCTGCTCCCTCGCCTCCTCCCCCAAAACCACTCACCCCACCGCCACCGCCCCTGGTCAAGATAGAGCCACTCGATCAATCGGAGGGTCAACCAGATGCCATTTTGCCAGATGTAACACCGCAAGACTACAAGCCGGTTCATGTGCCGCTCAAGAGCGCCAAGTACTATGTAAAGAATTTGCGAGTCCGGGTCAAACGAGTCGAACTGGACGACTACTTGCCACTGGCCGCCATCAGGAAAAACTCATTCTTTTAAGTTTAGTTTAGTTTTTATATCAAATGCACATAATTTTATTTAAAAAATACAATTACTATAAATTACAACTTAGGGCTACTTTTATTGGTTAAATCCAAATCGAACATTTTCGGAAACAATTACGGGTTCTGGCGAGAGGGAAGCTGGAGCGAGTTGTACTATGCATGCTGTCTAGGATTCGGAACTAGGCTATCAATCAATCAACAACAGTCACAAAGAACAGAACAGAAATTCAACATTATAATCATGTCTACAAAATACAGTCCATGGGTAAAAAAGCGCAGCACTCTAACAAGAGACAATCAAACAGAAATAAAAGTTCTCTAGAAAAAAAACTAACAAACAGGCGGCAGCGTCAAAGTCTGGGCAGGCGGCACAGCGGCGGTCTCAAAACAGTTGATCCGCCAGATTGCCAATAAAAGTGGCCAGGTTCATTGAGGAGCCTTCCTTGAATTTCAGTCCAATCGTCTTGCCATAGGCTTGTATGAAGATGGCGCGGACGGCGTTCAAACGTTGCTTGCGTCTGTAAGGAAAGAAGAGGAGGAGAAGAAGGTTTACTAATGCAGAATTCTTCAAGAATTACCACCCAGATAGTCATAAAACCCAGTTTCGACTGAGTCTCCCTTCCGGATTATTACTTCTTCGCCTCCCTGTATAAATCTATTAACCGGCTTAATTTCGCCCAATTCTTCTGAAAAGGCTTGTTTAGAAAAGCTCGACTTGGCATACGATTAACTTATATTCTGATTTATGTTATGAAAAATATTTTCTTCTTACTACTGTAAAAATATTCTTTTTAAAATAAAGGCAGAATATCTGAAAAAATTGCTTTGCAATATTGACCTGACAGTCGCAGGATTTTCCCTCTAGAAATGCACTTGATGAACCTTGGGTTCGGTCTTATAAGGATTTTTTAAGAGGTCGAGTCGATTCACCCCCTTCAGCTCATCAGTCCCGACTTAAAGCGAATTTTTGGGAAACTTTTTAAAGGCCACCGATACTGTTCTGTCTGCATGACAACTAGAAGATGCTCTCTGGAAGGTTTAATCTCCCCACTTTGGTAAATCCCACTTTTAGATGAACTCTTATTCAGGGCTGCAAACCGGTTTTGAACCAAACCCGTTCGAACCCGAAAATCCCAATTTTTTTTTTGCTGTGAACCGAACCTCTTTAAAAATTAAAGCTGAACCTGAACCTGTTCCGATCCAACAATTTCGGTTCGGCTCAACACAAATGACAGACATGAACAAATTTGACCTACGGTATAGAGACTTCTTCTTTTATCTGATCGGTTGTGGGCGACCGATTCTTAAAATCGACAAGAAAGTTCAATAAAACATCTAAAAACAAGTAAGAAAGTCGGTCAAAACCGACTATTAAATACTCTGTACCTTTGAAGTGCTGCCCATCACCGTTGCGACCGGTGCTGCCCATAATTGTTTGTTTTCTTTATAACTCGACTGTCGTTCATCCTATCCGATAAATAATCCTGATTACTAATTTTGTCCCATACTTGCCAAACATCTATCACTTACCATCTCTGACATCTGTACGTTCATACGGACGGACAGATGGACAGTCGGACTTGGCTATCAAGAATATATATACTTTATAGGGTCGGAGATGCTTCCTTCTGGCTGTTACATACTTTTGCACAAACTTAATATACTCTGTGTGTCTCTGGTACAGAGTATAAAAATTAATTAAAAAATTTATTGTTTTTCTTTTGTTATTAATAACGTGTAAAATATGGGCTGAACCAAGGTTCGAACCAAAACCTTCCTCCAAAAACCTTGATAGCCTTGTTCCTCTGGCCCATTCTCGAGAATACTCAGAATCGACTGTACGGATTTGGATAACATTAGATTGGATAACCGAAAGAGTTTAGGTTCTACAATTTTGGTCAACGGACGCTATACACATAGCTGCATAGGAACGATCGGTCGAAAAACTAGTCTTAGTGAGAAAAACTTTTTTGTTTTTAATGGAAATGCCTCAAGTACGTATTTCTTAGTTTACTATCTTATATACCCAGATTTCACTAAGTTTGGTCGAAATCGGATGACTATAGCATATAGCTGCCATAGGAACGATCGGTCGAAAAACTAGTTCGAGTGAGGAAAACTTTTTTGTTTTTAATGAAAACGTCCTTTTTATTGGCATATTCTTATTTTATATAATTTAACACATTTCTACAAAGTTTTATCAAAATCGGATGACTATAGCATATAGCTGCACTATGAATGATCGTTCGAAAAAGAAGTTCTAGTGAGAAAAACTTTTTTTGGTTTTAAATGGGATCGCCTCCAAATTTTGTAATTAACAGTGTATTATGCTTTTCCATGATTTCACCAAGTTTGGTCGAAATCAGACATCTATATAGTATAGATCCCATAGAAAAGTAAGGTCCAAAAAGTAGTCTTAGAAAAACTTTTTTATTTTCAATGGCAGCTGCAAGGGTATACAAAACTTCGGCCGAGTCGAAGTTAACTTTCCCCTATTTTTTTTAGTTAATTTCCCAATGACAAAAGACATGAAGCTTATAAATTAAGTTATTGGTCACAAAATTATGTCAGGGGTCACAACAGTTTCAACTTGAAACTTTCAAGTGTATTTAAACTTCGGCACAGACGAAGTTAGTTTTGCTTTCTCGTATTTCCTATACTTTCCCAGGTGGTAAATAATGAAATTTATCAGCCTTGTTCTCAATTCCACCTCCACAAAAATTATGTGATTTAAAACTGGTTTTTTTTTACTAGATTTGGTCTCTAAAACACATTACTTTTGCGGAAGCGGAATTGAGAAGAAGGCTGTATATTGAGCTAAGATAACATTAGATGAAATTCATAGATATAAATTGAATAAAAATCTTCGCCTCTTCGTTTTCAGTTTTAAATGCTAAAAGGGAAATGCAGACATTTGTACAGGGAACAGGGCTGCTAGGAGTGTTGCAAACTTAATATGTGGCAAAAATGTATCAAGACTGGTAATTATAATAAATAAATACCAAAATTTAGTCATTTTGAGGCGCTAATGGTCAACGGGTTCGTCCTTAGTGAAGTTCTCAAATTGATCCATTTTTATACTCTGTACCAAAGGTACATAGAGTTTAATAAGTTTGTGCAAAAGTATGTAAAAGGCAGAAGGAACAAGAAAGAAAGTCGGTCAAGCCCGACTATAACATACTCTACCTGCCCATCACCGTTGTGACCGGTGCTGCCCATAATTATTTGATTTCCTTATAACTCGACCACCGTTCATCCGATCTTTACCATCTTTACGGTTCAAAATATGTTTTTGCATAAAATCCTGGGTCTAGTAATTAGTAAGCAAGCAAAAGCTTCTCAAACTGCCGTTTGGATATGGCGTTAAACTGACGACTCGGCTGTCGATGCTGATCAAGAATATATATATACTTTATAGGGTAGGAAATACTTCCTTCTGGCTGTTACATACTTTTGCACAAACTTATTATACTCTATGTACCTTTGGTACAGAGTATAAAAATCTTCGACCGATATGCTTCTTATACTTGCAGGCAGATCAAGTTTATTTTGAATTTCTGCCACGCCCCCTCCCGCCCCCGCAAATTGGAAAAAACGTCATATCTCCCATAGTTTTATAGATAAAGGTTCGTTCCTTCAGAACATATTTAGTAATCAGGACTATTTATCGATCCGACAAACGAATGGTAAAGATCGGATGAACAATAGTCAAGTTATAAGGAAAACAAACAATTATGGGCAGCACCGGTCGCAACGGTGACGGGCAGCACTTCACAGGTACAGAGTATATTATGGTCGGGCTTGACCGACTTTCTTGTTTTTTTTTGTCGAAAACCAAAATGCTTTAAAGATCTTCAAATCGAGAGTATAATCATATTTTTTTGAAGACCCCACCACTAACAGCTCGCGGGATAAACGACGAAAAATTTAAAATATTATAGCTTTATAAAGGTGCATCCGATTTAAGCGGCATAAATTGTGAAAGGGAAACATAAAAGTCCCATGATTCCATTGATTAACATGGTTTTAGCGAAAATGCATGGTTTTCGACCGTTTTCTTAAAGAGGGCTCACCGATATTTTCAAGAATTATTATACTCTGTACCAGAGGTACACACGAGTATATTAAGTTTGTGCAAAAGTATGTAACAGCCCGAAGGAATTATTTCCTACCCTAAAAAGTATATATATTCTTGATCAGCATCAACAGCCGAGTCGATCTGTGCGTCCGTCAGTTTAACGCCGTATCCAAACGGCAGTTTGAGAAGCTTTTGCTTGCTTACTAATTACTAGACCTAGGATTTTATGCAAAAACATATTTTGAACCGGTTGACTAAAATTAAATCTGATTGCACAGAAATTTGTTTCATAAAAAAATATTTAGATAAGATCCAAGATATTTTTGCATATTCGACATATTTTGCATATTCAGAATTTTACCGACATATTTTCCGAAATATTATCAAAGCAGGCTTTCACATATTAGATTTTTGATATTAAATTTTCACTTATTGATACACACAGTCATTGTACGTGTTTTGAATTGTTTGGAAAAGGTAAAAGAAAATTCCGAAAATAATCCAACTAGTCAGCTTGCGGCGCCACGAGTTTTTAGCTCGATATGACCTATAGCATTGGTCGTATTCAGCAGATAAATCCGATTTTCGATTACTGATTTATGAATGCCGATTTTAAGCGGTGAATACAGTGATTGCCCATTGCGACTGCTAAATTTGGTAATCATGATTTGTGAGACAGTTTATCGACTGTACGGCCAACTGTTAAAGCCAAATTTGAGAATGAACTCCCGAACTTACAGCGTTAAAAACCCTCAAAAATTGTGACAATGTATTTTTGACCAAATGTTATAAACCAGAGAATAACCTAAAATAAGCATTCAGTGTCATTCAACAGAGAATCATCAGAAATTGCAGGTCGTAAATCAATAATCGTAAATCGGATTTATCTGCTGAATACGTCCATTTAGTTTGTCTGAGAACTGGCTCAAGCTAAGAGACCAGCTAAAAGTTTTAGTAACCGTTTAGCTACCTTTTTTAAATGGAATTGACACCCAGCTAAATCGATTTAGCTTGTCTGAGTACTATGCTTTATGCAAGTCGATGATGTCGATAAATTTTCCATTCAGGTCTTTAAATAAAGAAACATTTACATTATTTCTACATAAATATACTGGACAAATATTCCTAACGTAAGAAATATAAGTAACAAGTAAGGGAGCTGTAGTCGAGTGCCCCGACTACAAAATACCCTGTTCCCTTGACTTCTTGTGTTTTCATACACATATTCACACACTCACACATTCACACACTCCAACATACACACAAACGCATGGCAAGCGGCCGCGCGCGATAACTGACAATGCAAGACCCCCTCTCTCCAACAAGCAAAATTGATTGGTATATAACTTCGGTGTTTATTGTCCGATCTTAGTGATCTTTTCAGAATAGATAGATATTGGGCCTTACTTGATATATGTAAAGTTTGGAAGGTCTATCTTAAAAATTGTGGCTCTGACAGTTTTTTGCGCTTAAAGGGGGGAGGGGGAGGAATTTTCCAAATCTGAAACAAACTCGTTTTGAATCGGGTATACACCTATCTACATGCAAAAATTTGTGGCTCTAGCTCTTATAGTCTCTGAGAAACACGCGTTCATACGGACAGACGGACGGCAAGACGGACGGACAGACGGACATGGCTAAATCGACTCGGCTGTTGATGCTGATCAAGAATATATATACTTTATAGGGTCGCAAATGATTCCTTCTACCTGTTACATACTTTTGCACAACTTCATGATCCCCCTTTTCCCATTTTCAATGGGAACAGGGTATAAAAACTACTTAGAGCGATGCTACAATCAATCGCTCGAAGACTAACGAGGTTTGTTTAAAAAGTATCTCAAACACAATTTCTTATCTCAATCTCTTGTCTTGAGTGCTTTTACAAGAGAAAAGGGACCAAAAGTCCGAACGGCAAAGTTTGAGAATCATTTTTATGGCTAGTTACTTCATAGCTGGAACCCACGACCACTTGCACAGCAGGCGCAAACACTATCCGCTCTACCACATCCGGCCACGAGTTCTTTTCTTGGCAAAGCGGTCAATAAGGAATATAACCTGCAAGTTATGCACACTTTGCTTGAACCTATTCGAAAGAACCATTACGAATGAACAAAAAATGGCTTTAGCACCATGATGACGCCCTGCGCACAAGTCGTTGATTGTGGGTGAATTTTTAGAAAAAACACCCAGAGAACACTTCTAATTCAAAAGGGAACTCATTTTTTCACTTTAATTAACATTGCGGTAAATGGTGTGGACATGTATTGAATGCAAAACTGCCTAAATACACATTCTGCATTGATGCAAACAGTTACATTGATCAAAGTGAAAGAATAACTCCTAAACTTAGTACAGTATTTTTTTCGACATATTTAACATAATTAACATATTTTTCGACTTATTCAGGCATGTTCTCAATTCCGCTACGTTTTGAAAAGTAAACCGAAAGCAATTCCGTTTCGGTTTGGATTTGCTGTTCTCAATTCCGAATGATTTTGCTTACGTTTTACTTTTGGCAAACCACGGACCAAACGAAATCGGCACGGGAGAATCAAGCGAAACGATTGAAAATGGAACATGCGGAAACGAGAGAGGCTGACTTTTACGTTTTACTTTTCGGTTTGGCAGGCGCTGCCAATTTCTCGAGACATTTAACAAAAAATTATTTTTAGTTCAGTTAAAGATTTAAATGCAATTCAAAGTAAATAAAGAAGTTCTACATTGATCACAGTATTAGGGAAAATTAACTTAATGTACATTTGGACACTGTACGAGTGCGTATTTGTCAATTACTTTTCATTTCACCGAGCAGCAAGCATTAATTTTTAAAACGTAAAACGATTTCGTTTTTGTGTTGCGAGAAACTGAATCGATTCCGTTTCCGGAAAGTTTAAGTGGAAGTGGAATTGAGAACAGGCCTGATTAACATATTTTTCGACATATTTTACATTTCTGATATGTCGTGTTTATTCGATCCGCAATTAATTATGAAGCCGAAATGCAAAATTCGACCTTTTCCAGTGCAGAAATGAAGAAAATAATAAGACCCGGGGTCTACTAATTTCTACAAAGCCCTATTTCAATTAAATTAGTCCAGTCAAGTTAGAATTTTTCGATGCATTAAATATAGACCAGACAGATTTTTGATATATGGTAGGGGTCTGTCTAAAAGGCTTGTGTTCAAATTTGTGTAAATTTTTGGCATTGGTAACGGCCGCTATATTGCAAAACGCGAATTGGTCCATATCTCTAAAACTATTGCTTTTAGACAACATTTTTTTAGATAATTACTTTACCTTTCTTTTTTGTTCTCACAAAATGTATGTTAGTTTAAGAGTTATGTAAGATCAAAAACGCATTTTTCACTTTTTTTTCGAATTTTTCTTGTTTCCGATGAAACCTACGCAAAATTGTCTAATAATATCAATAAAAAGAGCATAAAATTTGCAACAACTATCACATATAAAATTTGGCTGTGCGACAATGCGTTTCAAAACTATAGCTTCACAAACTTTGAATCGACCCGTTTTTGGCCTGTAACAGTTCGACAAAATCAAAGAAAGGACTTTTGTGAGCCTCACCTCATACCCAGATTTTAACTGAACCATAGGTTCGCGTTCTATGGGTACTGTTCTACTAGCAACACAATGGTTCAAGATAAAAATCTACAAAATTCAGGAAATACGGACAGTGTCATTGGGAACGCAATATCAAAAATAGGTGAAAGTTGACTTCGGCTATTGGAATCGCAGCCACCGGGGCATCGATGGAAATGAGATGGCGGACAGTCTGGCTAAGGCCGGAGTCGGACTCGGCCAAGAAGAAACAGTAAGCATACCTACCTCCATAAATACGCTATACAGCAAGATGGAAGAGATAGCAGAGAAAGAAGCAGAGGTAAAGTGGAGACACACAACCGGATGCAGAATCTCTAAAACTATGTGCAAGACAAGAAACAACAAACTGACGCACTATCTGCTACAGCTCCCAAGAAGAGACTCTAGTCTGCTTATAGGCATACTAACGGGACACTGCCTAGCAGCCGCTAACGCGATAAAGCTGGGCATTACGACAGAGGACACCTGCAGGAAATGCAAGGAACCTGGAGTCGCAGAAACTCTGGAACACCTTATTTCCAGTTGCCCAGCAATCTCCACGACAAGACTTAAACTTCTGCACACCCCAATGCCCGCTTCTCTGGAACAAGCAGCCAAGAGGTCCCCCAACCAAAACATCAAAAAACCTCTAGGATTTCTAAGGAAAATGGTACCAACAAAACACCCGGCCTCACTAAGGACCTAAGGGTCTATGTGTGACAATCTGGGGTCAGCCGGTACTACCTACCTACCTAACTTTGGCTAGGCCGCAGTTTTGTAAACCCTTGCAGCTTCCATTGAAAACAAATAAGTTTTTCTAACTTAGACTACTTTTCGGACCTTACTTTTCTATGGGAGCTATACTCTATATATGTCAGATTTCAACCAAACTTAGTGGAATCGTGGAAAAGCATAATACACTAACAATTACAAAATTTGGAGGCGATTCCATTTTTAAAAAAAAGTTTTTCTCACTTGAACTTCTTTTTTGACCGATCATACATACTGCAGCTATATGCAATAGTCATCCGATTTTAACAAAACTTTATAGAATTGTGTAAAAGTATATAAAATAAATACAGAGTGTCCAGAAACTTTTCGTCAGAACTTAAATACATGATAGCTGTAATCAATAGAAATATTTTTTTCTTTTACACCATGGGTCTAAGTGGCTTCGTTTACAATGTTATTACGCCTCAAAATAAAATACAGTTTCTATGCAGTTTTTTTTATTCTAAACTAGCTGAATACCCGGCGTCGCCCGGGTCCTTATGATTCTTGTGAGAGCGACTATATTCAAGCTAGTGCTGGCAGCAAGTCGTCATAAACATTTTGGACCATTTGATCTTTTTCTCTATTTAACCATCTTCATTATATTCTAAACTCATGAATCTTTTTCAAATTTCGTGACTTTTTGACCGTTTTGTTTATTCCTCCTATTTACCCATCCACAATTTCCGTCTATCAAATCTTCACAATAATCCAGGCTCAAATCAAAAACTTGGAAATTTCGCATTATTTTGAACCATGTAATCTACAGCTTCCATTTAACAACGCCTGCTTTGTACGAGGGCCGTCCCAGAAATTTCCGACCTAACTACTAAAACACAAAAACGTATCTTTTTTTTTATTTTTCAACATAGGATGCTTTTAGGTCGATACACTTTTCCCAGCGATGTTCAATGGCTTCGATACCTTTTTTATAATAAGAACTGTGAAGCTCTTCAAAATAGGCATTAACCTCGGACTCCACCTCTTCATTGTTGCCAAATCTTTTTCCTCCTAGCCATTTTTTCAAGTTTGGAAATAAGAGATAATCAGAGGGAGCTAAGTCTGGCGGATAAGGGGCGTGAGGTAGCAATTCAAATTTTAATTCATTAATTTTAGCCATTGCAACGGCAGAGGTGTCAACCGGCGCATTCTCATGATGGAACAGCAAACGCGGCATAACGTTTCAGGTCCAATTTTTCGGTCAATATGCGATGTACAGCACTTTTTGAAATGCCTACACATTCAGCTAACTCACGAACTTTCAATCGCCGGTCACTCAATACACATTTTTTAATTTTGGCCACCATTTCTAAAGTGGTCACCTCATTTGGACGCCCATTACGATGTTTATCTTCGCAACTCAAACGACCTCGCTTAAACTCAGCCACCCAATATATTATTGTTGTAAGCGAGGGAGCAGAATTACGTAAGGTAAAATCCAGCTCCTTTTTAATATTGGTTGGACTAAGACCTTTTATATGATAGTATTGTATCACATAACGATGATCAATTTTTTTGACCAAAAAAAACTGTGCAAGGTAAAGGCACCAAACTTCAAACTTAAGCTTTTAATAGTCGGTACTTCCCCTTTTTTTATTATTATTTTTTGTGAACATTTTCCAACACTACTGTGCTAGGTCGGCCATTTCTGGGACGGCCCTCGTAATATAAGCATTTTTGCAAATTTCGCGATTTTTGGACCTAAGAAACCTTCGCGGCCAAGCGTCTAAACATTGACCAAAATTTCATGGTAATCGGATGAACGATATAGTTTTTGAGTTTTCGCGGTTTTTGGACTATTTCCAGCACATTTCTTCAAATCAGAATCCTTCGCGGGCAAGCGTCCAAACATTCTCCAAAGTTTCATAACAATCGATCATTTTTTAAATTTCGCGGTTTTTTCTACTTGGAAACATTCGATCAATTTCTCAAAGTTTTAGCGAAAACGTAAATCTTGCAATTTTGGCGGTTTTTGGACCGTTTTTCGCAAATTATTTCAACTTAGAAACCTTCCCGGGCAAGCGTTTAACCATTCTCCAAAGTTCCATCACAATCGAAGATTTAGCAAATTTCGCGATTTTTGAACCATTTTCCGCAGATTTCTTCTACTTGGAAACCTTCCGGGCAAGCGTCGAACCATTCTCCAAAGCTTTACCGAAACCATAAATTTTGTAATTTTTGCGGTTTTTGGACCATTCTCCGCAAATTTCTTCAACTTAGAAACCTTCCCTGGTAAGCGTTCAGCCATTCCCCAAAGTTTCATTACAATCGAATGAACGGTATAATTTTGCAAATTTCGCGGTTTTTGGACCATTTGACAGACATGAGACATAGCCTATGACACTTTCCTGATCGACATAAACATTCAGTGAAAAATTCGTGAAGATCGGTTTAGCGGTTTAGACGCCCATAAGGGACTTTTTGCCGGAACGGTTGAACGCCCCCTCGTACATGAGTTTGCTACAAAATGAAGTGCAAGACGCTTCAGATGACCTTCCATTGCAAACAATCGCTGGAATGTTTTTTCAGCAGGACGGCTGCCCTGTACATTCGAGTAGAATAATCACGCAATTTTTTAACGAAGTTTCAAGTGCCAATAGGGGTCCAGTTAAATGGCCTGCCAGGTCTCCAGATTTGACCCCATTGGACTACTACGTTTGGGGGCGTGCTAAAGACCTTGCATACAACGAAGAACTAACAAGCTGCGATCAACTGAAACTTAGCCCTTGCATTTCGAAGAATCATGGAAGAAATAACATTTGATGTTACTACTTCTGAAATAAGACAGCGATATTTAAAATGTATTAGCGACAGGTTCTCATTTTGAGCAGTTATAAATTTTTATTTAAAATAAAAAAAAACTGCATTTTATTTTGAGAGGTAATAACTTGGAAACGAAGCCACTTAGACCCATGGTGAACAGAAAAAAATATTTCTTTTAATACCAGCTATCATGTATTTAAGTTCTGACGAAAAGTTTCTGGACACCCTGTATATGCCAACGTAAGGGACGTTTCCATTGAAAACAAAACAGTTTTTCTCAATAGAACTAGTTTTTCTCACTAAAACTAGTTCGTTCCTATGACAGCTATATGCCGGTTCCGACAAATGTGCAGCGAATAATTACTAAAAGACTGCGTGCAAAGTTTGGTGAAGATAGCTTTCAAACTGACGGAGGAGATAGCATAGAAACAGACAGGCGGACAGACGGACGAACAGGGCTAAATCAACTCAGCTCGTCGTGCTGATCAAGAATATGTGATCGTAGATGCTTCCTTCTATGCGTTACAAACATCCGGACAATTTTCTGCAAGGCTGTAAAAGTTCGCTTTGATCGTACAATTGGTTAAGGTCCCTCCAGAAGGGGACAAACCTAAATTCACTTTTTCCCCATTTTTCTTGTTTACACCTTACACTATCTTAAGCCAGTAAGGGGCCAATTTTTTACTCACTCACTCTTACAAATCAATTTCCTTTGAGACTGGAATACTAATTACTGCTCAATATTACGATCCCGATACTTTTCACTCTTTTCTACACTTTTTCTACCACATTCTCTCACTTTTAACACTGTCACACAACTTACAAATTGATGCACTGCTTGGAGGCCATTGAGCTACCGCCCACATCTTTGGAGGAACCATTTGCGAAACCGTGCGTTGTGCTGCTGCCATTGCTATTGCTGCTGCCACTGCCGCTGCCATTGCTAGGAATGCTGCAGTGATAGCCATTGCCGACATTGCTTGGGAATGTGGACCCTCCGACACCGCCATCGGTTGACTGTTGCTGCTGTTGCGCCACAAAGCGCATCATATAGCTGCCATTCATCATGGAATCGATGGAGCCGGTATCGGTGACCACTTGCCAGCTGCCATTCGACGAGGTGGACTCTTGACGCTGGCGAGCATTCGAACCGGGCACTGAGATGGGACTGGTGCGGGAACGCTTTGGATTAGGTGAACGACTGGTCAGAGGATTGACCAGCGTGGGTGCTGGCGTGGCAGATGTGGATGTGGCTGCGGGTGCTGTTGCTGTTGTGGCTGCTGTTGTGGCATAGAAATTATCTGTTATGGACATATCACAGTTGGAACAGTTCGAATAGCTGTCGTTGCTATCTTGATCGAAGGCCAATATATAATCCCTGCAAGAAGTTGGTTGAAAGGTTATTAAGGAATTGAATTTAAAGACACTTCTACTCACTCCTTGAGCGGCTCATCATCACAGCAGTCGGATTTGATGACAATGACACTACTTCCGCTGCTGCTCGACGTCTTGGTGCGTTTGCGATGCTCCACAATGCTATACTCCTCGTCCGTTATGAACTTGAGCACATGGAAACAAAAGAACATGATGTCCTCGCCTCGTTTCAGGCGATCGGGCAGCTGGTGGCCAAACAAGTACCAATCATAGGCCAACGTAAAGTAGGCCATTTGCAGGGCATTCAGCGATTGATGGATGAGCCCATCCGCCCACATTGAGAGACGCACCAGGGAGACAAACAGAGGCGTACGGTCCCAACCACTGATGCAGTGTATCAACAGACCCGAGTTGTCCTCTTGAATGTACTTGAGAGTGGCACGCAAATAGTTTTGCGTGATGCACACCAGATCCCAGTCCCGATACTCCGGCCAGATAATATCTATGTCGGCGGCAGGTCCCAGATTGGGTATATTTATGTTGGCATCGTTGAACGATTGTTTCCAATTGTAATGCAGATTCTTGGCCATGTAGTTGTTGTCCCGGAACTTCTTGAAGAACTCGCAGCCGGGATAGGGCAGGGATAGCAGATTGAAGCTCTTGTAGTGCTTATTGGGATCGGCCTTCTCCGACGAGGAAACCCTGAAATTAGAAATCATGAATGACCCACCTGGGCATCAATTTGCAATGCTTACGCCATGAAATATTTTATCTTGCGATTCTCCACCATCAGATCCACAATTGTGGACACATTGAGTGTGTGCAGGAGTTGGATGTCGCTCTTGATCACCTCGTCGTAGCTGAACTGTGACTGCGATTGATCGTTGATGTGATTGATGAGCGACTCATCCGTCGAGTCGGCGTCATTCTCCTCCCCATTGGGCGTGGCATAGTTGCCACCGCTGAGGCAATCATAGGCATAGTCCACCACCTTACGGCCATAAGTCTCTGGCATGACGGACAAGGTGGCCGATCGGCAAATATACTTGCCACGATACATGATCACGGGCACAGCGAATCTTTGCCTGCAACGTGCATACTTGGCCATGGTCACCAGTTCTCGCATTCGCTGTATGTCATACTGATCCTCGTAGATGGTATTCTGCTGTGGCTGTGGCGTCGGCTGCTGTTGTTGTTGTTGTTGGGACTGTGCTGGGCTGGGCTGCTGTTGAGGCGGATTGGCAAAGGTCACAAAGGCCTGAATGCCCACAGCGTCGCCACTGCCATTGCTGCAGTTACTGCCGGCGCTGCTATTTAGTGGAGTGGCCGTGGCTGTTGTTCCTGATGAGCCACCCCCGCCAAATAAACCATTGCCTGGTATCAGTGTCTTGGCCATATGTCCATGCTCGCATTCGGGTATGAGTATGCGTCCAGGATAACGTGGGCTGAGCAGTCCATTGGTATTGTCCAACTCAATGAGGCTGTAGTCAAGCTTGAACAGGAATTCACATTTTTTGGAGATCTCGTACTCCTGCAAAGAAATAACAAAGAGGAAGATGTTTAATTAGAGGTTAGAAATGGGCACAGGAAAAAAAAGATATATAAAAGGAGGAGGGGTTATATCAAAGGAAACAAAAAGAATAAAGGGCAAGGATAGAGAGAAGAATTTTATCCCTCTCATGCACTAACTGAACAAGCAGCAAGTGGACATGAGCTTTATATCAGCGGTGGGCACGAAATTTGAGTTTGGGAGCAGTGCTACAAAAACAGCCGCTGCAGGTCTTTCGATCACTATTACACAGAAAACAAGTAAAGTCGGTCAAGAACGTCTATAACATACTCTGTACCTCGCAAAGTTTGTGTTAAGGTGTGTGAAGTGCTGCCCATCACTGTTGCGCACGGTGATGCCCACAAAATATACTCTGTACCAACGAAAGTGTAAGAAGAAGAAATGCAGTCGGATGACAAAATTGTATATCAAAAGACTACAACAATTCGGCATCGCAGATGGTCAGTACGAATCTTAATTTAACCGAAAGTCCGATTAATCGAAATTTAGGGAATCAATTAAATATCCCAAAATTACAGCTATCATTGTCTTAAAGTAGTTGCTTGACATCTTAGGGCTCGTCATTAAGGGGAGATAAACACCTTAAAGGCCAAAAAAAGTCATTTTTGAGATCTTGAAAAATCTTTATACACTGTACCCACTGGTGTTTCTTGAAAAATCATCAGAAAGCAAAAAACCAGAAAGATTATTAATATAGATACTAAAATTTAGAAGTTATAGCTCTTTGGGAGCACTTTATTTAGTGGTAAAGTTGGTAGCAGTCGTAGTGCTGGTTCTAAGATAAAGCCAACCAAAAAGTGATACGCACGTGACCAAAAATGGAAGTGCTTTTTTTGGGCATCAAAATAAGTGCATAACTCAGCGAAACCTGACAAAATTTTTTAGTGCGACTAATTTTAAAATGTTTTTTAATCCCTTTTACTGTATATTGGAATTAGTTTGACTGAAACATTTTCATTATTTTTTTTTCTTAGAAAGTAAAATAGGATTCGCTACGTGACATTGCGCACGTGACATATTTTTCCATAATAATATATTTGTGATTTCTTTTATAATGGAAAGCAAAAAGTTACAGTTAATTGCAATCACATAGTTTCTTATGGTTTCATTTTCATTATTTTTTAACCCGTTGTACCCTAAAATCGATTTTAGAGCGCCAAAGTCAATACATTCTATAGTACCTTTTTTAAAAAAAAAAACGTGCAAAATAAGTACCCAAATAAGAAAAACGAGGCTTGGGCGAGTTTGCTTTTGGAAAACTCGAAATGGTTAATGAATTATTGTAAGATTGGCCAACAACAGTTAAGTTTGATTAATTCCCTATGAAAATTTGATAAAAAATACAGTTTTTAAGTACTTTTAATTTTTTGCTCTCGGTGGACCTTTCTGTGGAAATGCCCATATATAAAACCAAGCGGTGTTAGTTACACCACTTATAACTCTGGAACGGCTGAACCGAATTTCATGATCTTTGATTTGTTGGATTTGTACCGACCCGGCTAAACAGAATCGCTCATAAAAAGGTTTTAAATAAAACGGTCCATAAGACCTGTAAATAGCAGGTATATTCAAAGCGTTCACAAAAGATCGCAAAATATGCAAAGCAGGCAGACAGACGGATATGGCTAAATCGACTCTGCTGTTGATGCTGATCAAGAAAAAATATACTTTATAGTATAAGCACAAACTTATAATATATATACTTATTTATATACCTCAGAGAAAGAAGTATATGTGCACTTTTTAATTTGCTTATATTTACTATGGAGGTAACGGTAAATTTTTTGTAGGTATGCCAATTTGTACTGTTATCTCTTGAGAAGGTCTAGTAGCACTCCAGTATTCCTTTTGCGCTTCATTCTATGTACCGTTTTAAAAAAATATGTGTAGCAACTCGTGGTTTTCAAAAGAAGTAAGTATATGTGCAAGCTGCGATTATTGTGTTCTCGCGTGTCGGCAAGCTCAGAAGTGTGATCCAAAAAATTTCTTTATTCAGCAGAAAGTAAGTTTAATTGTTTTTAACCGTTTGGAGATAAAAATGTGTGTTGTAATTTTAATTTTACGGTAGAATGCCACGTGGAACGCATTTGTCGGAGGAAGATCGCGGTCTGATCAAAGGGCTGGCCGAATCTGGCAAGAATGTTTCTTATATTGCCGCGCTAAGATTGCAAACTTCCTTAAAAATCCGGAAATGTATGGGAAAATAAAGCGGAGCGGCAGACCCACGGAAATCGATGCACGGTGCAAGAGGCAAATTCGGCGTCTAGCCGTTGAAAACAACGAGTCTTGCATGGAGGTCAAAGGTCAACTGAAGCTTGACATATCCAAAAGGCGTATTAATCAAACTTTGAAGGAAAACGAAACCATTACATATGCCTCCCGCGACGCTGTACCGAGGCTATTGAAGCGCCACATAACCGCCCGACTATTATTTGCTGAAAAATACAAGTTTTGGTCAGAGGAGAAAAAATTTAACCTAGACGGCCCTGACTCCTGCCAAAAGTATTGGCGCGACAAAAGGCAACCACGGCAGCACTGCTATAAGCGAAACCACGGTGGAGGATCATTAATGGTTTGGGCTGGATTTGGGCATGCTGGAAAGTCTCCCCTCTGTTTTATACCAACCAGAACCAATGCGGAAATTTATGTAGAGTTGTTGGAAACAGTGCTGATTGAATTTGCTGGAAACCTTTATGGGGATGAGTGGATCTTCCAGCAAGACAACGCGCCAATACATACGGCACGTAAAACAAAAGATTTTTTGGATGGTGGGAAGATACCCTTATTGCAGTGGCCAGCGATCAGCCCGGACCTAAACCCAATAGAAGATCTTTGGGGAGTATTATCCATCAAAGTTTACAAGAATGGACGCCAGTTTGACACCGTAAATGACCTGAAAAAAGCATTGCTCCAGGAATGGGATCAAATAAACCCTACAATACTCCAAAATTTGGCAACCTCAATGCCAAACCGGATTAATCAAATTTTCACTAAAAAAGGAAAGCATATTAACTATTAAAAAACTAAACAAAAAAATCTAAAAAAAATTATTTCATTAGTATTTTTAATTTTCACTTACTATGCACATATACTTATTTCATATGAATTTAAACTTTTTCACTAAATATTTTTCTATCCTTTAAGCTTATGAAAATAATATTGTTATTTTTTTTGTTAATATGTTTATATACTACACAAATAAAAAAAATCCAAAACATTCTCTTTGTTCTTAGCATTTTTGTTTTAAATAATATCAATGCACATATACTTCTTTCTCTGAGGTATATATGCACAAACTAAATAAATACATAAATGGGACACGACAATCGCTGAAGCAATTATATCTGAATCTCCAAGTCAGATACGATCATCATTTGCTATCATCATTTGGACATGCTTCCCATCGAATCCACGTGACCTATGGAACAAATACAAGGATGACATGTCAAAAAACATGTGCGGCAGTTTGTTAATCAGCTTAGAAAAGCCTGCGCCAGATCGTGGAGTGAATGATGCATTTAATAAAGAATTGGAGCGTGAACTTGAATATGATCGACATGAACTATACCAATCAGTTCAAACGAATGTACCCTTGTTGAACCCTCAACAGAGGGAGTTCTATGGTAAATTAATGAAGGCAATTGATAATGGAAATTGTGACTTTATTTTCTTGGAGAACGATCCATCGCTCACTATTTCTCCAAGCAATTGCTGAATATCGGTAATGGTCGTGTCTCTGTCGGTGAATCGGATTGATTTCATTTCGTCTTATCGAAAGACCAGCTCATTAAAAAAGTATTCCCGAACATCATTGCTTAATCTTTGTAATTCAGAATCAGATCATTGGTAATCTGGATTCATTTAAATCTATCGACTGTGTAACAAGCGAGGACGATGTTACCAACTACGCAACAGAATTTTTAAACGCTTTGGATGTGCCGCACAATTTGCAACTAAAGGTTGGCTCGGAAGTCGTCTTGCTTCGAAATCTAAATTAACCAAAACTATGCAATGAAACGAAATTAAGAAAATTGATGACCAATGTGATTCACGCTGCGATAATCAAAGGAAAATTTAAAAAAGAAGAACTTCTCATTCCGAGGTTTCCGATGATCTCAGCCGATTTGCCCTTTAGGTTTATACGAATTCAATTTTTAATTCGCCTTGCATTCGCCATGACGATTAACATTTCACAAAGCCAGTCCTTAAATGTTTGTGGCCTGAATTTGGAAAATGCATGTTTTTCTCATGGTCGATTATACGTGTCATTTTCACTATATTTATTTTTGCTCCTGATAACAAAACTAAAAATGTTGAATATCACAAGGTTCTTCAATGTCGTCTTCAGTCGTCTAGATCAGAAGAGGACCTTAAGTTAACTCAATACAGATATTTATTGTTAGGTGGTACAAAGGTCGCCGGGCCATCTAGTAGTGTATAGAATAAAGCACAACCAGTTTCAAGGCAATCGGATCATTGGTTTTGTTTCGAGAAAAACGCGTTTGAAAATTGAGGAATGACTGTCGGGTCAGCGCCGACCCGTGTACGTTTTCGTCTGTAACTCGCTTATTTATTAAGATATTACCTTGCCGTTTCCACCAGGTGTTCTTGAGAAATCTTAAAAGAAAATGCAAAAAAAATCGATTTTTTCAAACGTCTCTCCTTAAAGGGAACCGAACCGAGCCGGTTTTCTTAGTGGTTTTGGGTTCGGGTTAGCAGTTTCGGATGGACGCCGGTAAAGTTTGCGGTTAGGCTATCGGCTGGAATAAGCGGATCGGTTTCGGTTTGGTTCAGAACTGGTTTGCCAATGTCAAAGCGAAAGAACGAAAAGAAACCGAGGAGCAAGAAAATCCCTCTCACCAATACAGTGATGCAAAATATACGCAAAGGCTTCCGTCATTTTGGCGTAAGGTTTTTTGTGTCAATTCAATTTTTGCCCTTATGCTGCCTTGGAATTCCCAAGCAATCATAGCAATGCTGACATGAGATGAAAGCTGTTGACTTGGAGTCAATGGACAAAGTCTATAAAGATAGAACCGAGACTGTGGAATCAACTAATGACCTCGAGCAGACAAGTTGGAAAATAAAAAAAAGTGTTCATGTGGGAAGCTTATTTTGGGGTAACATCAAGTTTGAATATCGAAGTTAAGTCAATCTCGGTCACTTTTGAAGCAATCCTTTTGGAACTGAATGTAGTTCGAATAACAAGCTCAATTTAATCTCTGTCATCCATGCACGAAGCTGATCAAGATCAAATTAAGAACAAAAGTCGAGCTAAATCAATATCGGGCCTTCATTTGATCCCATGAAGGAATTAAGTCGAGCTCGAAAAACAAGCTTAGTTCAATCCCATGAGTTGTTGAAAAAAGCTATATCGAATTAAATGAAGCTCGGGAACAAAAAAAGAATTCTTCTGTGTAGGTTACTAGCAGAGATCTGAACGAGTGCACTGCAAGTACAAGTGCATAAGTACTTGATATTTTCACACCCGAGTATCCCAACTAATGCAACAAAATGTATACAGTAGTAGGTCTACGTGCGTACTGCTATTACCCGTTGCATGCCCACCTTACCTTTTTCTCCGTTTTGAACTAATATGACAATTTTATTTTTGTTAAAATAAAATGGTTTATATGAAAAGCTTGTCAAAATAATATGCCACTACGTTAGGTCTACATCTGAGAGGCACTGGACAATCAGTACGAATTTCACCAGTATCCCCTTCACATGTATTTTACTCGCGGCATATTTGTATTTCGCACATGAAGTGCCAAAAACACTCGCGTAGCTTATTGATAATACTCATACAAACAGAGAGCTTAAAAATTTAAGTGTGCAATTATCCTTCAACAATTCTGGCAGCGCTTTTTCTATTTTTCGCATGCAGTGTCGCTCAAAGCAGAAAATAACAAAGTCACAGAAATCCTAGTACGAAAATGAGTGAGTATATGTGCTGACTGGATACTTTGAGTGTCAAATCACATGGCATACGCTTGTTCAGCGAGTACAGTACACAGGCATTCTTGCAGATCTCTACTATCTACCTACTGCTTCTTCCTCCTTCCTGATATCTGTCAGGACCAATTTAGTGCATTTGAATTGTGTCCACTATTTTACGAGTTACTGTGTTGTGGATCCTATGAATGCACTGTTTCCCCATATAAGATGTTCAGCCAGAACGTTGTCTCTTACGGTTTTAGGTTCGGCTCAGAATTCAAGAAAGAACATTGGTTCGATTAGCGACAGGTTGTAAAGTATAAGAACTGTCTGAGTGTGTCCTCTCCCACAACAATATAGACGAAGTACATAACTGTGCGCCAAGAGATTAGACAGCACTGCGAGATCGTTGATTCGTTCTAAAGTTCATACTCATTCCAGCATCATTTTACCGTATGCATACTTTTTCTCCCACACATATTAAACTTGGCTCTCAATGAAAGCTTTGATTACGCGTGGTGTCTGCTTTTGAGCTTACTTTGCAAGTGAAATACACAAATATAGGCACAAAATGTTGAATTGAAAGCATTGAGCTGATTTCATTCAGGTCTCCCACTTTAAATTCCTGTATTATTGCTAAAAATTCCTGTATTGCTAAAAAATAAAAATATATTTATTATTACTTTCTGAACGACATGCAAAATCAATGCCTTTGCCGCCTCTGGTTAATGGCTTTGGCGGAGAGATTAGAATGCGAGATGCAACTGGTTTCTATATGATGTTGTTGTTGTTCTATTTGCTTTGGCGGGTTCAATGAAATCTGTCCATTGCAGTGTGTGTGTGTGTGTGTGTTGTAAGTGCAGCCATAAAAATTGTATAAGATGTTGTTCAATTGCCAAAGCAAATTCTTGATATAACTCGCATATCTGTGAGATAGCAGTTTTAATGCCAATCTCGGCTAAAAATCTAAAGCTAAAAATAGTCAACACACAAGCGATTAGCGGAGGAGGTGGGGCTAGCCAGCTGTCCCCAGACAACAACAACAACAAACTGCTCTCGCAAACACCTTGGCAAAAAGAAAACAGGTTTTTAGCACACAAAGAATTTCAATAAAAGAAATGCGGATAAAGGCAAGAAAAAAAAACTGCGCACAAGCAAACAAAACGTACAACAAAGCAAAACAAATACGGCAAGAATACAAACTATGTAGTTGGCACAGACAGAGTGAAGAGAGAGAAGAAGAGAAAACTAGCCAGAGCGAAACAAACGAGCAAAACAACTAAAACGCAATTACCAACGTCTGCCGCTTTTGGGTGGATGGGGGGGGGCACATGTGGGAATGGGAAAGTGAAGGTCATTCAATTTTGGTAATAATATGGGTAACTGCAACTAGAGCAGAACTATACAATTATCTCAAGTCGTTAGTTTTATCACCTGTCCAAATCAAAACAAATACACAAACGTCATACATACATATCAATGCAAACAGCTTTACAACTAAGTTTACACAGCTGCTGTGAGAGAAAGAAAGAAAACCAAGATAGAGAGGGAACGAGCGAGCCTCAGCAACTAGTGGGGATGAGATGCCAAAAGTCTTATTGATAACGTAGTGTGTGTGTGTTGTTACAAGCACACACAAACAAAGCTGCAGTGCTTGTATTGAACTGCTTGCTGCTGCGGTTGTTGTTGTTGTTGCACTTTTCTTGTTGTGCTCTTTTGTAAGCAACAACAGCGAGTGCATGCAACTGTAACCTGACTGACTGCAATACTGAGCTTTTTTCGCTGTGCGCCTGTTAATAAGGCGCTGTAAAACTTAAAAACAACAAACAAACGCGCGAAATAGTTTTTTTCTTTACACCACAGCGTTGACATTGCGACTGGCTATGTTGATGATGATGATGAATTCCAAATTTCCTCGTGATGATGAATTTCGAATTTTAATTCATTTCAAAACCTAAATATCAGTTTTGAAATATGCAGGTTTTGCACAAAAAAAATTTTTTAAAAATAAAAATTTTTGTGATTCTGATTATCATCAGCGTCGCTGCGACGCTGACCCAAATAACCAATTCGAAACGAAGGCTGGCTCGGCTCAGTCACAGCTTGAAAAGTTACAATGCAGTTTTCTTACAAACCCGGATTTTAAAGACTTTACCCATGCTGGGCAAACAGAAATCAATGACGGCGGCTGCAGCAGCGGCGGCGGCGGCGACACAGTTTTCTGCAGCTGCAAGCAAGCGGCGAACCGAAAAAAAAACCAAGCAACACAACCAACCAAACGAACGAACCCCCCACAGACCCGGCCAGGCCAACAGCAAATGGAAAAAAATGGCAGTAAAGTGGCAGTTTTTGGGCAAAAGCTTATCGAGCGAATGCCAGGCAAACAGCAGCCGCCAAGTTGTTGCATATTCATCAATCTGGGGCGACAAGGAAAATGGCTTTTCTTCAATGAATTATTCAAGTCGAACTCGAAACTCGGGGCCAGTGAACCAGCGGTGAACCACACCTTGTATGTTGTTTTGTTCCCCTTGCTCTAGGTGGGTCGTGTTTACATGATTTATGTTTACGCTTTAAATTGTTATTGCTTTAACTGTGACTCGGATCAGAAGTACAATTCCTCTCTTGTTTTGCCCCCACGCAAGTTTTCTCTTAATTTATGAGCTTTTAAATATGCAAATTGGTAACAACAACTTTTCAAAATACCCCTCCTTGGTAAAACACGTTTTTAGCCGGAAGAGTCGACTGGAGAATTATGTTCCATGTGCAAATATAATTGAGTAGGCGTTAAATCAGACGCCAGTTGAGATTTCCTCGTCCCACCCACACACACACATACTCACTTATGACTTTCTTTGTGCGCTTTCTACTTTTCATACTTTCCTGGTAAATAATGTCAGCTCTGAGAGGAATCGCGGTCGTTGGTTCAATAATTCTGAGCCGAGAGACTACCAAAACAGGATCTCATGATGGCAAAGAAAATTGATATTGAAGGTAGTAACACTCATTTTCACTCAGCTCTGCTCACATTAAAGACAAAAAAAACCTAACTGGATCTGTGCCCAAAAGAAATGTTAGTTGCTACCCCCTTACTACCGGGATGTCGAAAATATTATCGACATTTTTTTTGGAAAAAAAGATAATATATCATTATTGAAGAAGTTTTCCGAGGATATCGAATATTTTTTGGTGATACTTTTCGGCGATATTTTGGTTTCAGCTACTCGAATGCTTTATATTGAAAGAATAATCACGTCTTAATTAGGCAAAATTTATGCTATAATAATTATCAGGGCTACACCTAAATATGGCGGTTTTCAACGTGCTCCAAAGCATCAAAATTTACGAAAAATTTAAAACATAAGTAAGACTTTGAACTCAAAATGTTTTATACATAAAGAATCAAGGCTGCAAGCCTCTGAATTGTTGATAAACTTCCAGACTGGGGGTTCGAACTTCTTATAAAGTGTAAGATTTGGTTTGATTGGAACCCAAGGTTTTGGCTCGAATTTGGGTAAAAATATTGCTAGATATTTTTGCTAAATTTACTAACTAAGCTAGGTAAGTAGTATTGTTATCATGTATAGGACCTCAAAATTGGCTGGTCTTTGAATTTTGAAGGTTAGCCTCACCTTCTAAGTATATAAATCTACAAGATTTGCTCTTCCCGTTTATAACTTGATTCTGTTTTAACTCCTTCTTGTAATCGCATTGTGCCGAATTTGGATTGGATTTTAAAAACGTTTTAATTTAATCGGTTCTATAATAAAATTTAAAACTAAGGTTTCCGCTCATATTTAGAAAAGTTCTTAATAAATTAAATAAGATGAATGTTGGACCCGAACCTACATATACACTCATGGACAATATAATAGGTGTGAAGTTTTTTTATCTGTTCTGTTCTGTTTTTTTTTTTAAATATCGATTTAAATCGACATAAACATAACATTTAATAAGAAAGATATTCTTTTTTAATATGGTCACACTGTTTCGGTAAGAATTGGGTGAATTCCCGGAATTAATTAGCTATCTGGGAAAAATTGTGAATTGTTTTATTGGTTAGACTGCAAACTCGGCTGGTCAATAAAATAGGTGTATGAAGCAAAACATTAACCTGTAGTTTATCTATACAATTATTTGGTTGCAGAAGGTAAGGTATTAGGAAAATATAATTAAATTGGGACTTAGTATCATTCGACGTCTCCGAGATGAAGAAAAAACGTATAAATCCATTGCCATGTTAATGAAACGATCTTTAAACTTCGTAACCAATGCCTTAAATCAGGAAAAAAATAGGTGTAACTCGGGGAGCACCTAGAAAATCATCATCTAAGACCGACGATAGCATGGTTCAGTTGGTTAAACGAGACCCGTTCAAGTATTCCAGGACGATTTCCAATGAAATTGGGAAAATTGTGTCATCACGGACCCTTCGGCGACGATTGGCGATAGCAAACCAACCAGGTAGGATTGCTCGCAGGGTTCCTTTGCTTCGGTCGGCAAATTTACAGATGAGGAACAAAATTGCATTAGATCGTAGATCCTGGTGCGGACCAGAGGGTGAGAAAAAATGACGTAATGTTCTTTAGAGTGACGAAACCAAAATAAATTTATTTGGAAATCATGATGTTGGTCCGATTCATAGTATTGACGGAATAATGGACAGATACGTAAGCAAAGATCTATTGGAGACGGTGATGCTACCATGACCCGAGGCACGCCTCTCGAGTAGTAAAGGATTGGTTTCGAGAGCAAAATGTGGATGTTCTTGAGTGGCCAAGTCAATCACCGTACCTCAATCCCATCTATAATCTCTGGGGTGAACTCAAAAGAGAGGTCGGAAAGACTTTTTGTCAAAATAAAAATAAACTTTGGGATATTGTCCAAAGAGCAAGGTACAACATTCCAATTGGAACTTGTCGCAAGTTAATATCCCCCATGCCAAGACCAATGGAGAAAGTCTTGCAAAATAATGGCGGTTTTACCGGTTATTAGCTGCCAAATACTTAGTTTAATATAAAACAAGACCAAAAATAGTGAAATATTGATTTAATTTAAACATTTATCTTCGTACACCTATTATTGTGTCCAGCCAAAATTGGCGGATTTAAGGAAAAATTTAATTTAGTTGTATATTAAAGGGTTTGTGAAACTGTTTTTACATTTTGTTTAAAGACAATTAATCAGGCCTGTTCTTAATTCCGAACGTTTTCAAAAGTAAAACAGACGAGCGTTTATATGTTTCCTTCGACGTTTGGTACGTTTCACTTCGATCGGTTTCGACAGCCTGTTTTTTATCTAGCGTTTTCATCTTCCTTTTAATTTATGCTCTTTACTTTAATTTTTTTATTTTTTTTTGTGTATCTTGTATTATATAATTCTATATTCTGCGCCATTGTGCTCGACTAAAAGTAAATTCAACAGTCGTTTCCGGCGTCGGTTTTGTTTTTCAGAATATTTTATAGTTTATAAAAAATTCGTAATTATACACAAATATTGTTAAACGACTTAAAAATGTTACTATTTCATTTTTGTTATCATATTTAGTTTATGCTTTATTCTTCTTTTCCTACCAGGACGTTTTAAAACTCGTCCAAACACATTCCCCTTTTCTCCGGCCCGAATATAAGTTTTGAAAAAACTTTGATTTGTTGAGATTAGAGAAGATATGAAATAAACAGTTAAAAAAAAAAAAAAAAACACCTATTATTTTGTCCATAAGTGTATGTACACAGAAAAAAAATGGCGAGATAAAATCAAACTCAAAAAGATTGATTTGATTTCGAATTTCGGATTGAAATTTCAAGCTCGGGTCGTACTAGATCGAGCTTGATACAAGTTCGAAAGGCTTGAAACAATCCTGAAAAGTTTGTATCAATCCGAAAAAGCTAATGTCAATCTCGAATCCGTACTTGAAAGTCAAATAATCCTGACTCGAGATTGAAGTAAGTACGGATGTCCAGTGTCAATATTAAATAATCCTGACTCGAGATTGAAGTTAGTACGGATGTTCCATATCAAAGCGAGAGAGCGAAATAGTATAAAGGCAAGATAATCCCTCTCACCAGTACTATGAGGCTAAATGGGTACACACTCATAAGCAAAGGCTAGTATCAACTAAGTATTTCATTTTATGTGTCTTTGAGATAACATAAAGTTTCAGCAAGTAAGGGCACTGTAGTACCCTGTACCCTTTAATTCATGTGTTTTCATTAATTTTCTAGAAAAATGAACACACACACTCACACATATATACAAAAGCAAGCGCGCACGAACGCTCTAGCTGACAATGACTTCATGATCCCATTTTACCCATTTTTAATTTGTACAGGGTATAATAAAGAGATAACTTCAATCTCAGTCTTTTATGAAGCATTAATAAGTGCAGTTCGAATATCGAGATCAATTTAATCTCGTGCAAACTTGCATCAAGCTGATTTATGGCTCAAATGAAGTACGAATTTCGAGCACAAATCAATCTAGGTAGTTTTTGGACCAATCCTTTTTCGGATTGAGTGTAGTTTAATTATCGAGCTCAATTTAATCTCGGCCAAACTTGCACTAAGCCGATTTCCGGCACAATTATTTTCGGTAGAAACAATATTGTCGCTAGACAGCAATTTGTTTTGGTTGCTGTACTTGATTACTTATTTAATTTCAGTAATATAATGTTATCATAAGGTCTTACATGTAAACTACATAAAATAATACGAAATGTGAATGACTTAATTTTTCCCATATATAAAAATGTATCTTGTTCCGGAACGTACACATACCGAAATAAAAAACCGCGTACCGTATCAAAACCGAATACCTAAGTAAAATTGAAAACTGAAACAGAACCCTTAACCGAAACATTCATTATACCGAAATTAGTTTCGGTACTATTTACTGGTTATATCTAAAAACAATGATCTTCGTTGATAACTAGAGGATAAGCTATACCTAAGGACCGGGTATTCTAGGTGGGGATCCACAGTAGAGACCAGAGAATAAACTAGAGCTAAAGAACCAGGCATACTAAGTGAGGATCCAGGGGCCCAAATTTTTGCAAGAAACAGATGTATCTGATAAAAACCTAGAGCAGTAATAGGCATAAAACTCACATTTTGGCATTGGTATTTTTGGTAGTTACGAAACGGTTCTAGAGGATTTCGGTTAAGTACCGGCTAGCAGCGTAGATGAAAACCCTTAAAAACTCTTAAGTCCGCAACATTTCGATAAGAAACATATCTAGTTCGATATACCTGTTACTCCGTGGAGAAGCAATTAATAACATTTACTTGAATCAATTACAGCATTTCACTTTCGGCGGTGTGCCAGAAATCTCTTCCAACCAAATTCCAACCCACAACCAATTCTCGGTGTCCTAGAATCTCTTTCGTTTGGTTTCAAACCTCTCGTATTTTGTTGGGAGATTTTGGAAAACCAACCAATACACAAACCAGCCAATACACTAACCAACCAATAGCGACTTCACGAACCCTCGCAATATATCACTGTTTTTGTAGTAGGACCATAATCTTATACACACACCTTTTGAACTCGACTTTCGATCTAGACTTTCGAAGAAAACGAAATCTCTCGAAGTTCTGGGACACCGACGGATTTCTCTAGCGATTTGCAAACCAACCGAAACCAAAATCTCTAGAGATTTCCAGGACACCCCCGATTAAGTCTGTTGGGAGGGTCTTCAGGTTTAGACGGCCGAATTTTTTCTGTTTTTTAAAAAATTGTATAGAGAAAACGCCCAAAAATTTGTTTAATCTGTTTTTTATATTGTAAGAATGTAAAATGGCTTGACACAGCCCCAAAGGGCCAAGGCCAAGCTCCTCTCAATCTTAAGGCTTGTGCGCTTCTAATTTTTCGCACAAGAGAAAGGGACCTACAGTTTAACGCCGAATCCAAACAGCAGTTTGAGAAGCTTTAGCACGCTAATTACGACAAAGCTGGCGCCAAAAGCAGAGAGGGGTGAGCAGGTGTAAAGTTTACTCAAAGAAAAAACTTTTCATTATATGTTACGAGTGTGCGGTCGCGCACACTGGCCGCTGAGCCACTCGGTCACCTAGGATTATTGGGTAAAATACAAAATTTAAAAAAAGAAAAGCTATGGGGCAGTTAAGAAGATCTCGGGTTTAAAAATAAAACATATGGGCATTTCCACAGCACGCACGCGATAGTCGTACGTATTTATTAACCTTCATCATAAAGAAAAGTTTAAAAATAAATTTGTCCATATTGGTTTTTAAATAGCATTTTAGTAGCCCTATTTTTTATGTATTATCTGGAAGTTGTAAAAAGAGAAGGTCCCAAGATACTGGCAGACAAAAAGGAATACGCTATGTGACAGAATATGGAAGTGCGTTTTTTTGGCTTTCATAAAAATTCAAAAATCTGCGAAACCCGTTCGAGTTTCTTAATACAACTAATTTTAATACGATCTGCAATCATGTAACTATATATTTAGAGCTGATTAGTTTATAAATAAAACTTGGGATTTTTTATATTTAGTAAATGGTGATTGCTCGACTTTCCATTTGAAAATCTCGAAATGGAATATGAGTAAATTTAAGATTGGCATAAACATGTTTAATTTATTCCCTTTGCTTCCCTTTAAAATAGTGATCGAATAAATTGCTTTTTAGTACTTTTAATTTTTTGGTCTCGGTGGACCTTTCTGTGGAAATATGTTCAATGTTCGCAGTAAACTGCATCTCAAAAAAAAAAAAAAAAAAAAAAAAACGGGGAACTAGTTAGCATGAATGCATTTATCGTGTGAAGCTCCAGAAAAAGTCTTTTTGTAGAAATGGCAGCCATTTGAAAATAAGAAATCGATTTCACACCTATTTTTTTGTAGCCCAGTCATTAAAAAATTGGTAACGGCGCTGATCAAGGTTAACACGATGGCGCCGTTAATTTTCGTCGTTTGGTCTTTATTTCATCAAAATCGGTCCAGAAAAACTTGAGTTATCGTGCGAAGATATAAGAAAAGCGTTGTTTCGAGAAAAACGAGATTAAAGTTTGCAGTTGCTAGGAAATTTAGGTCACTAAATGGGCTATATCTTTTGAACTATTTCGAATTTTGAAAAATCCTTTTGGGAAAATATTTTTTTGAATATCTAAGCTAAAAAAAAATATGCAAAAAAAAACAATTTTTTTCAAACCAGAAGACCCCCTTAAGTTAGCAGGGCAAAGCGAAAGTTGAGAGATTGTTTAGTAAGAGGTTTACTCAATTCTACGGCTTGTGTAGGCGGAAAATTCAGTGGATTCTCACCTGATTCTCCCGAATATTCATGAAGTTTGCTTCATCGTGTAAACTCCGACTTAGCAATCGAATTTGGTACGCAAGTTTGTTTAAAGTTTTCCTCCTGATTTGCAAATTTGGAGTTTAAATTTGGTTTTAAATAAGATTTAGGAGCCATTGCTGTAAACTCCAAGTTCGTTCCCAAGTCCAAAGATTATAAAAACGTACAAGTCTAAAGTATCTGCAGATTGTCCAGCTTCTTTTGCAAATTATGCAAATATTTTACTTCTATCCACCATAAAATAGTTCTCCTTTCGCCATTACCATTCCAATTATTATCGATTTTATCTGACTGTCAGCAGGCACTCATGAACCAGCAGCAAGCAGGCAGGCCGTCAGTTGGGGAGCATCTCCAGCAGCACAAAAACGCATCGTCAACTCCCTTCTAATCATGGGTACATGGTGCCTTGCGATGCCACGAAGTAAACCCAACCAACATTCAAGTTTGAAGTAAATCTGCCATAAATGCAGGCAAATTCCCAAGTTGTGTGCAATGCGCGTTGCATCGGGCCAAGTGAGAAGTGTAGCACCTCTGGAAACTCATTGGAACTCCATTGGCGAAATGCCCTTAATCAAATCGAACCCTCTCCCAGACATGCGCCCAGGCTGCTGCAGTCCCGTTAAGCATTTCCAGCAGCTGCGAATTCTTCTAATGCTCCTGTGATGCTGCTGCTTAATTCCTGCGCACCTGTCACAAGTGTCTGCGGCCCGACCCACGCACGCTGCCGGCAACAGTTTGCCGACCCACGGGGATGTCGGGTGGGTGAGGTGTGTGGAAGCGTGGGTGTAAAGTTCAAAATGCAACAGGCAATCATAAAAAGGGACACAATCGATACACAAACACGCACAGTGGTATGCAGGGATCCAATTTGTTAGCCATTATCGTGCAGTCAAACATATTTTTATAGTCGAGTTTATCAGCAATTTGGTTAATTTTAATGAAGTCAAAGTGCAATAGCAATTAAACTGGTTTATTTAAAAGTGAACACACAAAATGTGCGTTAAAAAAGAGCGTTCTTATAATGGAACAATGTGAAACGGCAACTACATTTCGCAAAAATAAAAAAAACGTCCATGCAAGTAAATGCATATGTAAACCACCCTCTGTGCTTATGACAGACAGCCGACTCCAGATAAAAAGGGACTCCGAAAAAGATAAGCTTCTCCCAATCTCGTGGCTTGGACGCTTCTAATTTTTGCTCCAGAGAAAGAGACCTACAGTTTAACAGCGAATCCGAACGGCAGTTCGAGAAGCTTTTGCATGGATAATTACCATACCTCGCCAAAAACTGATAACACTTTTTTCAATGCGACCAGCCTCAGTAAAAAACAGAATCAAACGCAGCACAAGCGGTCTCTCACTGAGCGGAACACTTTTTCTTGCACCTAATGTGTTTTCTGTTACGTGTTTTTGGTTGAGCAAAACAAACGAGTCGGTCATCCGACAACCTCCGACAGCAACTTTTTTGAGCGAGCGCTCACTAAACAACTGTCTAAAAATGAGCAGAACACGACAAGTGTCTGCGAGAAATGTTTTTTGTTTTGTGCGTTTGGTAGGCTGTATGTATGTACGAGGAGTGTTCAATGGAAAAGGTGAATTTCGAATTTTCGCGAGCTGTGTACATTCGATTATCGATATTTTTTGTTATATTCGGACACATATGATAATAAAATGTTTGCACTAGCAGCCAATTTCGATTAGTAGTTTGTTTTTGGCAACTGAAAAGGTTAGTCACGTTTTTGTGTGCTCTTCGATTTTTGACTAAATTTTGAGCAAAAGCAACGTCGCATTAGTATCGCTCAGGAGATGTCAAATGACGTCAACGACGATCCGAGTTTGCTCAAACGGGTCATAACTGGTAACTAAACGTGGTTATATGGTTATGACATCGAAACCAAGGCCCAATCATCCCAATGGAAGCCGACAGATGAGCCAAGACCGAAAAAAGCACACCAAGTTCGATCAAATGTGAAGGTTTTGCTCACTGTTTTTTTTTTTTTTTGATTACATTGGTGTGGTGCATCATGAGTTCCTGCCAAGAGGTCGAACAGTTAATAAGGAATACTACAAGGAAGCTATGTAAAGTTTGCGTATACGCTCCTCCAACCACAATGCACAGCCCTCCGGACGCCGCACACTAATCAGCCTCACCCTATTCACCAGATTTGATTCCCGCAACTTTTTCCAATTCCCAAAACTGAAGAGACCAATGAAAGAAAAGCGTTATGCAACAATTGATGAGATCAAGTCAGAATCAAAAAACGAACCGATGGCCATACCGAAAAGCGCATTTAAGAAGTGCTTCAAGGATTTGAAAAAGCACTATTGGCACTAGTGTATTATATGCGAGGTCGATTATTTTAAAAGGGACAAAATGGATATTGATGAATAAATAAGTACTTTTCAAAAAAAATTCAAGATTCACCTTTCCTTTGAACGCACCTCGTATGTTCGCTCGGTATATAAAGACACACACGAGCGCAACCCACAACCACATATACATACGCAAAGAACACTTCGGAAATATGCTCTCGGCAAAAGTGTCGGTGAAAGACAGGAGAGAAACAGGAACGAAAAAATCGGTCTTTGCTCTGGGCGCTACAGAATTGAGCAAAAACAGAACTGAAACTGTCTTTCGCTCCCTGTTTTCGTTGTGTCCGTAACCAAACTGTTTTTTGCTGACACGTTGAAAGTGTGATAGTTTTTTGCGAGCCCTGATAATTCCTACAAAGCTGGCGCCAACAGCAGTGAGGGGTGACCGGGTGTGTAAGTTTATTCAAAGAAAAGACTTTTCACTAGATGTTCCGTGGCGGGACCGAACCCACGACCTCTTACACAGCGGTCGCACACACTAGCCCATGAGCCACACCCGGGCCATACTGGAACAATGTGAAGCGGAACTCATTCGAAAAGTCCATATAAAGGAGAATTTTGATAGGCCTTAACAATACATCATCTTTCTGTAGCTATTCTGTAAAAACATTTCATGAAATTTGGTTCATAAGAAGCACAGTTATTGCCCTAAACCTTCAATGAAGAGAACTGGATCTGGAAACTTGATGTTTCGGCTGGGAAAACAAAGTTTAATATTTTTCAACAATTTTGCTCAAGTTGAAATGTTAATATCGTCAAACTTGAATATAAACGCTCACAAAGCGAAGGACCCAGGCGTCGCCGGATATACAACTAGTATATTATATTTACCGAAATGTTGAGTGATGTGATGTTTCGTGAAAGCGATGTGCGATGAATGTAACATTTCGAGTTGATCAGTTGGATCATAGGTTTATTGGTTCGATTTAGTGCCAGTTTTAGTAACCAAGGTTATTTTTTAAGAACAAATGGGGTTTTCCGTGAATTTTTGAATGGACTTGGGTGTCCTAAGATTGGCCAGATAACAACTCAAACCTCAATGTCTGGGCCCTTATTAGGACCAAATTATAAAAGCAGCCTTCGGAAATTAAGTTTAACCGTAGAAAAAGTGGGCTTTAAGGTTAAACGAATGATCAAGTGAAGGTTTTATAAGATTGAATGCCTAACCGGATTAAATTTGTAATTGACGCCTTATTTAATATTAATTAATTATTAACTCAAACCTCTATGTCTGGGCCCTTATTAGGACCAAATTACGAAAGCAGCCTTCGGAAATTAAGTTTAACCGTAGAAAAAGTGGGCTTTAAGGTTAAACGAATGATCAAGTGAAGGTTTTATAAGATTGAATGCATAAAAGGATTAAATTTGTAATTAACGCCTTATTTAATATTAATTAATTATTAATTTAAACAATTAAGGGAGCTGTAGTCGAGTGCCCCGAGTACAAAATACCCTGTTCCCTTGACTTCTTGTGTTTTCATACACATATACACTCTCACATACACACACTCTAACATACGCACACGGTAACTGACAATGCAAGGCCCCCCTCTCTCCCACAAGCAAAATTGATTCGTATATAACTTGGGTCCGCTCGCCGGCAAGTTCACGCACAAAATGCACACATGTTGTTGTTATTAATGTTATTCAGTATCTAATTTCATTAAATCTGCCAATAAAAGTTATTAATATATTTTTCATCTTAATATTTTAGAAGTCGATCTTTTGTAGTTGAGCTTTTGCGCTGAGATTAAACTCACGACAAGAAACTTCTCTTTCTTACACACACAAAGCTACAATCATAGCCCCCATGGAGTAGATAGATATTGGGCCTTACTTGATACATATAAAGTCTCGGACTAACTTAAAAATTGTGGCTCTGAGGAATTTTCCAAATCTGAAACAAACTCGATGTGAATCGGGTACACACCTACCTAGATGCAAAAATTGGTGGCTCTATCTCTTATAGTCTCTGAGATCGACCCTTTAAAGTATATATATTCTTGATCAGCATCAACAGCCGAGTCGACTTAGCCATGTCCGTCTGTCCGTATGAATGCGTTGATCTCAGAGCCACAAATTTTTGCATGTAGTTTGGTGTATACCAGATTCAAATTGAGTTTGTTTCAGATTTGGAAAATTTCTCCCCTCCCTCCTTTAAGCGAAAAATACCGTCAGAGCCAAAATTTATAAGTTAGACCCTTGAGACTGCTATATCAAGTAAGACCCAATATTTATCTATTCTGAAAAGTACAATAAGATCGGACAAAAAACACCGAAATCAATTTTGGTTGTTGGGGAGAGGGGGTCTTGCATTGTCAGTTACCGCTTGCGCGCGTGCGTTTTGTGTATGTTGGGTGTGTGTGTGTATGTAAATGAAAACACACGAAATCAAGGGAACAGGGTATTTTGGTGTCGGAGCTCTCGACTTCTGCTCCTTTACTTGTTATACACATTTGAAATGTGCTCTTATTTGCAAGATAAACAAAGTCAAAGCTTGTGGTAAACGATCAGCTGACTTCCAGGGCTGCCTAAATTCGAAGTGTTTCAATTTAAACTGTATCACTATGATTTTTAACTGCACTAGGTAATACTCTAGTGGAAAAAAAGTTTGGTTTTGCATTACACTTACAAAAATTTTTAATTTCTGCCAAAATTTTTGGCATTTGGACCAGTGTGGTTTTGGTTAAATATCTTAATAATCTTAAAAAAATTATGATGAAAATATTTTTTTTAATAATATAACTGTGATTTATAAAAACTGATAATGGGCTTTTGTTTGAAATAGATTCACAGAAAACTGAAAAAAAATATTTCACAAATAGAATAACATTTGGGGAAACCACCGGCTGGAAAAGGCACAAATGCATGAAATTTCAAAGTGCGGTTTTTTTTTGTCGCTGGGTTTAACTGATTTGTATGTTTTGGTCTGTTCTGTGGTTCCTTTTCCAATGCCGCTGATGATCATCTTTATGATTATATGAGGAAAAACAATTATCGACAGTAGTTTTTTGATAGTCGCTGCATTCTCTTTATGAAACATTAAATTTCTCGTATCCATTATTCGCTTGGCAAGATTTTTGGCTGTATTCATACTTTATGTGATCGGAAATGCTTTCTTCCATGCGTCAAGGGCATAATAAACGTGCAATTGCACTTGTGGATCTGACGGCGGCGCCAATGAAGCGAGGCAATTTTTAACTCTCGGGAGCATCGAAACCAATTTTTAATTTTAATTTTAAATTTCACGAAACCCGTCTAAAACAAGTAAGAAATTCGGTGAAGCCCGACTATAATATACTCTGTACCTGCGAAGTGATGCCCTTCACCGTTGCGACCGGTGCTGCCCATAATGGTTTGTTTTCCTTATAACTCGACTATCGTTCATCCGATCTTTACAATTCCTTTGGCGGATCGATAAGGAATCCCGATTACTAAATATGTCCAGAAGAAACGAACCTTCTACCTATAAATCTGTGGGAGATATGGCGTTTTTTCGATATTGCGGGGGCGGAAAAGGGCGTGGCCAAAATTGAAAAAAAAACGTGATCTGCTTGCAATTAAAAGAAGTTTTTCTCCCATAAATGTCGAACCTCTATCTCTTACCATCTCTGAGATCTGTTTGCTCATACGGACAGACGGACATGTTTGCACAAACTTATTATACTCTGTTTACCTCTGGTACAATCAAAACCTTTGCAACCATGGGCCTATGTTTTAAAATTTTGGCCAAGTTTGAACCGAAAAACAACAACAACCGCAGCAACAAAAACAAAAAGAAAATTTTCTAAATTTAATTTAACCGGTTATTTATCGAATAAAACTATTGAGGTAATTGAAACTTTAATTACCATTACAATTATTTCCTAATTAAAAATTTAGTTACAATTACAATTGTTTCTATAATTTTAGCAAATAACTTAAATATTTGGTTATAAAGATAATTGTAGTCATTTCGGTTTTTTTATGTTAAATTTTTATGTTAAAAATCATTTGCACACACAACTATAAAGGTAATTAAACTTTTTTCCGAAATTACTAAAATTGTTTTACTTACTAAATAATTATATTATTTTTTACAATTACTGAAATAATGGTAACTATAAAAAAAAATTTAGCTACGAAATAATTGTAAAGGAAATTAAAGTTTTAATTACCCCAAAATTGTAATGGTAATTACGATATACAGCTCTTATTTGGCTATACCATTTCTCCAATTTTTTCCAATTTTCTCTATTCGAATCCCACTGTGCGTCAGTTGCATTAAAGCAATTGGCCTGGAAGGCGTCGCATTTCCGTTGATTGCTATGATTTATGTGCGCCTGTGTCGCGTATTCCAAAGCGCCTACACAATGACTCGACAGTTGCCACCACACACAGTGGTTGGGTGGGTGGGTGCAGCAGTTCTGGCTTTGGCCGTCGACAACCGGCACCCACACAATAACGGCCGGCCGGCCCAGGCATGCAGCAGCTGCAACAGCACCAGCAGCCAAGGGGATGGCCACCTGGACCAGGCGTGGGCGTCCTGCGCATTGCAAGCCACAAATATTGGGGCAGCTTGCAACCCCCGAAAAGTGCAATCCATTCGGTAGTGGCGCCAACTTTTTGCAGACTGGAACATTTGGCGGGGATACAGAAAGCAGAGTCCTGGAGGCGTCAAACAGTGTTCGAGAAGTTGCTCAACAATCAACAATTACGGTGCATCAGCAGCGGCGGCAGTAGCAACGATTGTGCAAGCGAAATAAGAGAATTTTTTTTAAATGTTAATTTTTTTCCACTTATGGATCCAAAACGGAATCATCGTTCGGTGGCATTGTTCCTTAGCCTGTCGGCTTTGGAGGTGAATGCTTTGTTAAGTTTGGAAATGATTAATAATTAATTCAACAAATTATAATAACAACAACAACAACAACAGGTGGGTGCACAAAAGAACAAAGAGAGGGAGAGCGAAGTGTTTAATGAAAGAAAGTGAAATATATAATTTTTTAAAAAGCCTCGAGCGCTATTTTTAGCCTTTTAGCGAAATTTTATTTTGGCGCCCACACACTAGCAGACAATTTCTAGACATATCCACACACATACACACATTTGCATTTTGCAACTGTACAAAAATACTTACTTACATATTTGTATGTATTTATATTCAATGTCATTGGACAAGGCTTAGGCTATAAATATAAATCATGTTTGTGCACAATTTAATAGTTGAAAGCACAACTGATAATAATACAAAAATGATGAACATTCAAAAGTGATTTATTTGTTTTCATACACTATGTGGCATAAGTTAATGATATACAAAAAGTTGAGGGCATGTGGAAAAATCAATCAAGATTTTAGATCTGCCAAAGGCCATAGAATTTAACGTTACTTTCTTTGGAATGGTTCGGTTCAGTGGATCACAGCAGACTTAGTCCACCGTTTTCGTCAAGATATGGTTTTTTTAAGCTAACCGAACCACGGTACGGTTTAGTGGTTCACGCTTTATATTTATTCAGAAACGTTCGAGTTCTCGAACTTGATTTCTGTATATGTATTAAAAAATGGATCTTGGTTTGTTAGTGTGCTTTAAACTCGAAAAGGACTGGACCATATTGTATACTTCCTTCTTTCGCAATTGAAACGCGAAGGTTTCAGAAAAAAGTCTGAAATTCTCTACTAGTGTTGCTGCAGGCATAATATTAATAATATTCAATATTAGTTCAACACGTGGCGCAGTAGGCGGTCATTCCATTTGCCTCTATTTGGTTCGTTATCTTTCTTTATTTTGCAAGGGTGTTGAGGGTAAATTATTGATTAGTGAAAACTTTATATGCGATTTACTTTTCAATATTTAATATGATGCCAAAAAAAAGGCATGGTAACATTGGTCAGCGTTCTTAAAATGTAAAGCGACACCGAAATGTCCCGTTATGTCGAACAGAAGAGAAACATACTATTGAAAGGAAATCAGCTCGAATCAGAATGATAGAAAATCGTATTCGACGGTCAGAAGAGATCAAAGAAGCTTACAATAAGCAAGTGAGAAGAGGACAAATGAAAATTAGTGAAAAATTGGAATCGCTTGAGTCGAAAAATTTCAAAATTCTCATATACGGGGGTGACACAGAAACCTCTTCCAACCACATTCCAAACGAAAACCAATTCGTTCGCGCCACAGAAATCTCTTTCGGTTCGTCTTAAACCTCTCGTGTTTTCGGAGGAGATTTAGCTAAATTCACCACCCAAACAGTTTTAAGAAGCAAAGTTAGTTTTGGAAGTGTTAACAACATTGTTTTTCTGGATAAGTTGCATCAACAGAATATCAAAATTAATTTGTTTTAATATTAAAATTTGCTTTTCAATAATAATTCGCAAAACCAACCGAAGGCTGCCATATCAACCAAAACCGACTCGCCACTGGCGCCATCTATCTGCCTCAGTAGTCATTACTAGCGCCACATGGGAAATTTGACAATAACAAACTGGCCATGGGTTGCCAAGTTTTGCTTTATGATTGGCTCGAACATATTTTTAAATTTTTATACCCTTGCAGAGGATATTATAAAATTGTCCGAATAGTTGTAACGCATAGAAGGAATCATCTCCGACCACAAAAAGTATAAATATTCTTGATCAGCATGACGAGCTGAGTTGATTTCTTTCCGTCTGTTTCAATGCTATCTCCTTTGTCAGTTTGAAAGCTATCTTCACCAAATTATGCAAGAAGTTTTTTAGAACAAATACGCTGCACATTTGTCGGAACCGGCCGGATCGGATGACTATCGCATATAGCTGGCATACTAGTTTTAGTGAGAAAAACTTTTTGTTTTGCAATGGAAGAAACGCCTCTAACTTTCGTATTTCTTAAATTGCTATGCGAAATCGAACATCTATATAGTATAGCTGTCATAGAGAAAAAAGAGTCTGAAAAGTAGTGTTAGTTTGAAAAAAAATTTTTTTTAATGGAAAAGACCTTCAAATTGGCATTTATTTTATTGGTTTGCTTTCACACAATTCCACAAAGTTTTGTCGAAATCGGATGACTATAGCATATACATAGCTGATATACAAACGATCGGTCGAAAAACTAAAAACTGTGCGAAAAACTTTTCTCCTGATATTAATTCACATGTTTACAAATATCTCGTTGATGAAATAAACCGGAAATGACTTTTGCGGTTTATGGATCGGTTCAGTATTTTCGAGAGGACACCGGTTTTGAACGCGATTCGGTTTTGGAACACGAATTCGCGGATGTTATGGCAACGAAAATCGCCTTGTGTACAAAAGCTAAAAATAGAATGCGCTTGCTTGTGTGAGTAAACCAGAGGCAGGCAAGAAATACATTCACATTTTTGCATTGGTGTGTGTGAGAGCAGCGCAAAAATTTCTCTCTTTTCCAGTAGCAACGACTGCGTCGCGAACACGTAACGCAGCGGAGCTTTAACAGTTTATACCGTGTGTGTGGAAGCAGCGCTGCTTTGAGATTTTTCGTATGCAGATAGCAAGCTGCCGGCCCCTGGAGTAAACACAACGAACAAGCAAGTGCGTATGTGTGCGTACTTGTGCTGTAGAAAACGAATAAATGCTTGAGAATACGTGTGCACACATACAGTCGTCGGCTGTCGCTGTATGCGTACAAGAGAGCGGCTGGCTCTGGAGCGCTCTCTCTCTCTGGCTTTTTAAAAAAATTTCAAGAGAGCCTGGAGCCAGCTCTAGAGCCAGCACGAAAAAATCGCGTGCAAAAAAATCGTATGGCGTTATTTATCTTAGAAATTATATTGGCTTTGGTTTAGCCTTATTTGAGTATATATTATTTGAGTATATAGCAAGTAATCGGGTAATAAGCTAGACCGGAGCCTCATGAAAGTCCCGATTGAACTTTCGACAGGCAAACCCTCAAACAACATTTGCTTGGTTATCTTTGTTTATGATTGATTTTGACGAAATAAATATAAAAAAATTAATTTTTCACTATCAATATTTCCTTCAGAAGAATCTTGGACAGAACTAAGGTTCGAACTTCAAATTTTCGAACATTAAACACCGGTAAATTTTGAGTAAAGTCCTCGAATTGAATCACTTCAATAAGATATTTTGAGAAGATGTTCTTAACTTGCTTTCCTTGAAGAAGTAGTGCATCTGGTAGAAGTAGTTCATATGTGGTCTGTCGTTTACAGGCTTAACCTAACCTAACAGGAACACGAATTAAAATATATTTATAGAAGAAGTTCGGATCATTTAGAAAGTCGCTGATTTGGTTTGCGATTCTACTTAAATCATTGTTTTAGTTCCACCTTGCTATAGCTTTATTCTTATCAAGGCTGCAAGCCGGTTTTGAACCGAACCAGCTCGAGCCCAGAATTCCGACTTTTAAGTTGCTGTGGACCGAACCTCTTTAAAAATTAAAGCTGAACCTGAACCTGTTCCGAACCTAAAATTTCGATTTGGCTCAACAAATATTATAAACATGAAAAAATTTGACTTACGGTCTGTTATTTGATCGGTCTTCGGGGACTGGCTGGGGACAGAATAACTTATGAAATCTTCACCCACACTAGCCTCTGTTTTGAAAGATACTTGACTCAAAAGCTTATTAAATAATTTACAAAACAAGAGCTTATCATTACATTGGAAGTATATTTGATATGTAGACTACGAAATGGGATTTTACTTCACAGTAAATTATATTTTGAATATTTCCATGAGTTGTTTAAATCGCTTCGGTTCAAAAAAACGACCCAATACGAATAGTGTTGTTTTTAGGACAAAAGCGATTTGAAGAGATTAAACTGATTACTTTTTTTTTTGTTATTACACACAAAAAAATCCGGTGGGTAGAATTAACTACGCTGACAGTAACTTTTTTCCAATTTTTTAAAGCGTGTGTTTTGTTGTCGTTTGGTAACCGTGCTAACAGTTTCATCTACAGAAGAAATTGTTGCAATTAACAACTGTTATCATAGTAAATTTAGCTACAAATATTATTACACATATTTTGTTATTTGTAATAACTTACAGTTATTTTAGTAAATTTACCATAGAAATGGTAACTCTACCGTGATATGAGCTGACGTGAGCAAAATTGTTTATTTAAGCATTTTAGTTACATTACAGTAAGAAGAGTCATCTAACTAATTGTATGGTACTGTTACAGTAAACATAGTACAGTAAAACAGAAAAAATAGTACAGATTTGGGTGCACAGACTTACACAAAGGCTTCTGTCAATTTGGCGTTGCTGCGGTATGAGTTGTTTTTTGCATTTGTGCTGCCTTGGAATTCCCAAACAGTCTTGGCATTGCTGGCATGGAATGGACTCTGCCGACTTGCAGAAGGTGTGCGTCTTGTTTTAAAAGTTATGAACTAACATAACTAATTGACCTGGACGTTCTAAGACGTTCTATGATTGATTTTCAAAAAGGTCACTAAAACAGTCATATTGTAAAGTAACTATTAATTCTGATAACCTACCATAAAAATAGTTACATTACTATTTCTTGTACTTTTAGAGTAAAAATTGTTATCTTACTTTTTGTATGGTTACTTAACAGCTAAAAAAATTTGTAGACCAACAAAATATTTACCAGAAAACTGACAGATTACTATTTTGGTAGTAAAATCACTGTGTACATAGTAAGAAAAGCTACTTACTGTAAACATCGGTAAATATTAAAAATTTTGTGGGTTGGCGCATTTATTAACGATATTTTCGTTAAGCAATAGTAATGGTTTACGTAATGGTGATAGTTACTGTAAAATTTGGTTCGTTCCACCGACTTATTCGGCTGGCTCATTTCTAACCGAATTTCGTTTAAATTTACCCACAAGTTTTTTTTGTGTGCAATATTATGTAAAATATGGGTTGAACCAAGGTTCAAACCAAAACCTTCGTTCGAAAACCTTGTACCTTAAATTTCCGAACTTTAACCATTGCTCAATTTTGGTTCGAGCCCGCGAACCGGAATTCCGAAAAATTTGTTATGTTTGCAGCCCTGATACTAATAAATCTTTCTAAATTCTGCTGCAAACCTAATTCAAGGTTTGACTAAACTGTGGAAATATTCTGAAGAGGTTTGCCGAAGTCGTTAGAATCGCTCTTTAAAATGCGCCTATCGATTTTGTCATACCCTGAAGTCTTGACTTAAGGGTAGTGTATGGTCACAAAGGTCACAAAAACTATAAGTGATATTACCAAGCAGTTTTCTTTATTCGATATGTAATCGGTTAAATTAAACATAGAAAGTTTTGTTATTGTTGTTGTTGCTGCGGTTGTTGTTGTATTCTGGTTCAAAGTCGGCCAAAAATTTAAAACACAGGCCTATGTTTCACATGATTTGTTGACAACGGATTATGCGAAATTAAAAATGAAAACGTGGCTAAGGTGTGAGCTAGGATATTTGGGATCGTTGAATAAATAATGGATTTATGGAGTTCAAAGTCAAAATTTCGAAAACCGACTTATTTTTACCCCTTTCATTGATCCTAACTCCTTTATTTATTGACCGATTCCAAATATCATAGCGTGAAACGGTCAACAGTTACTCTTTTTATCGTGTGAAACGATTTCGACAAAGTGGTTTCGAGATATTCAATATAAAAGATTCGACAACTGTTTTCGATTCAAAAAAAATTATTTTCAATGGATTTCAAAAATAAAGGTGTTAGTTCAGAGATCGTTAAGACGTGGGAAAAAAGTAATATCGTAGGAAAACTTAATAAAATGAATAAGTTTAATTTTGCACATTTTTCATATATTTTGATAAAAAAAAATAATGTTTATGTTAATGGAGGCGATTACATTGAAAATAAAAAAGTTTTTCTCACTATAACTTCTTTTTCGACCGATCATTTGTACTGCAGCTATTTGCTATAGTCATCGGATTTTGACAAAATTTTTTAGAATTGTGTAAAAGTTAATAAAATATGTATATGCCAATGATAAGGACGTTTCCATCGAAAAGAAAAAGTTTTTCTCATTAGAAATAGTTTTTCGAAAAATGTCTAGCGTATAACTACTATATAACGTGCAGTTTGGTGAAGAAAGCTTTCAAACTGACGGAGGAGATAGCATTGAAACAGACAGACGGACGGACTGGGATAAATCAACTCAGCTCGTCGTGCTGATCAAGAATATATATACTTTATGTGGTCGGAGATGCTTCCTTCAATGCGTTACAAACATCCGGACAATTTTATAATACCCTCTATAATTTTTTCCGAAATACGCCACAAAAAAAAATTCTCTAAAAAAAAAAATTTTTTTTCTTACGTTTTAGTTGATGTTTTTATTTAACTCAATAACACATAATTTAGGCCAAAAAAAAATCGTATAAAAATTTTGCTGAAGATATACAATACCCTTAACCAAAATGTTTGATTTTGAATTAACAGTTCCATTCCTACTACTTTTCTTCTTCATTTTAAGCATACACAAAACGATGTCAAATCTCAAACCAAATTGGGCTCAGCGCATGAATAGCTTTCAATGCGAACAGGCGAACCTTAATCGTTTGGTCATGAACTATCTGATCACAGGTTTGTCGGTGGATTTCCTACAAATGACCTTTCCTACTTATTCTTTCCATTTCCCTTTACAGAAGGCTACCAAGAGGCTGCTCAGCGTTTTGTGATCGAGGCCCAGTTAGAGCCCTGGGCTCCATTGGATGCCATGGAGGATCGTTTGCGCATACGCAATGCTGTACGCTCAGGACAGATTCAATATGCCATGGATCTGGCCAAAAGATTGTATCCCAAACTATTCGAGACGGACAACTACATGTATTTTCATATGCAACAACTACGTTTGATTGAGCTGATTCGAGAGCGTAAACTCGATCAGGCACTGAGTTTGGCCCAGAACAAATCCACTGGACTGGTTGAGTTAAAGCCAGAACGTGTGTACGAAATGGAACGTACACTGGCACTGCTGGCCTTTGAGAAGCCCGAGGAGAGTCCCTATGGCGAGTTGATGGAACCAATGTACAGGCAAACAATAGCCGGAGAACTTAACACGGCCATATTGAAGTATGAAGAGCAAGTGGAGAATGCGGAACCGAAAATGATGTTTCTCATCAAGTTGATTTTGTGGGCTCAAAATACACTGGAGAATGATGGCTGTGGGGATTATAATAGATTGGATTTGGAGAGTAATGATTTTGAAGAGGAACTGAGACGAGCTTTGCATAGAGAATAAACATTGCTTTTAGTGTCTACTGTTAAAAAAAAAATTTTTTTTTAATAATAAATATCTTGATGTGCAAGCTTTGAAATAATCTAAAACGCAAATTGTTGGGTCACGTGCGGAACGAAAGCTACAAATAACTTGTGGCTGTTGATAACACAACGAAAACGTTGACAAAGAAAGGGGGGAAAATGTTAAAAGTGGAAGTAGTATAACCTACATTTTGTATAGCCCCATATACCCCTCTCACACCCTAATGCAAATGAACTGCATTAGTTTGATTTTGTTTTGAAACTTTTGAGAGATAAGGAAAAATCAACTTGAAAGTAGGCTGCCTGGCGCTCGCTGCTGATAAGACAACAAATGTTTGATAAATTCCACATGCCTTTGTTAAAAAAATGTGCAACAATGTAAGGCAAATCAAACATTAGCTTCTATTTCTGTTCGTTTCTTTCTTCTTTTTTTTTATCAATTACAGCTGCACAAATACATTTACAACAAAGTCCATGTAAACTTGAGTTACGTGCCAAGTGGATTTCTTTTATGGTTGTTGCCAAGTGCAAAGAGACATGTAAATGAGCAAATGCTGTTATTCTGTGTTGTTGTTGTTATTGTGGTTGCTGTGACCGGCTAAACTAAACGTTTTACATTGAGCGATAACAAAAAGTTTGTATTTGCCTGGCGACAGGCGGCAATTAACATTGAAGGGCATGCGTGACATATGAAAATAAGAGGGAGAGGGAAAATTCAAAGAGAGAGTGCGTGTCAAGTGTTTGCGGTATGTAGGCAACAATGTTAAAGAAACTGTAACTACATTGTAAAATGTAACGGGAAAACAAAAATGCCGCAAACAAAGCATATTTTAACCCTTGCACACTGACGCTAAATTGACAATTTTTGGTATAAACTGGAAAAAAATGGTAGATTTAAAATTTTTGGAAAAGTTCACAACTTTAAATATAAAAACTTAATTATGATCTATAAAGTTGATATAAAAATACATTTGCATGAAGTTTCCGAGTATGTGCTTGTCAAAAATCTACAATTGTCCACTTGGTAAGGGTGGTTCAGTGTTTTTCTAAGCTCGTTCTTTCCAACCTTGATCGTTTTTAAGAATGCAATATGAGGATTGTTCAGAAAGTATCGCGAATTTTGAATTTTCGCGGGCTACATATGTTGGAATTTTGGGTGTCGTTACGTTGGAACTCATGTCCCTCACTTGTGCTGACAAGGCCCGGCCATATTAAATGTTTACTTAACTTTTGCCAACTATTTTGCTTGCACGTGTTTTGGCTCCTCTTCGATTTTTGACGGTTCCTAAAAATGGATCAAAGAATCTGCGTCAAATTTTTTGTGAAAAACGAATGTTGACTGTGGCATATGGTGAAACTACCTTGAACCAAAGCAATGTTTATCGGTGGAACAAATTGGTTCTCAGAAGGCCAAGAAGATGTTAATGATTAAAAGGGTGCCGGAGAAAACATTGGTTAAGTAAAGAAAGTAGGGGGAAGAAAGGGTGTTGTGATCATAGTAAGGTTTCTCGAGCATAACTTCGCAAAAAATCAATATTTTTCATTCTGTAAATTTTGTATTTTAGTTAAAAGATGCATGTAACTTTGCTCATCATTAGTTTTTTAAAAAAACTAATGTTGTGAGCCACCCGTTTAAAAGTTAAAAATTCGTGTTTTTTTTGTAGTTATTCTTTATTAAATTAAAAAAAATTATTTTTCTTAAAAAAAAATTAATCAAAAATCGGCAGCCGCCTTGTTTTCTTATATTCACGAGCACGTTATGCTGGTGGCTCTTTTTTTGTTTGCCTTTCTTTTTTAATGTTTTTTGTCCTCTTTGGAGCGTTTTTCTTCTGCCTTTTAGCGTATTATTGCAACATTCTATTCGGAAGTCAAAACAGATTTTTTTGCAGGGACCAATTCCGGTGGCTCACAACACCCCATACATCACTTTTTTCTTGATTGGCGCCACAAACCCAAAACAAAATTTGTTTTTTTTTTTTTAAATTCATATTTCGGTCAAAAATGCAATTGATCAAAGCTATTTCTGTCATACTAACTTTTTGGATTCCAAAAAAATTTTTAACAATTCACAAAAAAAAAAAAAAAAAAAGGGAGCTGTAGTCGAGTGCCCCGACTACAAAATACCCTGTTCCCTTGATTTCGTGTGTTTTCCTCTACATACACACACACTTACACATACACACACTCCAACATACACACAAACGAATTCGCACATGCGGACGCGAGCGATAACTGACAATGCAAGACTTCGGTGTTTTTTGTCCGATATTATTGATCTTTTCAGAATAGATAGATATTGGGCCTTACTTGATATATATAAAGCTTGGAAGGTATATCTTAAATTGTGGCCCTGAAAGTTTTTTGCGCTTAAAGGGGGAGGGGGAGGAATTTTCCAAATCTGAAACAAACTCGATTTGAATCTGGTATACACCTACCTACATGCCAAAATTTTTGGACCATGGTGTTCTTGTAAATGAATTTTTCGTTTTTGCCCATATAAAATATTCTCGATCACAAATGCTTTTCGAATTCTGCTTGATTTTGCAAATGAATATTTAGAAAATATTCTTAGTAAGACGAAAGTTTGCTTGAATTTGAGAGCGAAATTATGATTTTGGATCTGTTATGAACTCTTTGCCAGGCCCCTTTTTTGAGGTAAAGTTCAAGGCGCGCATTTTAACGTGTATTCCCCAGGAGGCCTACTCAACGTAAGCCCTAAAATAACTTTTTTTCAAGTGGTGCCCCAAAAGTCGGGACTACGTCACATTCGTCTTCCTCATGGACATCCTGCACCTATAAATTAATATTGTATTTTATGAAAATAAAAAAATGTTTCACAGGCCCACACATAAAATATAAGCAAATACCTGTAACTCGGTTACCTGGTCAAATGTAAGGAATGTAAGGAAGAATGTAAGAATAAATGGAATGGAGAATCACCCCAAAAATAGCGCTTTGTAATTTTACTAATTAGTCGATCTATCACCGCTGTCAAAAGTTATAGGGGGTCCAGAGGGATCTATCGAATATGGCCAACCATGTTCATACTTTTGGTAGGTCATACCAATTAGAACTGCGCTATTTAAAAGAAGAGGAACGTAAAGGGATCTTTATCCTAGTGAAACCATAAGTTTTTTCTATTTCTATTTCATAAAGTTTTTGAAAAAGCTTTTTGTAGGAAATGGTTTGGTGGTATCACTTGCCCCTCTACAACTCTTTCCTATAAGCAAAATCTTTTAAAAATCTTCATAAAGTTTGCATCACCGTGTAAATCCCATCCAAAGCATCGTTCAAAACGTCGGATAAGAGAATGTGAATTGGAATCCAAAGATATTCTGCCCTGTTCTCAATTCCACTTCCAGAAAAATTTTGTGATTTAAAACCGGGTTTTGGTGTAAATTTGGTTATAAATCAGAAAACTTTTGCGGAAGTGGAATTGGGAACAAGGCGGATAAAATTTATCAAGCAAACCTCGAACAGCGTAATAAATTTCAAGCTGAAGAGGTACAAAGATGCTTTTTACCCAGAAAAAACCTATTGAATTGGTGAAATATGCACGGAAAGCCATTTCCCCTCATTGAAAAACAGCAAGACAAATATATCGGCTAATCGAGCCTGGAAAAAGCGGCGAACAAAATCTTAAATCAAGAAACTTGAATGCTATTCTATTTTTACACTCGCAACGCAAAGAACAAAGCCAAGTCTAACATTTTATTTGAACAAATCCACACACACCTGAATAAAGAATACTCCAAATAGTCAAAAATATTTGTCTGCTAATTTTTTATGTTTGTCAATGTAGAATATTCCTGCAATTGGAAATGAAAGCGAAATGCTTTTAGCTCAAGTTAGATTAGTTTCATCATCTGAAGCGGGCACGGATCTAAAAATTACACGCCTTATTTTCAAAAACAAAATATAAATGGCATCTATGAAAACCGGTTCTGAACCAACCCGTACCGAAGACTAATTTGTGCTTAGAAACTGAAACGAATTTTCTTTCGAAAATGCAGAGTCGAACCGTAAACCTTAAAAGAAAACGGTTCGGTTCGGTTCATCTTATGGAGAAGTTTGAAAATGTTTAAGTGGTATTGTACTCAGGCTTATAATAAAGCTACATACGATATAGAAAACTAATAAGTAAGTCAAATTGAACCAAAGTGTTTGTATAAAACTCCAACTTTTAGAGCAGCGGTGGGCACGAAATTGATTTTGGGAGCAATCCAACAACAGAAATAAACAACCCTTATTAGCGAATCTCGAGTCGTTAAGCCAGACACACACTGCATGTATTTGTTTTTGCAGTCGTCTCTGTCGCGCACACAATAGATTTGTTGTTGTTATCTGTTCGAAGAGAGGCAATTGCGCTTTTCATTCTGTCTCCTTGTGTGCGGCTGCAATTTTAATGCGTGGCGCCACTTGCCGTAAAATAGCTCTCGGGAACAATGGGAGCAAGGGCTTGCCCATCGCTGCTATAGAGCTTTTAACTACCCTTTAATTTAATCAAACGCTATAACATAAGAAAAAGCAAAATTAAATCAATTTTTTGTTAAATTTTCTTGCTAAAGAATTGAAATTTCCGCTATTTGCAGCTCCTTAGCCAAAATATGCTCCTCGCGGTGGTCAGCATAACTGATAAAAAATTCATCTTACCTCAAAAACATGAATTGATTCTGTTAATAGTATAGTTTAGCTCGTGATGAAAAGCAAAAGAAAACACGTGCTCCCATGTTTTGAGAATAAATGCAATCGAAGTTTCAAGTAAATGCTTTCCCGATAGGCGATTTACTTAAAGCTTTGGGAAAAATATTCTAGACATTTTTCTATGTAAATAAAACATTTCTTTTTTTGTTGTATTTTTTAGCTTATTTGTATATATTTACATACTATCAAAAACTATCGATAATTATCGATATTTTGGGAAATCTATCGCTGACTATCGATAGTTCGACACCTCTACTCTCCTACAAGCCATTTGTGCCACAATATCCGACTCGAAGGATCATGCCGTACTTGGAAGTGCCAAAAAATATCACCAGCAATTTTTTAGTGCAAAACTTTCGTCGTGATCTCCCCTGAAAAGTCAAAATTCTCGGCAGGTTGCGGTTGACTGCACTTCATATTGTACAATTTAACACCACAAGGAATTATACTCCACGAAATTTGAAAAATTATAGCGTTCATCGTATTGCAATGCAACTTTGAGAAATGGTTGGAGAATTGGTGGAAAATGTCCCAAAATGTGTGTTCAAGGCCAATCCTTATTTGTGGGACGATCTTTATCAAATTGGGTTTGTAAGCTTTAAATTTTAGAAGTCCACCACCAAGATCGGGGGCGGGGCATAAGAGTTAATCTCTGCTTTGAGCCGATATATGTAAGATACGGTCAAATATTTTCAAATTTGTGAAATCCAGCCCCAAGTCGGAAAAGAAAAACTGATACCCTTATCGGTTAAAATAGCTTAACTGACGGCGGCGTAGCTTAAAAAAATGGTAGAAAATTAAAAAAAAAAAACACATTTCGCTATTGCCCTGACAAATAGTCGGAAACAATCTTAAACTATTTCAATAAATCAAATAGGTCAAGATTAGTTTATACATGTTTTTACAATATTTAATCAGAATAATTTTCATTTCGGACGTTAAGTGTTATAAATCCCGCCAAAAGTGTCATAGTGCCCGCGGGCGGAATGACACTTTCAAAAGTGACATAAAGCCCGCGGGCGTTATGTCGCTTTAAGAGTGACATAGCGTTAAGTGTTATAAAGCCCGCCAAAAGTGTCATAGTGCCCGCGGGCGGTACGACACTTTCAAAAGTGACATAAAGCCCGCGGGCGCTATGTCACTCTTAAAGCGACATAACGCCCGCTCTACAAGCTCTTAAAGCGACATAACGCCCGCGGGCGTTATGTCAGTGGGCAACTTACATGCACCCTTTTTACTCTACGAGTAACGGGTATAAAAAGCGAAACTGGCGTTATGTCAGTGGGCAACTTACATACATGCACCCTTTTTACTCTACGAGTACCGGGTATAAAAAGCGAAACTGGCTTTTCAAAGTTTGTCGGATTTTAGTTAGAGTCCAATAAAGTTAGCGGAATGCAACTAAACAAAGCAAACGGATTTTTAAGACAAAAATTGCAGTTGGGTTTTCACAGGAAAATTAATATTAACCAAGAATTGATTTCAATTTTCATCAAGGCACTTGGTTAAACAAATGGTCACTTTGAAAACTCACAGCGGATGAGGGTTGCAGTAAAAGATTATGTATAAGCTTTTCTAAGCTTTCTGAAGAATTAACAGTTATATGAGAAAAAAAGTCAAAATTTGAATTAAATGCCGCTAGCGAAGCCATTTGGACCACTGTGCGGGGGATTAAAATTGATGTAGCTACTGAACCGAACCAATTTGAGTTCACGAGCGGTTTGCATTCCTGGAGAATCCATCGAAGACCATTTTGGTTCATTTTAATCTAAAGAATTTGGGAATAGAGTTTCTTTCTTCAGCTGGTTTTAGTTCACTTGTTAAAGAAAATACCTACTATACTGGTTTAATAGAACAAAATATTTTACAATTTTTTGTGTTTTAAATTGGCCAAAGACCACAGTTTACCAAAAAGGGTTAAACCCAATATCCAAAAGATTGGCAATTGTGGGTGGGGTGAAACTAACGGTGAGGAGGGGGTGAAAGTTTATGGACTCATCGATTTCTTCGTTTGTAAATCAGAAATTATTATACGATTCAAGGCAAATTAAGTGGCAGCCATTTTGTGGGGCGCGGCAAGTGACGTGTCCTTGCTGCTGCTGCTATTGGCAGTCGCACACGTGCGCCTTAATGTATGTCACGTTTTTTGTGTGTTACATTTCACTTCACTTACCGCCGATCCTTCCTCAAAGGCCACCGCCTCGAATGATTTTTTTTCGAAAGTTTCCAATAGATCGTGTAAGTCCTGCTGCGTTACATTGACCATGTTGTTTAGTGTTAGGCTGCACATTTTTGCGTCGCTGCATTTACTTTACCGTACGATTTTTATTGCTTTGGCTTTTAGGAGGGGGGGAAGGCGTACACACCAGCTCACGCACACACACTGACAACGACAACACCGACACGCAATTTGCCAAAAAATATTCTACAATTTGTATTATTGTTAACTTTTATTGTTTGTCTGCTGCGTATTTTGTTCGTTTTCTTGAGTTTGCTTTTAATCGTCGTTTCGCTTTCAACTTAACGCCCTAGACGGCGACGTCACCATAAAAAATTCGGTTTGTTGTTGTTGTGGCTTTTGGCCGCGACGTAGTACAAAACGTACGTAAGCCGCTCACACACATGGATTTTTTTAGCGAATTTTTTTTATTAGCGTATTTGGTAATTTTTATAAACTTTTTTATTTTGTATAAAAAGCGCACGAAAGAGCAATGCGACAAACGAGCGCCGCCAGAGAGCAATACAATAGAGACGCAAATATTTTCTTTGGGCTTAGTGATGAACTATAGAGACACAAATAGCTGCGTTGACGTTTTCCTGACTTTATCGCTGCCAGCAGGGACAGCTGTTCAGTGGCGCGCGTTTTAAATTTGACAAAAGTTAGTTGAAAAAACGTGACTAGGACTAGTTTGAATATTGTTTTTTACACACAATTTCCAGTTTTGGAAATTGAATTTACTTTGTAATTAATTATTAATTGAAAAGCAGTACTCTGTTATGGTAACAGTGACGCAGCTTAATCGTTGCGCTCAGGACTTATCGATAAGTTTCCAAAGTTGATTAACATTCGCGCCAAATTCAATGTGGGATGAAGGAGTTTATTTGTACTTTCAATTATTTTCATTAATTTGCCAAATACCTAAATAAAATGAAAGAGGAATGCTTTTATTTCGTTCCCCTTTCAAAATCATCCATTGCATTTTGTACCACAATCACAGTTATTTTTGAATCGGGCGTTAAGAGCACTTCGTGAGTGTTCGTGCGTACTCGCATCATTAATAGTTCATCGGTTGGATCTATTTTCTGCATGCCACGCTCCAAACGTCCGCGTAGAGCCTGAAAGAGTCCTGCAAATTCCACAGAGGCATCTGGGGTCATGGTACTTTTTACAGGGTTTCCACGATCGTTGATAATAACAATATCACGAATGTTTTTCTTTTTCTGTATCTCTTCGAAGGCTTTCTCCACATAGCGAAGTGAACGAGCGGGCTAGAATATGAATAATTTATTAACTAATAAAATCGTTTAAAATTATTAATATAAATTTACCCGCTCGGGAGCATTAAACATTTTCCTAAGGCTTCTGCTTTGCAACTGTTTGGCCTACTTTTGGCTTAGGCGCGGTTTTTTGTTGTTTCCATGGCAGGTATCCAGGGTATATGTGATTTTATGTGTTAGCAGGTCAGAGGAAAGTAACAGAGTTTACTGGAAAAGTTGTATAGTATTTTTATAAATTGCTTATAGTATAAATTAATTGGAACTATTTATTTTAAATATTTGATACTTTTTTTATAATTCAGTGTAGATTTCATGTAGATATTATCTACCTTCAAGCGACATGTCTACTTCTTTCGTTTTGGTATTATTATGTTTGCCACCTGCGGTCACATTCTTATTGAACAAACAACAACAACTCTTTATTTTTATACGAAAGTTCCAAATTATTAGTAAAATGGTACATTTATTGTTTGTCTACCAACTTAAAATTAATTTTGTGTCCCTTTGCAGTCACAAGAAGTTGAGGAAACTTTGAAACGCATACAGAGCCACAAGGGTGTGGTGGGCACAATTGTCGTCAACAACGAAGGTGCGGGCGTATTTACTGTTATGACTCCTCCTACACACACTCACACTTTCAAACACGCCTAACATTTTGGCCCATTCCCATTAGGTATTCCGGTAAAATCGACGCTGGACAACACAACAACTGTGCAATACGCTGGCCTAATGAGTCAACTGGCCGACAAGGCGAGGAGTGTGGTTCGCGATTTGGATCCATCCAATGACATGACATTCCTGAGGGTGCGCTCCAAAAAGCACGAGATCATGGTGGCGCCCGACAAGGACTTTATTCTAATTGTCATTCAAAATCCTACCGACTAAAAACATGGCTGAAATTGAAATTAAATAAAAGCTTAGCTCTATATATGTATGTATGTATGTACACTTGCACCCAAAAGCGCATAACCAAGATAAATATACAACACAAGAATTTTTAATGGCAAAACTGGGCTACAGCAACTAAATACATATGTACATAAGTTTGCTATGACACCGCTGGCTCAAATTTCAATTTTCTCAAGTAATCAATTTGCTGACATCACTTTAACAGAGGCGCTGTGAGAATGTAACAGAGGCTCAGTGAAAAGGTAACAGAAGAGCTGAAGCTGAGACAATGGTTGTGTTCAGCAGAACAACTTGCTCCCTGATCAACTATACATTACCAATGACCTACCTCATGATAGCCAATTTGACGTATCATGATAGAGGATAATGTAGGAAATAGTATTCTCCTTTTAATCTGCGTCAAAATAACGTCAACAGAGACAGACGGACAGGGCTAAATCAACTCAGCTCGTCATGCTGATCAAGAATATAAATGCTTCCTTCAATACGTTAAAAAACATCCGGACAATTTTATAATACCCTCTGCAAGGGAATAAAAATTTACTTTCAAGGTGCTAAGATTGCAAATTACTTTAAACGAGAAAGCAAAGCTAAATTCTAGGGTTTTCGGAAATAATATCGAAATATCGATAGTTTTGTCCAAAAATGCGATATATCGTTATCGAATATTTTTCCGAGGCGATATATCGGATATCGTACATTTTTTGCGATTTTTTCAGCGATATGTTGCTTGCAGCGTTCAGTCGCATGCACAAAAATCCAAGTGCAAATTGTGTAATAAAATTTCAAACCTAAAATGGTAAATGTAAGTATCAGCCTTGTTCTCAATTCCACTTCCGCAAAAGTTTTGTGATTTCAAACATTCCGTCTGCTTCGATAAGCAAAATATACATATAGCCCACAAACCATCGAAAGTAGCCACATCGGATAGGAGTAATTTGATATACAGGATACCATGCAATGGAAATGTAGAGAACAGTTGCAACAAGTTATACATTGGAACAACTAAATCGAAACTAAAAATAAGAATTTCCCAACATAAATCGGACTATAAACATCAAATAACGATACAAAAAATGGAGCTCGCGAAACACTGTATGGAGAGTGGACACTCGCCAAATTTTGAGGCAACAACAGTCCTACAACAAGAATCGAATTACATTAAACGGTTCATTCTCGAGATGCTTCACATTATAAACACACCAACGGACAAGCGACTGAACTACAAAACAAGACACAGAAAACTGTGCTCACATTTACAGGCACCTGTTGTCCAAATGAAAGCTCAGTATGAAACTCCACGCCAGACGGTACAGACGTATAAAATAATGTACGTAAATATGTGTTTGAGGCATATTTCAGCTGTAAGCCTCTATCCTGAAAAATGAATTTTAAAACTAATCACTTAAGAATTAAAAAGATAGCTACGACTATGAGGATTCAATGAGCTAAATCAAATTTGAAATCATCGTATTAAACAAATGTTTAATTTTGATATTTTTAAGAGAAGGTGCTTTCTCTTAATCCCATCCAAAAAAAAATTAAAAAATTTCCAGAAACTCCTTTTATAAATGAAATTAAATATATATATTTTCTTAAACTCAGCGGTTAGTGTGCGCGACTGCTGAGCATGAGGACGTGGGTTCGATCCCGCCTCGGAACATCTAATGAAAAGTTTTTTTTCTTTGAATAAAACTTTACACCCGGCCACACCTCTTGCTGTTGGCGCCAGCAATGCAGTAATTAGCCATGAAAAGCCTCTCAAAAACTGCCGTTCGGATTCTGCGTTAAACTGTAGGTCCCTTTCTCTTGTGCTAAAATTAGAAGCGCACAAGCCAAGAGATTGAGAGAGGCTCGGCTTTGGCCCCTTGGGGCTGTTGTCATCTTGACAAGCCGATTTTACTTTTACTAATAAAAATGCATTTAATCCAGTTTTTTAGAATGTAGTTTTTATTATGCGTCAAATGACACCTTAATTACCCCAATAGACCTGCTTATTGTAAAGACACATAGTCAAATAGACACGTTTTGTGAAAATATCGAAAATATCGAAATTATCGATTTTTTTACCCTAAAGTATTTATTTCGAAATAATACTTTTTCAATATCGCCAAAAATATAGACATCCCTAGAATAAATACGATTACACCCAGGCCTTTCGAAAGGGGATTCCGGGCACGGGGGGTTTTCACATGTTGTACATAATTTATTTAAATTTTCGCCAAAAATCCTAGCTCCGGGCCCCTCTAAGTCCGGGCCCGGGGGGAAACACCCCGGTCCCACCCCCCTCCCGACGGGCCTGATTACACCTTGTTAAAGCGAAAATATACTTTTGAAATGACCCACCGTTCGCTGTTGAGCAGGTCGAGTATAGCATTGCCTCATACTTGGTTTCTTCCTAACACCCCCAAAATCTGAAGTTTTGGCCCAAAAACCGCTTTTTGCATTTTTTATTCATTTAAATTGAAATTACTCGGCCATGGACTGTCTGATTTTTTAGTTTTTAAAAAATTCCGATAGCGACGAGAGGAATCTAAAGTATGATAATCAATGGTTTGACAGATTTAGCTTGACTTCTTGTGTTTTCATACACATATGGAAAGCAGGGAGGCAGATGACCATCGACGACAGAGAACGGTGACGCAATGGCAGGGCGGAGAGTGGATACTACACCACACCTACCAACGGCAGCTGGACAAGAAGACTGATTGCGGACATAAGGCCGTGGGTGGGTAGAAAGCACGGACAAACCGACTTTTATCTAACACAGCTACTGACTGGACATGGATGCTTCAAATCCTATCTCTATAGGTTTAAGCATGAGACAGATCCGTTTTGCTCACACTGTGCGCGGACCATAGAAGACGCAGAACATATTTTCTTTGTCTGTCCGAGATTCGCTGCCGAACGGGAAGAGCTATGCCTAGGTATTGGGAGGCCATTTACAGTCCCTGACTTTATGGACATCCTATTTAGCTCGCAAAACAATTGGAATGCTATTTGCACCATGGCTGCCGAGATTCTCAAATCCTTGCGTCGCGCTGAACGACAGCGCAATTCGAGTTCAAACCCTAGATAGGAATCTGGTGGAGGCCTTCGTGCCATCTCCCCCCTTGTGAAGTAATACTTAGCGGTAGTTCCGCAAGAGGGAAACGGAGAGTAGGGGTGGTTTTAGTGGGTGAGGAATTCCGAGTCCCACACTTCTTGCCGTTTAATGCTTTCCCCCTATACAAAAAAAAATTGGTTGTCTGTAAAGTCGGTTTACTGACGATAGTTGAACGTGACAACGTCTTAAGAAAATATTGATGGAATGGTAGCACTTTTCAAAAGAAAATTTTAATTTCATTTGTTTAATAGATTTGTATGTATATAGAGAAGAGGTATTTGGAAATCACAAATTAACACTTAACATTAAAGGATGTACACTTTTAAGTCTAAAGTAATATGTATGTCAAAAAAAGTCTTAAATTGGCATAGTTTTTGGTCCAAAAAATATTTGTATCTGAATCTTTTTTAAGCCCTGGAAAATCTGATTAACATATATTCCAATTTAAACAGTCAGCCAACATTTGGTTAACAAACTTGGCATAGTTAAGTCCTTTTTATACTACCCAGAAAGCTATAAACAACGTTTCTTCCTTTCCTTGATCTGGTAAAGTGTAAGTCTTAAAATAATTTTCAATGCATTTCTGGAAAATGTCGCTTGGGGAAGGCTCCAAAGAAAGTGTGAAGAAAGCAAAATGTATACATTTATTTTTTGGCGGGATTTTGTAGCGCAGTGATAGTGCCTGACCCTACACAGGCAATAAATCCATATATTCGATGTATTTCCGATTTGATGTAATACCGATTCAATCTCAAAATCACAGCACAGTCTCCAATTGTGCTCGGTGTATTTAAATTTGATTAGTGAATTTCCCATTGAATTGTTTGTATGTTTCTTATAATGTACCTTTCCTGTATCTTATCGATTTTCCCGAAGAATACTGACTATTTTTGCACTCATTTTTTTGGTTAAATGGAATTCTATGCCATCTGCATGTCACCGTATCTTTAATTTGCTATAAAACAATAAACAATAGCAATACAAATTTTTCGCCCTTAATACTCCTTTTAACATTACTATGCTAAAAAGGAAGACGAACATATCAATAGGATTAGCAATATAACAAATTTGTAAACAATATTAATTATTATGTTTACGCTCCTAAATTCATTTTATTAGCAGCACTTGCCTCGCAAAAATTTCTTGTCAATTCGATTTCCGTTAGACCAGAATCTTTAAATCTGCTTATAACCAAAACAAAATATGCGTGGAAGCTTTTTTTCCCGTTGATCGTCTCTTCACAGGGAGAGCGTATTGAGAGCCACTCTCTCTGTTTAAGCGGCCCATACACCACACAAATTTTTGCGCAAAATTCACACGCACTTAGCCCATACACTACGCCAGAATTTGCACAAATTTCAGTTCAAAGCAAGCGCTTCTTTTCTTTTTCCAACAACAACTTGCTGCGAACTAAGCAGAATTTGCGCAAATCGCACACTCACCACACAAAACGTTGCGCAAAGAACCCAAAAAATCAAAACGTTTTTGATTTCGGTCTCGTTTTGCGCAAATGCGTGCGTGTGACGCATACACTCATATTTCACTAACACACATAAGCGTTTTGCGCAAAAATTTGTGTGGTGTATGGGCCGCTTTACCAATGTCAAATTACAACTGGCCTGTTGAAACAACAACAATGCGTTGGTCTGCTGAGCTATATGTGTGAAGTGTGTGTATGTATTAGTACATGGAACGCCTCAAAGCGAGGTAACGACGCACGAGTCATGTTTTTTCGTGCGTGCAGCCGGCTCGATCGAATTATAAGACGTTGTCACGTCAAAAAACATGTAAGGGAGCTGTAGTTGAGTGCCCCGACTACAAAATACCCTGTTCCCTTGACTTCTTGTGTTTTCATACACATATACGCTCTCACATACACACACACACTCTAACATACGCACACACGCACGCGCAAACGCGGTAACTGACAATGCAAGGCCCCCCTTCTCTCCCAAAAGCAAAATTGATTCGTTAATAACTTCGGTGTTTTTTGTCCGATCTTATTGATCTTTTCAGAATAGATAGATATTGGGCCTTACTTGATATATATAAAGGTTGGAAGGTCTAACTTAAAAATTGTGGCTGTGACAGTTTTTTGCTCTTAAAGGGGGGAGGGGGAGGAACTTCCCAAATCTGAAACAAACTCGTAATGAATCGGGTATACACCTACCTACCTACAAAAATTTGTGGCTCTAGCTCTTACAGTCTCTGAGAAACACGCGTTCATACGGACAGACGGACGGACAGACAGACATGGCTAAATCGACTCGGCTGTTGATGCTGATCAAGAATATATATACTTTATATCTGTTACATACTTTTGCACAACTTCATGATCCCCCTTTTCCCATTTTCAATGGGAACAGGGTATAAAAATACCTAGTTCCGCGCAATCCAGAAATCTGATCTGAAATGAGGGGCAGAGGAAACTTATCCGCTATAGTATTAGCATTTAATTCCCTATAGTACACGCAAAGTCGATCTAAGCCATTTTTCTTTTTTACTAGCAGAATTGGACTTGCAAAAGGAGAAGAACCATGCCTTATAAACCTTTGCTGCTAATAACTTCGTCTATTTTGTTTCTGACAACATCTTTTTCCTCCGTACTGAGTCTATATGGTCGCCTTTGGACAGTCTTATTTGGATCAAGTAAGCGTATCTCTAACTGTCCGGTGGTCATTCTGCTCTGAGGAACGTCATCGATGAACCAATCTAAATATCGATCTAAATTTGCTTTTAGTTTATCTTTATTTTCCTCGGTTAGTAAAAGTAAGTAAAATGGCTTGTCATGTTGACACAGCCCCAAAGGGCCAAAGCCGAGATTCTCTCAATCTCTTGGCTTGTGCGCTTCTAATTTTCGCACAAGAGAAAGGGACCTACAGTTTAACGCCGAGTCCGAACGGCAGCTTGAGAAGCTTTTCATGGTTAACTACTACAAAGCTGGCGCCCACAGCAGAGAGGGGTGACCGGGTGTAAAGTTTATTCAAAGAAATAACTTTTCATTTGATGTTCCGAGGCGTGATCGAACCCACGACCTCTTGCACAGCGGTCGCGCACACTAGCCGCTGAGCCACCCGTCATAGCCTATCGAGTTGGATATCGAATTTATGTTCTTTGTTTTAAAAATCTTAAACTTGTCAAACTCCATGGCAACGCAGAAGCCTTGACCAAGGACTTCACGTCCAATCATCGCTTCGTATTTTAAATGTTTATCCATTACTATAGTCCAGTCAATCTAGACTTCATGCCTCAAATCTCACGCAAGTCTATGAAAAAAATATCAAGAGAAAGAGCAAGATCTCCTGATCATCATATTAAAAATTGTCCTCCCCAATTTACCGGAATAATTTATAATTAATTAAAAACAATGCGATTTTTACCCCTCGGACATTTTTACTCATTTCTCTACTCTCCTTTTAGAATAAAAATAAAATAATCTTTTAAAGGGGAATTCTCTATGAAACGGTATGGCAATGTAGTCTTAAATGTACTATTAATTAAATTAATTTTTTAAAGAATTCTTGCGTTTTTCGCAAACGATTTATCCGGTTTATCGGAAGCGCTGCAGAAAATGGTCAAATTATCATTCAAAATTACTTCTTCAGATTTCTGTTGATGAATGCTATTTTTAAAACACAATGAACAAGTTGTTTTATTTGCATCAATTTGATTTATAAGAACTGTCCAATGATAAAATATCAAATTTTGTTTCACCATTAAAACTAGCCGTTGAGTTTCATTATTTTGACAATTTTAGCATTCGATAAAGATAAAGAAATTCTTAATGACCAATATTTTCAAAATCAAAAAATTTGAATATTCTGAAGCCGGCATGGCGCGCTTTACTTGGCTCAGCCTTAATTGGCACGAGGCGTGGCGTGCCGATCAGCTGATCGTTTGGCGAGAAAACGCCAAGAATTCTTTAAAAAAATTAATAATTAATTAATAGTACATTTAATGACATACATTGCCATATCCGTTTCATAGAGAATGTCCTCCCCTTTAAAGAGATTATTTTATTTTTATTCTAGAGTGAAGGAGAGTAGAGAAATGAGTAAAAATGTCGCGTAGGGGTAAAAATCGCATTGTTTTTAATTAATTATAAATTATTCCGGTAAATTGGGGAGGACAATTTTTAATTTGATGATCAGGAGATCTTGCTCTATCTCTTGATATTTTTTTCATAGACTTGCGTGAGATTTGAGGCATCTAGTACTTTCAGAGTCTAGATTGACTGGACTACTACATGAAATAAAATGTCTATAAAACATTCGCTAATTTTTACATTTGTAAGGATTTGCTTCGTGCTACATACGGCGTTGTCACCTATGCCCTTCAAGACTACAATCTTATTAATTCTTTTTCCAGACAACTTATTAGCTACGCTTTCCTTGACAAGCGAACACTCAGCACCAGAGTCAAAACAAAACGGAACGGGCTCACCAGAATCCATTAACACTCCATTCGGTTCCTCTACCTAGCAAACGTCCACTCTCTGCTCGCCTGCACTAACACCTCGGTTAGTTGTTGTAGGGGTATTCTTAAAACAAGACATGCGAAATGACCAGGTGTTCCTCATTTGTAGCACTTAACCTCTGCACGACCTCTTTCCTTCGGGGGACTTCTGATCATGTGAGTTCCCATAGAGGTCGACTTAGTTGCTGATTTTCTTGCTTGGCAATCCACGATTTTGTAACCTAGCTTCCCACAGTAATAGCATTTTGCGAGCGAGGACATTTTTTGCTTCTTCACGTCCGGGTATGTAGAGCCCTCCGATAATGGGTGCTTTTTGCTCGGTCAAAACTCATATTCCCAGTGCAACTGAACGCTGGGCTTGCTAAAAGCAAATGCTTGTAGTTGCTTTTCAAGTTCATTCCGTGTTTTCACGGGTGTGGTGAAAGACAATCTTTGAAGTCCGGGCTCGATCTGCGATATATGCGCCAAAACGACAGAAACGGCGATTTCCTCTGGGCTCCGCGTTACCCATTTGGAGGGAAGTCACTAGCTGGCTTCCATTGACAGCTAAGCACTCCTCGTTTTAAAGGGCGGCCATTTAACAGGTTAATCATAGTGGCAGTTGAAGTCTCGTTTCCCTCGTAGCGTTGCATAAACAGTCCTTTGAACTGAGTCCAAGACATTCCGGCAAAGCAAATTTGCGACAGCCGTTGAGAAGCGCCCCCTTGCAGGGAGTTGGTAAGGACCATGACCAACGCCGTGCCTTGCAATTCGTTTTCTGACATTAATTTTTCCACCGTCTTGCACCAGGCTGAGGTATCCGCATACGACATACGATCCGTATCCGGGTTGAACTTGGCCAGCGACACAGGTCCCTTTTCAGCTGGTACCGACTTAGAAGTCTGCATTGCTTTGATAAGCTCCACGAAGTTTTTGTTATGCAGCTCCAGGAGCGCACGCCAGTGCCCGTCAGGGGGTTGGGACCATGATGTAATAACTATATGGTGGTCCCGTCCGGAAAATCACTCCCTTATTGTATGTTGAGAAATGAGTCCAAGCCTACAAATTTCAAGTGAGTAACATTTTCTATGATTAACCCTGAGAATGGCAGTGGGGTACATTTACAGACTACTGTAGCAACTTATGCTCAATTATTAAAAAATTAGACAAGAGTTTAATTTTCTTATAGTTTAATTTTGAAAAATTTTGAGTTGGCAATTAAGCGTTGTTTTTTAGCTAATTTTTTGTTAAGATGCTTAATTCTAAAATAAATTCGAATTTTAAAATAAATTAGTCAAAAAATACCGGTTGTTTTCACGATTTTTTAATGCCCTGAACAATAGCCAGTTGGACATAGTTACTGGGTGTGTACACAGTATCAGCAGAACTGTCGTATTCATACGAAGCAGCCACCTTCATCTCGTCGAAAGCCAAAACACAAAGCCTGTCCACCAAATCCATTTCTTCATGTTTCATTAAATCGATGACTACATCCAGTGTACCTGTCTTTATATCAATATTTGACAACCATCTGAATATAGTTGTAGGCCCGCGGGCCTTATTTCACCTGGCGTTATTTCATGCCCC
>JAEIFV010001006.1:0-108387 GCA_018904265.1 Lordiphosa collinella
TTTTCCAGATTTTTTCACTTTTGGTTATGTGGTGATGCTCTCACACACCAATGCAAAAATGTGAATGTATTTCTTGCCTGCCTCTGCTTTAGATCCAAAGTATTTGTCCCCCCATCTGGTTTTCCCCCTGTTTAAATTCAATCATTTCACTGTGAATGTGAGTACTCATCACTGTTCCTTTTTTCCAGATTTTTCACTTTTTGGTTATGTGGTGCATTAAATTATGAAAGAAGTACAAATAACATTCTGGAAACGTTAAACTTTCGTTAAGATCGTCGTTCAGTTCATTCTCTTGATCTTTCACAAAGCTCCTAAGCTGATAAAATATTGCTTTGAACCCGGCCATTTTTTGATAATCCGCTGGAAAAAGGGACAGCCATCATTTCGCGAGGTCAGCTTCTGATAAACGAAATAGTTTTTTCCATAATTCACGGGTGCATTATCTGCCGAGTAGGAACTACTTTTTATACTCTGTACCAGAGGTACACAGAGTATATTAAGTTTGTGCAAAAGTATGCAACAGGCAGAAGGAAGCATCCCCGACCCTATAATGTATATATATTCTTGATCAGCATCAACAGCTGAGTCGATCTAGTCATGTCCGTCTGTCCGTCCGTCTGTCTGTCTGTCCGTCAGTCCGCATGAACAAACAGATCTCAGAGATGGTAAGAGATAGAGGTTTGACATGTACGGGACATATGCTTCTTATACTTGCAGGCAGATCAAGTTTATTTTCGATTTTTGCCACGCCTCCTCCCGTCCCCGAAATTAGAAAAAAGTCATATCTCCCACAGTTTTATATAGAAGGTTCGTTCTTTCTGGACATATGAAGTAATCAGGATTACTTATCGCCAAAGAAATGGTAAAGATCGGATGAACGGTTGTCGAGTTATAAAGAAAACAAACAATTATGGGCAGCACCGGTCGCAACGGTGATGGGCAGCACTTCACAGGTACAGAGTATATTATAGTCGGGCTTGACCGACTTTCCGAGCTTATCATTAGCTGATCGAATATCACTTGTAAAGATTCTTTACTATCTTCGCTAAAATCGATAATTCAGACTTTGACCCCACATTTGCTGTCAAAATACAGGGGGGTCCATCGAGTGTTTGGAATTTGAACTATTCATAATTTTACTTTAAGACGTCAAATGTCATTCGGAAAGCTATTAATATTTAGTAAAAAGCCCTGTCATTTACGAAATGGGTCGCTATTCGCTTGAAGAAAGTTGGGAAATACTAAAAACATATTTCCAAAATGGTGAGTCCTCGACTCAAACTGTGCGAAATTTAAAAAAATAAAAAAAAATGTTCCGAAAACTCAATTTCTGGACCTATTCGTGAAGCGAGTTTGTGAAACTGGAAAGTTGGTGGATAAACCAACTCGTGTACGTACTCGCCCGGTGCTCTCGACCGACAACATTACTGCGGTTGCTGAAAATGTGCGTGACCAACCATCGACGTCAACTCGCGCTACCGCGCAATGTTATGTGACTGGTTCTTCGAGGAAATTGAAGCGGAAAACTTGCACGATATTTGGTTTCAACAACACGACGCTAGGTGCCACACAGCGCACGCCACAATCGATCTTCTGTCCCCTATCGTCGAAAATCGAATAATCGGCAAATATGGAGATGTGAATTGGCCGCCAAGAAGCTGTGATCTGACACCGTTAGACTATTATCTTTGGGGAGCGGTCAAGGACAAATGTTATGCAAACAATCCTGAAACAATTGATGAGTTGAAGAACGAGATTCAAGTTTCTATTGCTGACATACGGGCCGAAACAATTGATAATGTGGATCGAATGGGCTTCTGTCAAGTCAGCCTGGTGGTCATTTGACCGAAATTGTTTTTCATAAATAAATGACATGAACCAACCTTTCCAATAAATGTTCAACCTTTGAAAAATATCAGGCTTTTTTTTATAGCAACATTAAATTCCAATTTTTAAATAGACCACCCTGTAAAATAAATATATGCCAATGTAAGGGACGTTTCCAATGAAAACAAAAAAGTTTTTCTTACAAGAACTAGTTTTTCGACCGATCGTTCCTATGGCAGCTATATGTCATCCGATTTTGACCAAACTTTGTACAACTGGGGAGCATATTAAAAAAATACAATTTTGAGGACATTTCCATTGAAAACAAAAAAGTTTTTCTAACTAAGACTACTTTTCAGACTCTACTTTTCTATGACAGCTATACTATATAGATATCCGATTTCGACCAAGTTTGGACCAAATACGTGTAGTTTTAAATATGTCCTCCACTACTGTTTATAACCTTTGATATTCGTCCTGTCACTGAATTAACCTAGTTTAGAAGATTTGATGCTTTCAATTTAGTCCACACTGCACTGTGGTTGGACTTGTACGGAATCGCGGCCATAAATATTTCGCTTTGAGATATCGTTATGAAATTTTCCCCAAAAATCTAAAAAAATATTTTGAAATTGGCTGCATCGGACGACTATATCCTATAGCTCACATAGCACCGTAGTAATGCTTATATGGCGATGCTGCGCAAAAATACTTCCAGTAGAGATAACAAGATAACTATGATTATTTAAATTACCTTCTGTATAAATTTGCGAAAATGTAACTCCTCTCTTTCTCTTCACAAGCTTTTCGAAATATAAACAAATGAGGTTCTCTAGTTTTTTCAATCATATTGAATTCAAGTCCCAGGCTTTCAGTAATGTCCCAAGCCATTATCACCCAAGCCCCGGGTCCAAGGTCCCTTATGAATGTGTGTGTGTGCACACTCCGAATGGTAATCCCATTTTATCGCGAAATTCCCCTGGGACTCGTTGTTTTCTTTGCAGTACTTTAAGCTTTTGTTCTGCTGATCTTGCTAGCCACATTTTTATTTCCAACTTGTATGAAATGTGCAAAAAGTACTCCAAAAAATCGTATGAAGGAATGAAGTGGTGATAAGCCGAATTCAAAATACTTTTCTCAACTTTTTATACTCTGTACCAAAGGTACATAGAGTATAATAAGTTTGTGCAAAAGTATGTAACAGCCAGAAGGAAGCATCTCCGACCCCATAAAGAATATATATTCTTGATCAGCATCAACAGCCGAGTCGATATAGCCATGTCCGTCTGTCTGTCCGTATGAACGCACAGATCTCAGAGATGGTAAGAGATAGAGGTTTGACATATATGGGACATATGTTTCTTATACTTGCAGTCAGATCAACTTTATTTTCAATTTTTGCCACGCCCCCTCCCACCCCCGCAAATTGGTAAAAACGTCATATCTCCCACAGTTTTATAGATAGAAGGTTCGTTCCTTCTGGACATATTTAGTAATCAGGATTATTTATCGATCCGTCAAAGGAATGGTAAAGATCGGATGAACGGTTGTCGAGTTATAAGGAAAACAAACAATTATGGGCAGCACAGGTCGCAGCGGTGATGGGCAGCACTTAACAGGTACAGAGTATGTTATAGTCGGGCTTGACCGACTTTCTTTCTTGCTTTATAAGACATTTTTCTAAATTATAATTCTTTATCGCAATTTTGACCTTGAAAACTGTAAGACAGCTTGAGTTTATTCATGAATAAACACAAATCAGCAAATATCAGCAGCTACACTTAACATTTTTACCTAAAACATTGACACAATAACACTCGTTAACTAAGTTCTTTTATACCCTGTTCCCATTGAAAATGGGAAAAGGGGGATCATGAAGTTGTGCAAAAGTATGTAACAGGTAGAAGGAAGCATTTGCGACCCTATAAAGTATATATATTCTTGATCAGCATCAACAGCCGAGTCGATTTAGCCCTGTCCGTCTGTCCGTCCGTCTGTCCGTCTGTCCGTCTGTCCGTCTGTCCGTATGAACGCGTGTTTCTCAGAGACTATAAGAGCTAGAGCCACAAATTTTTGCATGTAGGTAGGTGTATACCCGATTCAAAACGAGTTTGTTTCAGATTTGGAAAATTCCTCCCCTCCCCCCTTTAAGCGCAAAAAACTGTCAGAGCCACAATTTTTTAAGATAGACCTTCCAAACTTTACATATATCAAGTAAGGCCCAATATCTATCTATTCTGAAAAGATCACTAAGATCGGACAATAAACACCGAAGTTATATACGAATCAATTTTGCTTGTGGTAGAGAGGGGGGCCTTGCATTGTCCGTTCCCGCGTGCGTGTGTGCGTATGTTAGAGTGTGTGTGTATGTGTGAGTGTGTGTATATGTGTATGAAAACACAAGAAGTCAAGGGAACAGGGTATTTTGTCACTCCACTACAGCTCCCTTACTTGTTTATTCTTCTTTTATCACGTTCTTGAAGCAAAGACAGGCGACCAGATCGATGAATTTTTCGTAATTTTCGGGATCTTTTGAATACTTTTAAATTATACAGTAGCTTCTCTCCATTTTGTTAGCAGTTTCCTGTAGAGGCATCCCCATTTCGTGATACGCTGATATTTTAACTCGCTTCATCAGAGAGGTATCGGCTTTAAAACATTCCTGTTGAAGTGAAGATGATTTAATATTCAAATCAACTGATTATGAGTCGAAATCCACTTCTTCTATTAGCTTAAACTTAAAGCGAAAATTTTCTTTAAATTTACGGCTGTATGCACGTGTTCGATGTCAACAACTGATATTGTAAGCTCAATTATTTCGTTCTGGTATGCGTGGCTCATGAACTTTTCTATTAAAATAACGGCACCTTATTGAGTCTTGCACTTTACAATGATTTTGCAAGTATGAGAATTGTATGGGAAGACGAAACTAGGGGAAAAACAAGAAAGTTTGTCGGGCAAGCCCGACTATAACATGCTCTGTACCTGTGAAGTGATGCCCATCACCGTTGAGACCGGTGCTGTAAAACAAGTATAACAAAGATATGTTCCATACATGTGAAATCTCTATCTCTTACCATCTCTGAGATCTGTTCGTTTATACGGACAGACGGACACATTTGTACAAGCTTAATATACTCAGTGTAACTCTGGTACAGCGTATAAAAAAGAATTGAAAAATTATTAGCAAAGCTCTGGCAGCAGATCATAAGCATTATAAGGTGACTTATTTCGCACAACTTATATATGTGAGCGGATTGGTTAATCTGCTCCTTTTATATACGGTACGTTCGAAAAATATTCTTGGGCTTAGAATTAACAATCGAAGGTTATTAAATTAAGTCAGCTTTAGTTAGTTAGGATGCAGCTTCTGTTCTCTTCGACGCACAGTGGTCCAGAATCGTTTTGCTTGGAGAGAATTCTGTAACTCTTAAACCGCTCAAGATTTTAAATTTCCTTTTTTTTTGTTGGATTAGGAGTAGTTCAAGGTTTCAGATAAATTAAAGTTTACTAAAATTGAGTGCGCATTACCGGAGATATAGAGCGCCAAAGTAAACTTTTCGTAAAAAAAAGTTTATTTTAAAGCTACTGCAAGCCATATTATTTACGAGGGCCGTCCCAGAAATGGCCGACCTAGCAGAGTAGTGTTGAAAAATGTTCACAAAAAATATTAAAAAGGGGAAGTACCGACTATTAAAAGCTTAAGTTTGAAGTTTGGTGCCTTTACCTTGCACAGTTGTTTTTGGTCGATTTTAATAGAGAACGCTTGTTATTGATTTGCAAACATGGACAAATTTGGTCATCGTTATGTGATACAATACTTTCATATAAAAGGTCTTAGTCCAACCAATATTAAAAAGGAGCTGGACTCTACCTTACGTAATTCTGCTCCCTCGTTTACAACAATAAAATATTGGGTGGCTGAGTTTAAGCGAGGTCGTTTGAGCTGCGAAGATGAACATCGTAATGGGCGTCCAAATGAGGTGACCACTTCAGAAATGGTGGCCAAAATTAAAAAATGTGTATTGAGTGACCGGCGATTGAAAGTTCGTGATTTATCTGAATGTGTAGGCATTTAAAAAAGTGCTGTATATCGCATATTGACCGAAAAATTGGACATGAAAAAGTTATGCGCAAGATGGGTGCCGCGTTTGCTGACTTCAGAACAAAAACAGCGTCGTGAGGATTTTTCCATCATGTGCTTGGCTATTTTGAGGAAAAATAAAGCCGAATTTTTGCGCCGATTTATAACCATGGATGAAACATGGGTCCATCACTATACACCTGAGACGAAAGAACAGTCAAAACTATGGACTGAACGAGGAGAATCGGCACCAAAGAAGGCGAAGACTGTTCCATCTGCTGGCAAGGTCATGGCGTCGGTTTTTTGGGATGCGCGCGGGATCATTTATATTGACTATCTCAAGAATGGAAAAACTATCAACGGAGAATATTATGCGAACTTGATGCAGCGTTTGCATGATGAAATCCAGGAAAAACGACTGCATTTAGCCAAAAAGAAAGTGTTGTTCCATCATGACAATTCGCCGGTTACACCTCTGCCGTTGCAATGGCTAAAATTAATGAATTAAAATTTGAATTGCTACCTCACGCCCCATATTTGCCAGACTTAGCTCCCTCTGATTATTTCTTATTTCCAAACTTGAAAAAATGGCTCGGAGGAAAAAGATTTGGCAACAATGAAGAGGTGGAGTCCGAGGTTAATGCCTATTTTGAAGAGCTTCACAGTTCTTATTATAAAAATGTCGATTTCGACACTTGGAATAACACTGTTAATTACGAAATTTGGAGCGATCCCATTTAAAACTAAAAGCCACTAACCCGACCGACATTCATACCGCTTAGCTATAGTTATCCGATTTGATAAAACTTTTAGAATTTTGTTAAATATAATAGGTTGCAATGATAAGTACGTTTTCATTAAAAATAAAAGTTTTCTCACCTCCCTTCTTACTATCTATAGTCATCCGATTTCGACCAACTTATGAAATCATGGAAAGGATAGTAAACTAAGAAATACGTACTTTGAGCGTTTCCATTAAAAACAAAAAGTTTTTCTCACTAAAACTAGTTTTTGAACGATCGTTCATGGCACTTAGCATAGTCATCCGATCCGCCGGTTCCGACAATTGCACGTATAGACCAGACTTCTATTGGGGAAGACGGGGGGGGGTATCGAAGCTATATTTTGGTCGGAGATGCTCCTTCAGCGTTACAAACATCCGCACATTATAATACCCTCGGGTTAAGGTATCGAGCTATTGAACATCGCTGGGAAAAGTGTATCGACCTAAAAGGATCCTATGTTGAAAAAAAAAAAAAAATGATAAATTTTTGTGTTTTAGTAGTTAGGTCGGCTATTTCTGGGACGGCCCTCGTAAGCTAAGATGCTGGTCACCTTTTTCTAAAGAAGAACTTAATCGGTAAAGATTTAGGGCATTTCTTATACAATTAAAATTTTCCACACCCTGCATTACCATTATTATCATTAGTTATTTGAGTTAGTTAGGTTTAAGCTTAATTTCTTAGTTGTTTCCATATTTCTACCAAGTTTCAAGTCAATCGGTCTTAAATTAGATATTGCTCCCATATAAAATCAATATTTTTTCAGTGAGAGAGCGTATGTAAATTGCTGCGAACAGATGACCAAAAAAACTTTGTCTTTTTCCACAGAAATCACTTTTTCTCGAATTAGGTGTCATTCGGTGTTGGCTAATGATACGTTCCTTTGAGGGGACACTTTAGACTGTAAAATGAAGCAATCAATTCCTTGAAGACTTTTGAAGACTCATATTAATATTGCAACAGGAAAAACAAACGGTAGACTAAGACAACTAAGATTTAGTCAACAAAATTATTGATTGCAAAAACATTTTTGGCAACCACTCTTTTTTATCAGTAGAAAACTGAATGTAGCATAATATAGCCCGATATAATTTCAATAAGAAGAGAACGGACCATATCTAAGAGTACACAGAGAAAATATTCAATATGGACTTAAATTCATGGATAACATTTAGAGTTTTAATAAATTTACAAAATATTCTATAGACAAAAGAACCATCCTATCTCTATACCCTCCTAACACATACTAATTCCAAAGGGACAAATAATTTAGTCTCTTGTAAAAATAAACTATCCAGTTCTGATAAACAATTCTTTTCTTATGCTGTTCGACTGTGGAATAAGAATAAGAAGTGCAGCTCAGTTTAAAGAAAGACTTTTAGAATTCATAAAAACAATAAATTAGTTTACACACACAAAGAAAAATGGAAAGAAGCTAACTTCGACCCGGCCGAAGTTTATATACCCTTAAAGCTCATGTACGCCTACTAGTCTGTTTTTCAAACCTAACTTTGCTAAGGCAGCTGTACTTTACAGTCTTTCGGTTTCGACCAAATTTAGTAAAATCGTGAAAAAGCATAAAAAATAGGTATAAATACGAAGTCGTAAGTCGATTCCATTCAAAACAAAAAAGTTTTTCTCCCTAAACTTAGTTTTTTTTACCGATCGTTTCTATAACATCCGGTTTTTATTCTTGGGCAGCTAATTTGTACTATAAGACTTCGTGGAAAGTTTCGTGAAGATAGCTTTCAAACTGACGGAGGAAATCGCGTAAAAACTGACGGACATGGCTATATCAACTCAGCTCGTCATGCTGATCATGCTGTATACTTTATGTGGTCGGAAATACTTCCTTCTATGCGTTACAAACATCCGTACAATTTTTATATACCCTCTTCAAGGGTAGAAAAAGAAATTTCTGCACTAAAGGCCTGTATTCAGCACTGCGGAAAATTCCTGCCAGGAATTTGCTATTTATTTTGAGTTTGTGAAACCCAAGTAAAATATTTTGGCCAAGCTTGCAATTAAATAAATTGAAACAAATTAACTTTAAACCAACTTCGGTCTACCATTGTAGATTTCAGTAGGACGTGTCTAGTGGTTTATTATTGATTGAGCCACATTGGTTTCACAATTCGTTCTAAATTATTGGGCCGATGGCTGAGCAAGACTCTCCAGTGTGGCCCGAAAAGAAATAAGACTCAATGGTTGGTAGCCAATTAAATAATGTCTGTTATATTTTATAAGAACAAGAGCGCTGCAGCCGGGTCAGTACCTTGGCAAAATGAATCTGCTGCATGTGTAGCAATAAGGGAGAATGAAACTATTAGAAAACAGAATCCGCTATTATTAATTTAATTAAGTAAAATCTTGTATTCTATTTATATAAACATTATCTGGCGTTTGCTTTGGTCTCCACCCCCCATTTGCCTCCACCTATGTGCTCATCACATCCAAAATAATTGTCAACAATATATTCCTGAGCTGTGCAATAGCTGTTTTTCGTTCCACACACGCTTTAGAAACGCCGCTATCGATACGCCGCCATCGATACGCCGCTATCTATACAAAGTGTGGATTTTGTTCAAGTTGCTGGATACACAACAAACGAAATCGTAAAGGCCTGTATCCAGCACTGCGGAAAATTCTTGCCAGGAATTTGCTATTTATTTTGAGTTTGTGGAACCCAAGTAAAATATTTTGGCCAAGTTTGATTTAATTAATTTAAAAAAAAGTTAAAACCTATTTAGTTTATTGATGGGTCGGGTGTGACGACATCACACCTCGACATCAGCCACATTGGTCTCACAATTCGTTCTAAATTATTGGGCCAATGGCTGAGCACACACACTGCAGTGTGGCCCGTAAAAGAAATAAGACTCAATGGTTGGTAGCCAATTAAATAAAGTCTATTACATTTGAATACAAGATAAGAACAAGAGCTCAGCAGCCGGGTCAAAACCTTGGCAAAATGAATCTGCTGCATGTGTAGCAATAAGGGAGAATGAAACTATTACAAAACAGAAACCGCTATTATATTTATATAAACATTATCTGGCGTTTGCTTTGTTCTCCACCCCCATTTGCCTCCATCTATACGCTCATCACATCCAAAATAATTGTCAACAATATATTCCTGAGCTGTGCAATAGCTGTTTTAGGTTCCACACACGCTTAAGAAACGCCGCTATCGATACGCCGCTATCTATACAATGTGTGGATTTTGGTCAAGTTGCAGGATACTAAACAAACGAAATCGTAAACAGAAAATTCCTGGCAATTTTTTTCATATGAACTTTGGCAGGAATTTTTTGGTTTTGCGTTGCTAACGGCTAAAGTCCCAAAAGGTTTTTTTATTTTATTTTTTATGAAGGGGGTGCTGACACGGCAGAAAGAAAAAACGTCGTTTTACTTTGGCCTTAGAAGTTCAAAATTTTTTCTTGGGGGTTTTTTTTTTTTCTGATTTCTGACTTTGGGGGACGAATGGGTGTACAACGGAGGGTTAAGCCGGGTATCCAGCAACGCAAAACCAAAAAATTCCTGCCAAAGTTCATATGAAAAAAATTGTGCCAGGAATTTTCTGTTTACGATTTCGTTTGTTTAGTATCCTGCAACTTGACCAAAATCCACACATTGTATAGATAGCGGCGTATCGATAGCGGCGTTTCTTAAGCGTTTGTGGAACCTAAAACAGCTATTGCACAGCTCAGGAATATATTGTTGACAATTATTTTGGATGTGATGAGCGCATAGATGGGGACAAATGGGGGGTGGACAACAAAGCAAACGCCAGATAATGTTTATATAAATATAATAGCGGTTTCGGTTTTGTAATAGTTTCATTCTCTTTTTTAGCTACACATGCAGCAGATTCATTTTGCCAAGGTTTTGACCCGGCTGCTTAGCTCTGGTTCTTATCTTGTATTCAAATGTAATAGACTTTATTTAATTGGCTACCAACCATTGAGTCTTGTTTCTTTTACGGGCCACACTGGAGAGTCTTGCTCAGCCCTCGGCCCAATAATTTAGAACGAATTGTGAGACCAATGTGTCTGATGTCGAGGTGTGATGACATCACACCCGTCCGCTCAATCAATAATAAACCACTAGACACTCGTACTGAAATTAAATCCACAATGGTAGACCGAAGTTGGTTTAACGCTTTTGTGTTTAAATTTATTTAAATTCAAACGGCCAAAATATTTTACTTGGGTTCCACAAACTCAAAATAAATAGCAAATTCCTGGCAAGAATTTTCCGCAGTGCTGGATACAGGCCTTTAAGGAGGACTTAAGGAAAACTTAAACAAACCAAATGGGATATTGTTTCATATGTTTTTGGGTGCGCCGACTTAATTTTTGGCAATATTTTTCCAAACAGGAGATCGATGGGCAACCCAAGGAAGAGAAGGGAGGAAGTTTTCATACACCAAACTAGTCCGATTTGGACCTTCAAAACTGTACATTTCCGAACTCATGCGATTTTTGGAATTTCTGCCGGTCAGATTTTCGTTCTGTCCCAGTGCGCACTGAACACTACGCCCATGAGCTGTTTGTGGCAAAGATAAGCGACAAATTATTTTTTTTATAAAAAAATATTATATTTGGGCTATGAATAGAACCAGAGTCAGGACTCCATTTAACAGCATCAGTCCTAAAACGCTCTATGCCGTTCTTTACAACCTGTTAAGTTCTTCGTGCTCTTTATGGTGAATAAGCTTGTGGTAAGCTTAGAATCACAAAAGGAACACTTGAAATCTAGCCTACTATGACATAAATTTATCTGAAATATGTGTTTGCATAAAAAATATGTTTTTTGCATATTTTTATACCCTTGCAGAGAGTATTATAAAATTGTGCGGATGTTTGTAACGCAATGAAGAAGCATCTCCGACCACAAAAGATAAATGACAGATCAGCTGGTTGATTTAGCCCTGTCCGTCTGTCTGTTTCTATGCTATCTCCTCCGTCAGTTTTAAAGTTATCCCTCACCAAACTTTGCACGAGTCCTGGTACATACGCGCACATTGTCGGACCGCCTCGTGACAGATATAGCTGTTATTGGAACGATCGGTCAAAAACTAGTTTTAGTGAGTAAAACTTTTTGTTTTTAATGGAAACGCCTCCAAGTACGTATTTCTTAGTTTACTATCCTTTCCCATGATTTTACTAGTTTGTCAAATCGGATGACTATAGCATACAGCGCCATAGAACGACGTCGAAAACTAGTCTAGTGAAAAACTTTTTGTTTTAATGAAAACGTCCTTATTTTGGCTTTTTATACTTTTACACAATTCTGCAAAGTTTGTGAAACGAGCTATAACATATAGCTCCCAGACGATCGGTCGAAAAAATTTTTAGCGATCTGAAGATCGATTTTCAATAAAAATAAGATGTGTGCAATCAGAACTTAAATCGGATAAACGGTTCAAAATATGCAAATATGCAAAATTCGCTGTCTAATAATTACATTAAAACTATAACATAATCATAAGTTAGGGCCCATTTCATATTAGGTACCTGTTTAAGCTCAATTTACATGACCTGATCGCTCAGCTGAGTTTTTCAGACCTGAGGGTAAAAAAAACTCAGCTGAGCCACTTAGCTCATCATTTACACATGTCTGAGAAGCTTAGTTGACTCAGTTGCAAAACCAATGGTTCATTGAGCGTTCTGCTGTGCGGTCAGTTCAATTTGAGCCGGTTCTATTACACCTGAGCGCTCAGCTGAGTAGGCTCAGACTCCTGTTTACACGTGCTGACATATACTCAGGTTCAAAACTCACCTGAATGATCAGGTCGTGTAAACTGGGCTTTAGCATTTGACTTGAGTCATTAGTGCTTTCGTTATAAGTATTTTTGAACTTTTATCGCTAAAAAAATGTCAATGAATAATAATAACTTGAAATTTGGCATTTATCAAAGTTATGACCAAAGCAGATGACTATAGTAAATTGTTGTCATGGGAACGATCAGTCGAAAACTCGTCGGGGTTCTGAATATGTACTTTTACGAGTATATTGTCGAATTATGCTAGGATTCAAGTACCTAATTATTATATTTATTTTATATACGAACTAGTTCCAGTTGACTTGGAAACTTCCCCGCTGCACGGCTAGAGCGCTCCTGAAACTGCGGCCGTTAGCATAAAAATTGCGCATACGCCCCGTCCCCCACAAATAAATGAAATAGAGGTACGCATGAATACAAAAAAGAAACGCACGACAAAAAAAGGCGCAACAAAAAGTTGCGAGCACACACACACAGACACACACACGCACGTCAAGGGAACCGTTATTGTCGCGTCAGGTCTCATAGGCGTGCACGGTGGCAGCAACAGCAGCGCCGACAACAGCAATGGCAACTTTTAGGTCTTATTAATTTCCGTTTTGCTTATTTATTTTTACGATGTTTCAAACAGCTCCCGACCCCCCGCCAACGCATTGGACCCCAAACGCAGACGCAGACGAAAATTTGTTTAGAGCTTACGACCAGGCAGCACAGGTTGGCAATGCACCCTACACAGTTGATGGAAGGCATATTATTGGCCATAAAAATTGCATTGCAATCACAAACTTCTAGGACTATTGCACTTTCGTCAAGGTTTTAATATCCAGTCAGACATATGGTACTCCTGTCCTGGCTGTGCTGAGATGCCGCTGTTTTGAGCAGCACAAACTGAAATGAGCATGAACTTTTTTCCACTAGACTTAACACGGGCGTCAAAAACTTACGCGCTTGCTTGTCTAAGAAAGTGGGCGAACTCACCCGCCCACACTGCGCCATTGAGACTGCATTTGAGAGGAATAACATTCAGGGGACTGGGAGACCTAGAGAGAAAGAGCGAGCGAGAGAGACCGACGCAGCTCTTATCGTCGCCTGGCGCGTTTCATTGCCAGTTCGTTCCTTATCCTGTGCAGCGTTCGTGTTATCGTTACGAGTCGGCCAGTGGAGCATTCGGCTCTGCGTTTCGGACCACTACGCCGCATCGTCGTCAGTCTTTCATTATCCGGCGTAGAAACGTGTTACGTTTTCGCTTTGAGTTTCACACGCAGCGGCCGCGGCAAGCGCAATTCACAAACAGCAACAACAATAGAACAGCGGCCAGCGCTGCCGAACGCTCTACTATTCTAACTACACAGCGACACTGGCACACACACGCATCTATACACACACCCGGAAGAGTGTGTAAATTTGTATGTTTTCGAATGGTCTTCCGTTAATAAATAGGAACTCATTTTGGCCAATGGTGACCGAAAGCCGAAAGTAGGCTAAAAATCCTTGCATACTTTTGGGCAAACATTTAGCACACACACATATGACGACAGGTCCTGCGCCTGCGGTCGCCGACTTTTGAACCTGCCACTGGCACAGCGTTGACCGGCAGGTCTTGTTCTTCGCTTTGGATCCCATAATAGTTTTTTTTTGGCAGCGTCCTGGACTGAGGCGGAGATAAAAATGTGCAATCAAGTGCCAAAAAAGTGAAAGAAAAACACGGACAACAACAACAACGCGAAAAGAGCTTAGTGGCTTAGGAGTGGTGCAGTTCAACAGCCTCCGGGGGCAAATTCGGCTAGAGCTGCAGCTCGTTGCGCTCGTCCCGGCTTCGTGCTGCGCATCCTGTGTGTGCGTGTGTGTGTGTGTATACTGCAGTGGCACCAGCAACCGCAGCAACTCTGCAGCGGCGAAAATTGTGTCAGCAGCGGCCGCTACCCGCCTGCTGCCGCCCGCCAGGCGCCGGAATCTCAATCTTCACTAGCCGGTAATGCATACATTTTAGTTAAGTTACTTACACCTGCCATTTGGCTTAGGTGAGACTCACCTGAGGCTTATGCCCCCCGCCGCACCGCGTCATCACCCGCCCGCTTTCAGCTTACCTTGACAACGCTTGGTCCGTGACAGTTGTCAGTTTGTTTTGCTATCGATTAGGCTCTGGCGACGTTGTCTTCTTGGTCGCTTCTCTAGGTCTCCCCATTTAGTTGGCTTTGTCTTTGTCCATGGTCCCAAACTGCATATGGGCATTGGTGATGCGTCTAATTGAGTCTTTTGTGCAGCTCAACATAATAAACGAGAAGATGAAAAGCGATGTAGCCGCGACTCCAGGTGACCACTTCAATACTGTCTTCGCCGTTGAAGCCCTGACTTTCATGTTAATTGCATTTTTGAAAAGTCTTCTCTAATGAAAGAAAGCGTGAAAGAGCTGTTGATCTGATCTTTTAGGCACTGTTTAAATTAAAACAACTAAAAAAGTCGGCCTGCAGTACACTCAGTTCCTCCGAAAGTATAGCGCCGCGGCAGAGTAACTTCCATTTGCTCACAACTTGACTATCGATCATCTGATCTTTACTAAACTTTTGGTTGAATAACGTTGATCATTAAGATATGCTGATTTTAAACACTTGAAAAGTTTGGAACGCATAGAAGGAATCATCTCCGACCACATAAAGTATATGTATTCTTGATCAGCATGACGAGCTGAGTCGATTGGGCTTTGTCCGTCCGTCTTTTTGTTTCTACGCAAACTAGTCCCTCAGTTTGAAGCTATCGAGCTGAAATTTTCCACAGAGTCATCTTTTAACTGCACATATGTCGGAATCGCGAAAATCGGATGGTCACTTCTTGTAGCTGCCATACAATTTTATTTTTTTAGGTTTTTTTATTTAATACTAGCTGAATACCCGGCGTCGCCCAAGCTAGTGTTGGCTGCAAGTCGCCATAAACATTTTGGACCGTTCGATCTTTTTCTCTATTTAACCATCCTCATCTTCATTATAATCTAAACTCATGAATATTTAGCAAATTTCGTGACTTTTTTGACCGCTTTTTTTATCCCCCCTATTTACCCATCTACAATTGCCGTCTATCAAGTCTTCACAATATTATAGGCTCAAATCCAAAACATGCAAATTTCGCAATATTCGCAATATATTACCAACGCCTGCATTGTAATATAAGCACTGAGCGCTTTCATAAACACTCATAAGGTTATTTTGCAAATTTCGCGATTTTTGGATCTTAGAAACATTCGCGGGCAAGCGTTGCCCAAAGTTTTATGGCAATCGGATGAACGAAACAGTTTTTGATGACCATTTCCGTCTTATTTTTTCAATTTAGATACCTTTGCGGGCAAGCGTACAACCATTCGCCAAAGCTTCATCAAAATCGAACTTTTGCAAATTTCGCGGTTCTTGGACCATTTTCCGCCCGTATCTTCTACTTGGAAACCTTTCCGGGCAAGCGTCGAACCACTATCCAAAGATTTACCGAAACCGCAAATTGTTTAAATTTCGCGGTTTTTGGACAATTTTCTGCCAATTTCTTCAACTTAGAAACCCTTCCGAGCAAGCGTTTAATTCATTCCCCAAAGTTTGATTGCAATCGAATGTCGGTTATAATTTGCGAATTTCGCGATTTTTGGACCTTAGGAACCTTTGCGGAAGGCGTATAACCATTGATCAAAATTTCATCGCAATCAGATGAATGATATAGTTGTTGAATTATCGCGGTTTTTGACTATTTCCCGCCCATTTCTTGAAATCAGAATCCTCCAAAGTTTTATAACAAACGAACATTTTGCAAATTTCGCGGTTTCTTTTACTTGGAAACCTTCGCGGGCAAGCGTCGATCAATTTCCCAAAGTTTTAGCGAAAACGTAAATTTTGCATTTTTCGCGGTTTTTGGACCGTTTTCCGCAAATTTTTTCAACTTAGAACCTTTCTGGGCAAGCGTTCAACCATTCCCAAATTTCCATTGAAATCGAATGAACGGTATAAATTTGCAAATTTCGCGGTTTTTTGACCATTTCACAGAGATGTGACATAGCCTATGACACTTTCCTGATCGACATGAACTTACTGTGAAAAATTCGTGAAGTTCGGTTAAGCGGTTTAGACGCCCATAAGGGACAAACATACAAACATACTTTCACTTTTACATAGTTGTATAGATTCCAATGAAACGAGAAATTAAGCTTATAAATTAACTAATTGGTCACAAAATTAAGTCAGTCGCAAGTGTATTTAAGCTTCGGCACAGACGAAGTTAGCTTGGCTTTCTCTTTTTTTTTTCAAAGTGCGGATGAGGCAGGAGGCTGATAAAAAACAAAGATAAAAAACTTAATAAAAGATAGCATGTTTTGAACACAAATCAATTGTCCATTTTCTCCCAGCATGTTTGTTTCAAGAGATATTTGGATAATGGTGTGTTGAACGAGGTTTTGTTCTGTGAGGTGGTTTCAGATATATTGCAAAGCATCAACATGCATGGTCGTACTCGATAAACTATATCCCTGATACAATATACTTCCAAAATTACTCAAAAGATAATAGAAAAGGATAATTGTCAAAAAGGCTTAAGAAGGCAGATATAAGGATTTTCAAAAATGTAGGGCACATTTTTCGAGAAACTTGCAGATATGCTAAGATCTTATAATTTCTAGCCAGCGGAAAATGCCGAAAAAACAAATTGGATCGCTTACCAGCAGGCGCTAGCTCTAAAAAAAGCCAGGGTTACATTTTTTTGTATTTCAACTGATCATTCGTATGCTAATCGTATGCTAGATCAAATTTGGTCAGAAACTTTAGTACTTACTCCTGCTAACTTGTGTTTAGTTTGCTGCAGGCATGCAAACCGGTTCTGAACCGAACGGAACCGCTTATTCCAGCTGGTGAATCGAAACGCAAACCGGACCGGCTTCCTTTCAGAAATGCAGAACCGAACCGAAAACCACAAAGAATAACCTGAATCGCTTTCCTCAGGCCAATGATAGTTTTAAATTTGGTAATTTTAATCGTTTCCCTAAGAGAATTTGTATACGACATTTCGTTTGACTCTCTACAAGGGAGATCACTGAAAGACCGAATTGATCCTTAGCGATGCCGGATCGAATTAAACTTTAAGGATGACTTGGCACAAATTTTACATGTAATCTTGTAAGTCTTCTGCAATTGCCCGCCGATCTCTTGGTATACCTTTTATCAATCTGCATTGTTTTCTAAAAATTTATAACTGATTTGTCGTCCTTTAGTGGACAATATTTTAAATTTTCTGTGGTACTTCTTTACCTTGATTCTATCTTATCCAGGAAAGTTTTTTCTCACATAATATGATAGCCGACATTATCTGTTTTTGAAGGGTATTCCTCTAGGAACTTATAGACGAATCCTGTAAGTCCGATATCATACATTTTGGACACTCTTCTAAGGATTTTTAAGATATTTGTGAAGATATGTGTGAAAGTCTTATTTCGATAGAAATCATAACCGCTCAAAAAACCATGTAATGAACCGAACCGGCGGTTCAGAAACTGTGTGAACCCTTGAACCGAACCAGTACTTATTTTCGAGTGGTTTGCATCCCTGGTTTGCTGAAGATATTTGAAAAAAAACGAGAAATCAAAGCAAACTTCGTCTGTGCCGAAGTTTAAATACACTTGAAACTTTTGTGACCAATAACTTAATTTTGTGACCAAAGACTTTATTTAAGTATAAGTTTTATGTCTTGTGTCATTGCGATATTAAATAAAAAACTAAAAACAAGAAGTGACCATTCGATTTTCGCGGTTCCGACATTCTATGTGCAGTGTGCAGCTAAAAGATATATCTGTGCAAAATTTCAGCTCGATAGCTTTAAAACTGGGGGACTAGCATGCATAGAAAAACACAGACGGACGGACGGACAGACAAACGGTCAGATGGACGGACAAAGCTCAATTAACTCAGCTCGTCATGCTGATCAAGAATATATATTTGGTTGGCGATGATTCCTTCTATGCGTTCCAAACTTCTGTGCAAAATTATAATACTCTTTTTAAGTGTATAAAAATAAAAATTGAGCAAAGTTAACTACGTCTTGGCCGAAGTTTGAATAGCCTTGCACCACGTATAAAGCGACCAATAGATGGCGCCTTTTCTGTGGCCATTATAGCGTATAAGTGGTGGTACTTAAATCACTATTAATATTTATTGTTTAATACAACATTTACACTTGACCTGCATTATGCGTTAACAGCCAACACTTGTTAGCTGTTAAAGTTAACGCACTCCTAGTGTAAATAGCCTATAACTTACCTATTTTAACTTAATCTGTTAAGAGAAACCAGCTCCGAGCGCTGGCGTCGCGTTCGCTTGACTCACACACACTACTGAAACTCTTGGAGATAAGAGATGAAGAGTAAGTAAGTCAGTAATCGAAAACCGCTAGTGACTAGCGTGGGCAGAGCCACCACATCAGTTTTTTATACGACAGCTATACGATACATTCATCAGAATTTTATCAAAGTCGACAAAACTTAGCTCAAGCAGATAATAAATAATTATATCTGGAGAGCGTAAAGACGCTACTTAGTTTTTCGACTGATCGTTTCTATGACGGCTATAAGCTATGGTCATCCGATTGTGACAAATCTTTGTAGAATTGTGTGAAAGCATATAAAATAAATACATGCAAATTTTAAGGACATTTTCATTGAAGAAAAAAAAGTTTTTCTCTCTAAGACTATATTTTAGACCTTCCTTTTCTATGGCAGCTATTCTATATACATAGATGTCCGATTTCGACCAAACAAAGTGGAGTCATGGGAAAGCATAGCAAACTAACAAATACGAAGTTTGAAGTCGTTTCATTTTGAAAATAAAGAAGTTGTTATCACTACTACTTTTTCTACAGATCGTTACTACGGCAGCTATATGCTATAGTCATCCGGTCCGGCCAGTTCCGACAAATGTGCAGCGTATTTGTACTAAAAGACTTCGTGCAAAGTTTGGTCAAGATAGCTTTAAAACTAACGGAGGAGATAGCATAGAAACAGACGGAGGTTCAGACGGATCAAGAATATATATTCTCTATGTGGTCGGCGATGCTTCCTTCAATGCGTTACAAGCATCAGGATAATTTTATAACACCCTCTGCAAGGGTATAAAAATCATATTGATTCTTGACTTAAGGCCTATTCTCAGATCAACTAAAAATTATATTCGTCACAATACTTCAACTTATGTTATCTGAGAGCAGTCCTTTAAGAAAAACTAGGTTCGCCCAGTAGTCGAAATTCGACCGAATAACCAATTAAAACTTAACAATAAATGGTAATCAGTTTGGTGTAAATTTCAAGTATATTTTTTGATGTTCACTTTTAATTCTAAGATACTATGAGGGTATTCACTAGCCCTCGTAAAATGGCAAAATCCAAAAGTTTACGAAGCAACAACAAAACACATGAGAAAAAAATTACCACTTTTAACATGCCCTAGGGTATGTTTAAAAAATCGGTCGTAAATGTCAAAAAGTGTAAAGTTTTGAAGTGTTGTAAAATCTTTCAAAGAATCGATTTAAAATACTTAGTATCGAGCCATTTCGACATTTTTGTCTTAAAAATATGCGGTAACACCAGCAAACTGAAAATTATTAAAAAGAAAACTGGAAGGCAATTCAAAGCACTGGAAGAATGTTATGACGCCAAGCGTTTCCGCAAGGCCCAGTGCTCAATTGTGGATCGGCTAACCTGCACGCTGATGTTGAAGGGACGCAACAATGGCAAGAAGCTGAGTGGATGTGTCGACCCCGCGTCGCGTTAACCAGGCCATCATCTGGCTGCTGTGCACTGGAGCAGTAACACAAATCTTATTTCCGAGTGCTTGGTCGATTACTGATCAATGCTGCAAAGGGTTCCTCCAACTCGTACGCCATCAATTCGAAAACAAGAAGACCATTCTACTGACATGTTTACAAATTACTTAATATAACTCTATTTAACAACTCCGTGGCTTAGCTGGGCGTCGTGAGCACCCAAGAATAAAAAACATAAAAAAATACAATCAATAAAACTCTACTCCAAACATGGTTTTTATTTTCCTTATTGATGCTGCTTGTTAAAGGACCACGTCTATTTTTCGCTTACACAAAGCTTGTTGCACCCTTTGCCTTGGCATTTTTATTTAGTTGGCTTTATTTGTCAAGTTTTGGTACTCAAATAATAGCTCGTCTAAACATATGGTTAATAGCCAACTTACACTAGGGCTTAAAGGCGGCCTTTACTGAAAATTTCCTTAAGGCAGCCGGTAAAGTTTGCCTTTGCTATACAAAAAGGTGGCAGTTTTGCTATATCGACCGAACGGGGTTTTACAAACAAAGTTGGCCCTGCAAATTACTACAGTGAATCAAAAGGGGTTGCTCAGTAGCTCGTGTGTGGTAAATTTACGCTTTACTATTTTACGAGAGCTAGTGAATACCCTATATGTCAAAAATTATTGTTTTTAAAGTTTTGGTCCAAAACGGTTCGAAACCCTGAAAAACCTGATTATGGTATATACCAATTTTGGACAGTCAGCCATAATTTGGTTAACTAAATTATCATAGTTTAGTCTTTATTTTACTATCCAGAAAGCCATGAGCAGCGTTCCCTTCTTTTCTTGGTCTTTCGTTAAAGTTTTAGTAAACTGTAAGTCTTAAAACATCATTCTTTTATTTTTGAAGCCGACAGCCTGGAAAATGTGGCTTTGGGATGGCAGCCCTTGCCTCACACAAAAATGTCTTGCCAAATGGATATAAGTTAGACCAGCAACAGTAAATCTGCTTAAAACAAAAACAAAACTAAGCGAAAAGTTTTTTTTTCCGCCGATCATCTCTTTATAGTGAGAGCTACCCTGAGAGCGCCACTCTCTCCACTCAAGTGACGACTGTGCAGAGAGTGCAATGATTCTGAATGCTGACACGCTGTTGTTGTTTCCAGAAGAAAAATCACTTCTTTGCTTTGCTCACCTATCTCTATGAAGCGTGTGTGTATTGGTACAACTTTCAGTTCTTTATAAAACAATAAATAATTGCAATTAATTTTGTTTGCTTGCAACGACCACATCGAAATATTCATAAGAACACATGGTATAAATTTTGAAGTAATTGAATTTGTTTTACTTTGCTAAATCGGGGCTGTACCTTCGTATGAAAAATTCTTAGCGTATTAATATATAGATTTGTTTATTGGATTAATAAAACACAGTTTTCGCAGTTTTTTCAAGACACACAACACAAAATTTTATCACGCCAATCAACTACGAATAAAATCGAATCTTTTAAATAAAATTGTGCAGAAGCTGTATAAAAAATCAACGCATATGTCTGATTTACCGCAGTGGCTATATCCTAAACACAAAGGAGCACCCCGGGGGCGCAGTTCTGAGTTAATTGACGATTTGTACTTTAACACGCCTTTTTTTCTCGGTGCCGGCCTGTGTGGTGGGTTGGCACTTGGCCCTTGTCCATTTCAGACAAATAGTACGTTTCGTTTCCCCACGTTTCATTTCGTTCGTGCCCTTTTTTTTCAATGAAACATCTGCATATCAATTCACTCGTTTCCATTCATGTTCGACTGCCACCCATTGACAAATTTAATACAGAGGATATTTTCTATTGTTTGTCAAGCGATTGCAGGACAATAGGAGACCCAGCGTAGCACTTCAATTTTCAATGAAACTGAATAAAGGTGAATAAAACTGAATTGCATTTGAGTTGCTAAGTATCTTATCGGTTTCCATCTTAGCCATTAATTTGCCAATCAAATGAAAAAACATAGCCTGCAAGTAGGCATGGAGAAATTTTCGTGGTAAAAATGGCTTAAGATTAGAATCCATATAACTAGCCCAATGGGAAATTAGTTATTCCTACCACCTATATGTGTCTACTCGTCTTATGTGTAATTAAAACACAACCAGCCACAAGACAAGGCCACACAAGTGGCAACTCCAGTTTAAAATTTAGCGCTTAAAGGCTTATGGCGCATTCAAAAGCTTGTGGCTGGCATATGCATATGAAAAAACCACACACAGGGGGCGTCATATATGTACCGCCCATGATGCGATGGCAAAGAACAACAACTTTCATAAACCACCAATACAAACCACAATCCGCCCCCCTTTTCCACACATAACCACAAGAAATCAGCAATAACAAGATTTTCCCATGCTTGATTCATCTAACTGGCAGCCAGCTAACAGGGCGTGTGAGCAACATGCGCCAATTGAACAACAATGGTGGCAGCAACCAGACCAACCATGGCAGAATAAACACAGGCAGACACAGTTGGACTTGCCGTTGCATTTTGACTTCTTCCATAGAATGCAGCAGCTGCAAAACTTTTCTATGCCAAAAATATATGCCAAAAAAAAGGTTCTTTCAAGTGTAAAGTTTATGCAGGGGGTTGCTCTAGCTGCAAAGTTAATCAGACAACTGACAGTGAATAATCACAAGCTTAGAATAGAGACCAAATGAAGGAGTGGCGGAGTGTGGGAAGTAGGGGGTTTCTCATTTTTATGCTAAATTGAACGTGTGGGGCCCGTAAAAAGTTCTATGCCCCGCTAATTTTACGGACAATATTCATCTAAGCAAGCGAGTCATAAAGAATATAACAAAAATATATTAAGTTTTTAAAGCCAGCGCCAAAACGAGCATAAAATGGAGCTACTTGACTACTTGTACAGTGTTCACTGTAAACTCGGAGAAAGCTGTGCCTTTAAGATTTCTAGTAACTTACCTAATTTTAGAAGTACGTTTCGATTTGGGAGTACTGGAATTTTGAATGAATCTATCTTAAATTCAAATCGACCTTTAATATTTATTCTCTGGACCAAATAGAGACCTGCAAGATTGATTCCAGAATCGTACGATTACGAGTAAAAATAATCATGTTATGAGTAAAATGAATTTCTATACTCTGTACCACAGGTACACAGAGTATATTAAATTTGTGCAAAAGTAAGTAACAGGCCGAAGGAAGCATCTTCGACCCCATAAAGTATATTTATTCTTGATCAGCATTAACAGAAGAGTCGATCTAGCCATGGCCGTCTGTCTGTCTGTCCGTCCGTATGAACAAACACATCTCGGAGATGGTACTTGTTTATTTTTTTTTTAATTTGTGAATAATGCTCAAAATTTGTTTTCTGAATCCCAAAAGTTAGAATGAAAGAAATATATTTGGTCAATTGCCATTTTGATCGAAATAAGAATTTTTGTAAAAATTTGGCGTCATCCAAAAAGAGTGATATTTGGGGTGTTGTGAGCCAAAAAGTCGGTTTTGATTTCCGAAGAGAATGTTGCAATGTTACGGAAAGAGGCAGAAGAAAAACGCTCCAAAGAAGTAAAAAGAAAAACATTAAAAAAGAAAGGCAAACAAAAGAGCAGCCACCAGCAAATCGTGCTCATAAATAGAAGAAAACAAGCCGGCTGCCACCAATCAATTTTTACCTTTCATTGAAAATATTAGAAAAATTATTATATTATTGATTTAATACAGATTAACTGCTAGAAAACACGAATTTTAAACGCTCATAAATTTCTTTTTTTCAAAATGAAATAAAAAATCTCCAAATTTTTTTTTTAAAACTAATGATGAGCAAAGTAAAAAACAAGTACCGAATTATTTGTGTTTAGCACACTTTTGTACAAAACAGTTTTGTTTTGTTTTGTTACAAAACTTCTTTAAAACCATTTCGTTCATGAATTTTTGTTCACAAAACAAGCCCGACGTTCACGGCAAATCACCAGCTCTGGTCACACTACATTATAACAAACAAGAGCGTCCGTTCTAAAAGCGAACAGTTGTTCGGAAATCATAAACAATTGGTGTTTTGGTGTTGGTTTTGCATTTATGCTGCTTTGAAATTTCTAAGCAGTTATAGCAATGCTGATAGAACCGGGAGGTTCCTAAACCTCCTGTTCACTTGACCAGCTCCCTTGTGGTGTTGTGTTTGACTTTTAAAGTTATGTGAAAACCGAACATGACCTCTTAAACTTGCTCTAACCGGCTTAAACTTGCTAGCTTGAATATCATAAATGTCTTAAAATCAGTCACTTAGTATAACCAAAATGTTCACAAAAATGTACCGAAATTGTTCGAAAAATGAGCCCCAAGTGGTCTTCAAACGTTACCAAAATGTTTCTAAAAGAAGCCAGAAAGTTTGTAAAATGACTGTTTGGTCCGCACGTGTAAATAGCACAAATAATTCGGTGCTTGCTTTTTTTCGTACTGTACATTACTAAATATAAAGCATATATGTAATATCATTAACTGCCAAATACCATTAAAAACAAAAAAGTTTTTATTACTAAGACTATTTTTCAGACCTTTCTTTTGTAGATATGTTTGTCCGATTTTCATGAAACTTAGTAGAATCATGAAAAATATAGAAAACCAATACATTCAAAGTTTGCCGATGTTACCATTGAAAACAAACAAGTTTTTCTCACTAAATGGGAGCTATGAGATATAGTCTTTATAACTAAGACTGCTTTTCGGACCTTACTTTTCCATGGGAGGTATACTATAAAGATGTCCGACTTCGTCCACACTTAGTGGAATCATGCAAAAGTCTAACAAATAAACAATTACGAAATTGGGAGGCGATTCCATTTAAAATAAGAAATATTTTCTCACTTGAACTTGTTTTTCGACCGATCATTCGTACTGTAGTTATATGCTATATTCATCCGATTTTGATAAAACTTTGTAGAATCGTGTAAAAGCTTATAAAATAAGTATATGCCAAAGACAGCGACGTTTTCATTGAAAACAAAATAGTTTTTCCCACTAGAATTTGTTTTTATACCGAATTTTCTGAGGAAGAGCAGGGAATGATCAAAGGAATGAACAAAGTTGGTAAATCTCGCTTAGACAAACGTAATAAAGATGCGCGCATGGCTTTTTATAAAAAACACAAGTTCTGGGACGTCGAGTTTGAAAATATAGTTTTCAGCGATGAAAAAAAATTCAATTTGGACGGTCCAGACGGCCATTACAAATATTGGAGGGATCCGCGTCATCCACGGGCAACTTGCTATAAACGAAACCATGGCGGTGGATCGCTTATGATATGGGCTGCCCTTAGAGCTAAAGGCAAGACTCCTATAGGCTTCGTATCCGGCCGGATGAATGCTCAAGCATATATAGAGTTGGTAGACAGTGAACTAGCTCCATTTGCTGAGGATTTCTATGGCGGTGTATGGACCTTTCAACAGGACAATGCTCCGATTCACAATGCCCGGAGCACAATGTGTTATTTTGAGAACCACAATATACCGCCGATGAAGTGGCCGGCAATGAGACCGGACTTAAATCCTATTGAGGATCTATGGTGCATTCTTTCCTCAAAAGTTTATGCCTGTTCAAAGCAAGTACTTAAAGGAAGCCATCGTCTCAGAATGGGCCAAGATTAAGTTATCAACGCTTCAAAATTTGGTAGGATCTAAGCCTTGCAGGCTGCAGAAGCTTCAAAAAATTATAAGGACGACTCCATTAGTTATACAGAGTACTCAATATCCAGAATTCATCCTCCTGCTTAAATAAAATAAAAAGCATATTGCACATATATCTATTTTCTAAGTTAACAATATAAAATAATTTGTTTTTGGTTAATAAAATATTAATACAAGTTAATGTTTTTTTCGATAGTACGCATTACCAGCTTATAACAGAAAAATATAACAAAAATTAAGAAAATTAGTGTTGAAAATAAACGTCATAAAATATATTGCACATATATCCATTTTCCTTAGGTATATGCTACAGTCATCCGATTTTGACAAAACTTTAAAGAATTATGTGAAAGCATACCAAATAAATAAATGCCAATTTTAAGGATATTTCAATTGAAAACAAAAAATAGGGGAAAGTTAATTTCGGCTCGGCCGAAGTTTCGTATACCCTTGCTGCTTCCATTCATTCTGCAGCTATATGCTATAGTCATCCGATTTTGATAAAACTTTGTAGAAATGTTTTAAAGTATATAAAATAAGAATATGCCAAATAAAAAGGACGGTTTCATTAAAAACAAAAAGTTTTCCTCACTCGAACTAGTTTTTCGACCGATCCTTCCTTTGGGAGCTATATGCTATAGTCATCCGATTTCGACCGATCCTTGTAGAATTGTGTAAAAGTATATAAAATAAGTGTATGCCAATGATAAGGACGTTTTCATTAAAATTAAAAAAGTTTTTCTCATCGTTCCTATGGCAGTTAAATGCTATAGTCATCCGATTTCGACCGAACTTGATGAAATCATGGGAAATGAAAGTAAACTAAGAAATACGTATCTTAGAGGCGTTTCCATTAAAAACAAAATAGGTTTTCTCACTAAGACTAGTTTTTCGACCGATCGTTTCTATGGCAGCTATATGCTATAGTCATCCGATCCGGCCGGTTCCGACAAATGTGCAGCATATTTGTACCAAAAGACTTCGTGCAAATTTTGGTGAGGATAGCTTTAAAACTGACGGAGGAGATAGCATAGAAACAGACAAACGGACAGACGGACGGACGGACAGACGGAAAAGGCGAAATAAACTCGGCTCGTCATGCTGATCAAGAATCTATATACTTTATGTGTTTGGAGATGCTTCCTTCAATGCGTTACAAACATCCGCACAATTTTATAATACCGTCTGCAAGGGTATAAAAAGTATTTCTATCTAAGACTACTTTTCAGACTCAATTTTTCTATGACAGCTATACTAAACAGATGTCCGATCTCGACAAATCTTCGTGGAATCATGGGAAAGCATAGCCAACTGAGAATTTCAAAGTTTGGAGTCGTTTCCATTGAAATCAAAAAAGTTTTTTTTTCACTAAAACTAGTTTTTCGACCGATCGTTCCTATAGCAGTTATATGCTATAGTCATTTGATCCGGCCGGTTCCGACAAATATTCAGGGTATATGTATCAAAAGATTTCGTGAGGAGTTTGGTGAAGATAGCTTTCAAACTGATTTGGGAGATAGCATAGAAACAGACAGACGGACAGACGGACAAAAGGACAGACGGACGGACGGACAGACGGCCAGGGCTAAATCAACTCAGCTCGTCATGCTGATCAAGAATATATTCACTTTATGTGGTCGGCCTCCTTCTATGCGTTACCAACATCCGGACTAATTTATAAAAGCCTCTGCAAGGGTATAAAAATATACATTCGGGAGCACGGGGTGAACAAAACTTAAAGCTATTCGTAACGTGTACGGTTCGAATAGAGCAAAATCCAATTAACCGTTGAATTACTTATTATATTTTTAAGGAAATAGTGGGACAGTTTTGGTGGCAAATTTCAAAAAGACTTACACAACCGGTTACCTTCCCCATCTACTGGCGCCATCTGAAAAGTGACTAGTCATGAACAAACTTTGCTTTCAGAATCGGTGTAGAAGCTCTCCCTTGTGCGAAACATTAGAAGCACACAAGCCAAGCGATTGAAAGAAGCTCGTTTTGACCCCTTAGGGCTGTGTAAAGAAAAAAATTATACGAGCCGTTGCACCACATCCGTCTATCGTTGAGTAGAAGAATGAAAACTTACCGCAATCGATTTCACTTAATGCGAAAATAACAGAATCGTGTTTTTTATAAAAAAAATTGGGTTAAATTTATTAAACCTTTTGGACCCAAACCAAGAACATTTTCTGTTATTTTAAGTATTTTTATACCCTTGCAAAGGGTATTATAAAATTGTCCGGATGTTTGTAACGCATATAAGGAAGCATCTCCGACCACATAAAGTATATATATTCTTGATCAGCACGACGAGCTGAGTTGATTTAGCCCTGTCCGTCTGTCCGTCTGTCTGTCTGTCCGTCTGTCCGTCTGTCCGTCTGTTTCTATGCTATCTCCTCCGTCAGTTTTAAAGCTATCCTCACCAAACTTTGCACAAAGTCTTCTGGTACAAATACGCTGCACATTTGTCGGAACCGGCCGGATCGGATGACTATAGCATATAGCTGCCATAGGAACGATCGGTTGAAAAACTAGTCTTAAAGAGAAAAACTTTTTTGTTTTAAATGGAAACGCCTCCAAAGTACGTATTTCTTAGTTAACTATCCCTTCCCATGATTTCACTAAGTTTGGTCGAAATCGGATGACTATAGCATATAGCTGCCATAGGAACTATCGGTCGAAAAACTAGTTCTAGTGAGAAAAACTTTTTTGTTTGTAGTGGAAACGTCCTTATCATTGGCATACACTTAATCTATATACTTTTACACAATTCTACAAAGATTGGTCGAAATCGGATGACTATAACATATAGTTCCCATAGGAACGATCGGCCGAAAAACTAGTTCGAGTTAGGAAAACTTTTTTTGTTATTAATGAAAACGTCGTTTTTATTGGAATTCACTTATTTTATATACTTTGGACACATTTCTACAAAGTTTTATAAAAATCGGATGACTATAGCATATAGCTGCAGTATGAATGATCGGTCGAAAAAGAAGTTCTAGTAAGAAAAACTTTTTGTTTTAAATGGGATCGCCTCCACATTTCGCAATTAACAGTGTATTATGCTTTTCCATGATTTCACCAAGTTTAATCGAAATCAGACATCTTTATAGTATAGATCCCCTAGAAAAGTAATGTCCAAGAAGTAGTCTTAGAAAAACTTTTTTGTTTTCAATGGAAGCTGCAAGTGTATACCAAACTTCGGCCGAGCCGAAGTTAACTTTCCCCTATTTTTGTTATTGATTTTCAAGAACCTATCAGGATTAAATTCAGAAATTTAACAACTTAAGTGAAGAATTTCTATGAATAACCTATCTCTAGTATTCAAATTCTTTTATTAAAAGAAAATTGGGTTTGAAATGTTGTTAAAATATCAGGAAACGGTCTAAAATCAAGTTTTTAAATTGTCTTAAGTACTTTAGAAGGCCTCAAAATATTGTTTTATTTTTTCAAAGTGTACGCCTCACTTTGCTGATTTCACATAAAAATGTATACATAAGGCAGAGCAATTAATTCGCGACTGCGATAATAAAAGCAGCTGGAAATAAAAATTAAAAGAGATGAAAGTTCCATAAAGGAAAAGACAGAAAAAGGGACGACAGAGGACGAAATCACAAAAAAGACGAAGGCGACGACAGCAATGTCTTAAGTCAGCTTTTGTGCGAAACAAAAAGACGCGCGAAAGAACCAAGATATAGGGATATCTAAATTACCGTTGTCACGCACCTCTAAGCAAAGCACCAGATACACACTCTCACTCACACACACACACACGCACAAGAACATAGAAAAGTCAGCCAACAAACGGCCATTGTATCAGCACGGAAACCAAAGTGACAACCTTTCATTTACCCCTCCACCACCCCAGGAAAATTCATTGACTGTGCGAACAATGACAAAAGGAAATGATAATTTTCCGCTTAGCACACAAACACACACACACGCTTGTTAATTTTGAGAATTGTAAATAGATATCCGGACATGTGCCTGGATGAGTCAATTAAAATTCGTCTCATGTTCTCTTCTTAAAGGGCACACAGTTTCAATTCTTCATCTGATATCATAATGGGTCTTAAATTTCTGCGTATTACCTTGCCAGTTGTTTTGCAATTAGCACTCACCCACATCACACATGGCGGAATTATTCATAAGCCTTGCCATTGAACTAAATATTCATTACCAAAGTAGAGTTTCAAAGGCTGATGAATTTCTATGCATTATTTAGCATTACGCGCAGAACTCTTCATTCTAATTGAAATTAATTTACATTTCAATTTCTCATCTTACAAGTTTCACTGCAGCATTTGCCCCTATTCGGTTGCTCTCAACTATACAACGGGGCGGTGGGTGGAACTCTAATGGATTTCGAAGGCGGAGCACAACAATTTGTTGCTCTGTAGCATACATTAAGAAGGCTGATGGCGACAAAGATGATGATGATGCGGTAATGTGTTTTTTTTTGCTAGCCATTTTAAGTTAGATAATAGCATCATCATCTGCCATCTTCAGGCCAAGCCAAGTAAATGACATGACAGTGACTTTAACCATTTTGGTAAACTCACTCGGTCAGCATTTCCATCGACTGATTGAATGTCTGATTGATGGGTCATAGCTTTTTTTCTGCCCATGCACAAATATTTGCCATCATTCATCAATGAATGCGCCGACTGTTCTGGTCCTGCCAACGACACACGGCCTTTGAGTTGCAAATTGTCGAGTCTTAACTGTTTCCATTAACGAACAAACATTTTGGAGCTAGAACCGAGAGAGTTTTCTCATTTAAAGTTAGCGTGGGCAGGCCAAAGTTTTGCTCAATCGAAACTGAAGCAACCGCAGCCAGAGTTAACGCATAGTTTGGCAATGCCGAACAACTTTAACATCTATCTAGCCAACTTTGGCTCGTCGGCGACGTTGGGCACCCCATGCTGGCCAAGAAAATCAATAACAACTTCCTGCGTGTTTCACGTTGACGACAACGAGTCATACATACATATTTATGTGCCCAGCAGCGTACTTTAGCTCCTTCCGCCCGGCAATAAATCATAGCCAGGAAGTGGAAATTTATTTAGTACCCATATAGTCTGAGGTTCGACAATTTGGCTTCTTGATTTGGACCATAATTTGCACCTGACATTGCTAAATATCAAGAATTGCTCAGGTGGTAGTTGCAAAGTTTAGCGCCAAGAGCTATTTGAGAAACTATTCTTTTGCTCTGCTTACTTTAGTCTCTTACTTTTATTAAATTAAGTGTGTGGCTATGTGGTGAGGACGCAGCCACCGGTGATGCGGTAAAAAATTGTATCACTTAAGCTGCGCCTCAAATTGCTAAGACTTAAATTTTCTAAGCATATTTCAGTTTTGCATGCTCAGCTCTAAATTTCCATGTTAAGAGGCTCATTATTTGTTAGCATTTACCATCATATGGAATATTTGCATCTTATGTATTTTTTCCTAACGGTTCGTGAAAGTGTATACGGGTTCAACCGTTTACCACCTGATTGCTTGTTCTGCCGCTTTGTAAGCTATGGAAAGATAGATTTAATGGAAGAAAGTTATGATTTTTATACCCATTAATCGTAGAGTAACAAGTGAGAAAGTCGGTCAAGCCCGCACTAAGAAAAAACGAGAGCGAAAGTTACTCAGGGATATTAGTGTTTAATAGTTAATTAACAGAGCATTAACATTAATGTGACCATATCAATATTATGTGAGGAAAAACGCATGAAGCGCCAAAAAGTATGCATCGTTTTAATAACCTTTATAACTCTGCCATTTATTATCCGATCTTTATGAAACTTTCAGAGATTGTAGATATTGGGCTCATACACTACACTGCAAAATATGAGAGATAACTTAAAAACACAGTACATACTTGCAAAAGAATATGAAGTTATTTTGTTTTGGTTTCGTTTTAGGTCTACGATTAGGTTTAGGTCTACGATTTCTTCTGACCGAAACTATTTAACCGGAATTCGTCCCTTTCAAAAACTCGAGAACAATAAAATCTCTGTTTTAGTCACTGTTACTGTCACTGTTTTGGTCACTGTTTTGGATACTGTATCGGTCACTGTTTTGGTCACTGTTTTGGCACCAGTTTTGGTCACTGTGTTGGTCACTGCTTTGTTCATTGTGTTGGTCACTGTTTTGGTCACTGTTTCGTTCACACTGTTTCATTCACTGTTCGTTTACAGTTTTGGTCACTGTTTTTGTCACAGTTTTGGTAACTGTTTTAGTCACTGTTTCGGTCGCTGTACGGTCACTGATTCGGTCATTGTTTCGGTCTTTGTTTCGGTCACTGTTTTCGGCACTGTTTTGGTCTATGTTTTGATCACTGTTTTGGTCAGTGTTTTGGTCACTGTTTGGTCACTATTTCGGTCACTGTTTTGGTTACTGTTTTTGTTACTGCTTCGGTCACTGTTTTGGTCATTGCTATGTTGATTGTTTTGGTCACAGATTTGGTTAGTGTTTTTGTCACTGTTTTGGACACTGTTTTCCTCACTGCTTTGGTCGCTGTTTTGGTCACTGTTTCGTCACTGTTTCAGTCACAGCTTCAGTCACTATTTTGGTGACTGTTTCGGTCACTGTTTTGATCACCGTTAATCCACCACCACCATATGGCTGTCTTGCAAAGACCAAAGCTGCTGACTTTGCGAAGTCAAAAGCGTAGCCAAAAAATCTGTCGCAAAGACAATCGATTTTTATACCCTGTTCCCATTGAAAATGGGATAAGGGGGATCATGAAGTTGTGCAAAAGTATGTAACAGGTAGAAGGAAGCTTTGGCCCTTAGTATATTCTTGATCAGCATCAACAGCCGGTCGTTGAGCCATTCCCTCTGTCTGTCCGTCTGTCGTCTGTCGAGCCAGATTTTTAAGATAGACCTTCCAAACTTTACTATATTAAGTAAGTCCAATATCTATCTATTCTGAAAAGATCCTAAGATCGGACAATAAACACCGAAGTATATACGAATCAATTTTGCTTGTGGGGAGAGGGGGCTGATTGTCAGTTATCGCGCGCTGCAGCTCCCTTATTTGTTGGATTTGCCTCCGAGTGGACCGTCCGTAAAAGAGCTTCGCTCTTAAAATGCGGTTTAAAACGCAGCCCCGGCGGACTCTGCTTTGAACGATTTCGTTCGTGAATTTATTTTTCACAAAACAAGCCCCCACATTTACGGCAGAACACCAATCGGTTATAAACAAATAACCTTTGTTACTAAAACTAGCACATCCTTTAAAAAAACATGAACGCAGTATGTATTTGACTTAATTATCCCTGATTTCCTATTTGTTGGTAAAACTTTATCTACACGCTCTGGTCACACCGGGAGCCGGTAGGTTCTTAAAACAACTGTACAGTTGATTAGCCTCCTTTGTGGGGTTATGTGTGCTGTTTAAAACTATGTGAAAATATAACACGACCTCTAGCCGGCGAAAAGTTCATAGTTTAAGTATCATAAAGGTTTTAAAAACATTCACAAAGTATATCCAAAGTATTCCCAAAAATTAGTTGATGACGATCGAATAACGGCTTTGAAAATTTTTTCCTATTGTCCAGTTTGTTAAAAGGAGGATATCCATATCAGCTACGCTTCTCAAAAGAGTGGTACAATATTTTCCGATTTAAATCGATTCTTAAAAACTATCGTTGTTTTTCTAAAATCCAAAAGCTAAGGCCGTCCGCACACGGCTCGTATTGCTTGTGAAGCCACGAGGGCCATCCCAGAAATAGCCGACCTAACTACTAAAACACAAAAATTTATCTTTTTTTTTTTCATCATAGGATCCTTTTAGGTCGATATACTTTTCCCAGCGATGTTCAATAGCTTCGATTCCTTTTTTATAATAAGAACTGTGAAGCTCATTGTTGCCAAATCTTTTTCCTCCGAGCCATTTTTTTAAGTTTGGAAATAAGAAATAATCAGAGGGAGCTACATAAGTCTGGAGAATAAGGGGCGTGAGGTAGCAATTCAAATTTTAATTCACTAATTTTAGCCATTGCAACGGCAGAGGTGTGAACCGGCGCATTGTCATGATGGAACAGCAAACGCGGCACCCATCTTGCGCAAAACTTTTTCATGTCCAATTTTTCGGTCAATATGCGATGTACAGCACTTTTTGAAATGCCTACACATTCAGCTAACTCACGAACTTTCAATCGCCGGTCACTCAATACACTTTTTTAATTTTGGCCACCATTTCTGAAGTGGTCACCTCATTTGGACGCCCATTGCGATGTTCATCTTCGCAGCTCAAACGACCTCGCTTAAACTTAGCCACCCAACATTTTATTGTTGTAAACGAGGGAGCAGAATTACGTAAGGTAGAGTCCAGCTCCTTTTTAATATTGGTTGGACTAAGACCTTTTATATGAAAGTATTGTATCACATAACGATGACCAATTTTGTCCATGTTTGCAAATCAATAACAAGCATTCTCTATTAAAATCGACCAAAAAAAAAAAACTGTGCAAGGTAAAGGCACCAAACTTTAAACTTAAGCTTTTAATAGTCGATACTTTCCCTTTTTAATATTTTTTGTGAACATTTTCCAACACTACTGTGCTAGGTCGGCCATTTCTGGGACGGCCCTCGTACGTATCTGAGGCATACGCTTCGATGTCGCACATATGTATTTAAGGGAGCACCATGTTTGGAGTATGATGACTATCGACAAGCAGTGTCAGTCAGAGATCTGCAAGAGTGTGTGTTTTCTTGACTCGAGTATACTTGTCGAAAATGCGTCTTGGGTATGATTTGCCACTGAAAATATGAAGTCAGTTCATATAGTCACTCATATCGTACTAGTATTTCAGTGACTGGTCTCAGTTTTGAGCGGTTGTCAAATTTACTTGTTTTTGCTTTGCTTTCGTCTTTGAGTGGGCGGTCGCACGCAGACTTCGCTTGTTACATACTAATTTTTCTCAGAGAGCAAAGAGAAATACGCATAATACTCGGTGTTTTTAACACACATTCTACCAATTCTTAAGTATTACTTAAGTACGAGTATTGCTCTTCGCATTTGTTGGTTTCTAAAGCACGCGTCACGTTTGCCTACTCAGGGTAGGGAAAGGCATATCCGACGAAATAAGTATGTATATGAATAACTTTATTAAAGATCCATACAACAAATATTGCTTGTGATATAAGAATAATAAACATGTGTAAGTCTTTTCCACGGACGGCCTAAGAGTACTACTAAAGTATTACTAAAAACTAAGGTCATTGTCTAGAACAGGTACCCCCAGAATCAAAGGGAACCGTCTAGTACAGGTCCCTTTGCTCAACAAATTTAGGAAGAATGTCCTTCGATGGACTCTACAAGGGGGTTTTGTTTTTATTTTTGGTGACTAATGGTTTTTGTGGGGAAAAACCCAAAAAAGATTTAACAAACTGTGCGGTTACTCCCACACACAAAGGATGTAAAGGGCGAATCGACACATTATGGCCTTAAAATAAATACTTTCGAATAATTGTATATCCAAATTCTGATTCCACAGGGGATTTCGGACGCACAGAGCGTATACACAGAATAGTTTAACGTACGTGGGCAATCAACGTAGAGAAAAGCGCCGCAGGCAACACTTTGATTTTTAAATCTCGCGATTAAAAAAAAAATATTTGTTTACGGCGGGTGTGGAAATAAGTTTAAAAGCATCTATCCACAATTATTTCAAAAAAAAAAAAAAAAAGTGGGATGTGAAGGGTCAATTTTAACGTTTTGGTTTCAACTGCAAAATTATGTCAAAAAATCCTCATCCACCAAACACATCAAGTGGAATTTTGCTATTGGTCTGTTTTATGAACCTCGAAAGGCTATAGCAGTTTAACTCTAGGGGTAAGTTGTTTAATTCTTTATTTGACATTTGACGAAAAGCACATTCATAGCCGGGTGGCTCAGCGGCTAGTGTGCGCGACCGCTGTGCATGAGGTCGTGGGTTCGATCCCGCCTCGGAACATCTAATGAAAAGTTTTTTCTTTGAATAAACTTTACTCCCGGCCACACCTCGTTTGCTTGTTGGCGCCAGCATTGCAGTAATTAGCCATGAAAAGCTTCTCAAACTGCCGTTCGGATTCGGCGTTAAACTGTAGGTCCCTTTCTCTTGTGCTAAAAATTAGAAGCGCACAAGCCAAGAGATTGAGAGAGGCTCGGCTTTGGCCCTTTGGGGCTGTGTCATCTTGACAAGCTAATTTTACTTTACATTCATATATTTGGTGCAAAAATAGCAAATTTCAAAACTCATATAAAAAGAAGTGCATCAAAGGCTTTTCTTTGAAATTTTTTAAGCACCGGTCCCTATTCTAGACAATTAAAATAACTAAACTTTTACTTTATTTCCTGTTTTAAAGTCGTAATATACCGATCTTGGGAAATGATTTAGAAAATGCACAAACCGATCCAAATATCATAAAATTACAAAAAAAAAAACCTAGATAATCAAGCCTGGCTCGAAATTTTTCTATATCGGAGCTGGGCTACATTCACATTGGCAATAATCCGTGAACTGCGTTCTGATATGGGGTCGCCCGAGGGTGTATAGTCAGTTGGGTGCAACTTTTGCTTACTTATTAAAAATTGAAAGCAAATGATGACTAACTTTGCACTTATGCTGGGTCCACAAACTAAACACAGTAGATAACAGATAAAAAAACTGATAAAAAGTTGACTTATTTTCATTTGAGATCGATATGTGAGTTATGGTCTGAACAACTTTTTGCCATATTCGGCAGAAAAAATGTGAGAAGCTCTTTACTGCTTACTTAAAAGTTGAAACTAGTATTTGGAAGAAGGACCTTTGATCTCCTTATTTATTTAGGGGATCCCAATATCAGTTTCAGTTCAGTTCAATGCACGAAAGGTCTAAGACTAGTTCGATTAGCTTACAAAAAAAAGTTAATATTAGTCATTCTACTTCTAATTGCAGTTCTATGTAGCTGGTTTTAAATATTAAACAATATGTCTCTGGCATTCTATGGAAATGCAGCACTATTCCTATTCCCGGCAACTAAAATCATGGCCATGTTCAGTGGCATGTTGACATTTGGATTGCCATCAACTTGAAAATCAAATCAATGTCAATGCCAACTATTTCTGATGGGAATTCGCGTTGCTCAGCGTTGCGTATGTATGTATGGACCTCAATATATTGCTTCTGCTCCGCCGATTGCATTTCCAGAATGTCCATTGCTCACTCAAGCGAAGTTTGAGCCCAAAAGCCGCAGGCAGCATTGTGGTTGTGTTTAATTGACGATAATCATTGCAGATGAAGAGCCAATTTACTGCCCACACAATCACGCATCAGATAACGACAAGAAAGTGAAGTCTACTTTCAGGCCGTCGGGTTAAAAGGTGGTTTCCGTCTTAGCGCCTCAAAAGAGATAAGAAGTAGTTTGCCGCGTGCCCCCCACAGCCTATGTTATCTTCTAGTGTGAATGCGTGAAGTACGGAAATAAACAAAAAAGCATAAACAAACACAAGCTCATCAAAGCCGGGCATATTGTTAAATAATAAACAGTTTAAGGGCGTCAAAATGTAAAGGAACGCACAAACGGCAAGGACTGATGGTCGCTCAACTGTCAACACAACATGATACACATCTAAGCTCGCACCCACAGTCACACAAGTTTGTGACAAGAAGGCATTTCCAATCGACAACTCTCCATAACGACCGTCATCAAAGTTGTTTTCGCTGGTTGTAACGTCAAAGGAACAGCAACAAAACTGTTGCCAATAAAGAAGAGTAGAAATATGCTGACATCGCCAACTGTTTCCATCGTCATCGCCTGCGTTGTGCGTATTAAACATGTCATTTGCTGTCGTCGTGTCCCTTTATCCAGCGAACACAAGAACCTGTCAGAAATGTTCTTGTTAGAGTAACGAATCTGATATCTATGTTTTAGATGCTTGAGACCAAGCTCAAAACAAACCCTAAAATAACAAAAAACAAAAGGGAAACATAAAGTATAGTAAATCCCCTTAAAAGAGGTCCCAAATGTGTTGCAGAAATCTCTGCAACACAAGTGCAAAATAAATAAATGATTATTAAATTTTCAAAATCATTTGAGCTCTTTTTTTGGGGGCTGCTGTGTTATCTTGTGCCTTTAATAATTGGCTTTAAGCTGTACACAGAAAAAAAATCCAAAAAATATCCACTTGGACTGGATATGTCTTAAATATCCTGTAAAAATGGAGCTGACTATCATCCAAAGGATGGTTATTTTATATATTCTTTGGTTGATTTTCTGCTGCGTGGGATGATTAAAAGGCTATTAAAGACATAAAAGGATATTTTTTTATTATCCCATTTTTTTCTCTGTGTAGGACGAACTTGTGAGAAAAGCAACAAAGCAAATCACTTATGTCAGTTCCCATTTCCGAGGGGATTAAAATAGTAACTAAATCGATTGCAATTCCGAATAGTTTCCATTTTGGACTTCCCGTTTCCGAGTGAAATAGAAATCGATTGTCTTTTCGAAAGAATGTTTGAAACGTTTTCGAAAAATAATTCAGTTGAATGAAAACCTTAACTATTTTGATCAACACTGCGCACGTGCTGATACGAAATTGCGAACTGTTTGGTTTCATTTCGATCGATTTTGCTTTCGGTTAAAAATATTTTTTTCACCAAATTGTATGCTTCATATATCCATGAATTCTTCAATATCTCCACAATATTTAGCATATAAAAATAAAAGTACTTGACTGATTCTTAGGCAATACTTTTAAGACCGAAGAATTTGATCGTTTCTCGGAAACGGGAACAGAATTGATCTTGGTAAGTAAAATGTGCTTCATGCATAAAGGGGAAAAACCCTTTTCAGAAAATAGGTTGCTGTTAACTCAAAATAAGTGCGAAAATGATTCAAAATGGTGGCTAAAATGGTCACAATTCAACTCAGCTTATGTTAAATATCATTATTTTCGGCCCGAAGTGTTCTCTCGGTGGCTTCGGCATTGTTTGTGTTGTTTTTTCTAAAAATTCGCCCACAAGCACCGACTCGTGCGCAGGGCGTTATCATGGTGCTAAAGCCATTTTTTGTTTATCCAAAATTCGGGAAGTTTCTGTCGAATAGCTTCAAGCAAATTGTGCATAACTTGCAGGTAATATTTCTTATTGACCGCTTTTCCCTGTGGCAAGAACTCGTGTTCGGATGTGGGTTCCAGCTATGAAGTAACTAGCCATAAAAATGCTTTTCAAACTTTGCCGTTCGGATTCAGCGTTAAACTGTTGGTCCTTTTTCTCTTGTACGTAAGAACGCAAGACAAGAGATTGAGAGAAGAAATTGTGTTTGGGATACTTTTTAAACAAAACTCGTTGGTTTTCGAGCGATTGATTTTCGCATCTAAGTAGTTTTTTCTTATATTTCTTTTGTTAGGAATATTTGTCGAGTATACTTATGTAGAAATAATGTAAATGTTTCTTTGTTAAAAGACCTGAATGGAAAATTTATCGACATCATCGTCTTGCATAAAGCATAGTACTCAGACAAGCTAAATCGATTTAGCTGGGTGTCAACTACATTTAAGAAAGTTATCTAAACGGTTGCTAAAACTTTTAGCTGGTCTCTAAGCGTGAGCCAGTTCTCAAACAAACTAAATGCTTTAGGTCATACCAAGCTAAAAACTCGCATCCGAATGAATCACGAACTGTACGAGCTCTATGGGGACACTAAGCTTGTCCAGCGCATAAAACAACAGCGGCTGCGCTGGATAGGACATGTTACCCGTATGGATGATAACGCTCCAGCAAAACGGGTGTACAGTCGGCATGCGAACGAGTTAGGAGGCAAGCCCGGGCCGGGTTGACCGAAGCGGAGATGTCGCGACCAGGTGCAGGGAGATATTGCGGAGATGGGTGTGTCCTCCTGGTGTGATGTCGCTCTGCAGAGACCGTAAAACGGTTGTTATGATTTTATTACCATCAAATGGCCAAAGAAGAAGAGCTAAAAACTTGTGTCGTCGCAACCTTGACTGGCTATACAGCTGATTGAGTTTAGTCGTTTGACATTTGGTGGTATTTTGTTACTGTAGGGTGGTATTCAGCGGATAAATTGTCTTTTTACCAAGATCTAGATTTATATTGTCTGAGTACTTAGCCTTTAGTATGTGTAGAATGTGTTTTCCAATCGTCATTGGGGAAATGCATTCATTTTTTACCACAATAGCTTCATTTTTTTGTTCGCGCACCCAAGATGTTAACCGCCTCACTTGTTGGATTATTTTCGGGATTTTCTTTTACCTTTTCCACAACACGTACAATGACTGTGTGCATCAATAAGTGAAAATTAAATATAAAAAAAAACAATATTTGGAAGCCTGCTTTGATAATATATCGGAAAATATGTCGGTAAAATTCTGAATATGCAAAAGTAACTTGGGTTCCATCTAAATATTTTTTTATGAAACGAATTTCTGTGCAATCAGATCTAATTTTTGTTCAGCCGGTTAAAAATATGGTTTTGAATAAAATCCGGGGTTTAATAATAACACTAGGTAACAAGGTCCAGTTTATTGAAGGATTGATGGAGATTCTAGTTGATATTGGTATGCTGAAATCGAATATGTTTTTGAAAATGGTCCACCACGTCTAGATTTTTGGTAATTTCTGCATAAATTTGCCTATTTTATGCACTGGAATTTTGTCTATTTTGACTATTTTTAGGGACGTTTTATGGGAAACCTATACTATTGAGTACTATTTCTTCGCTTTAAAATAAGTTATCCCAAATATTTCTTTGATTTTTTTAAGCGAAGTTATACCACTTAAAATGTCCATATTGTGTACCGCCTATAGGTTTGCAATGGATTTTGTTAAAAAAACATTTATGAGTTCAATACAAATGACTTGCCAACTACAGTTATTCTGCGTAGCATATTTTTGGGCATTAGACGTTTTAATTGATTTGAGCACATGTATTCAAAATGGTATATCTTCGCTACAAAAATCTCAGAAATGTGTAGTATACAGCCTTGTTCTCAATTCCACTTCCGCAAAGTTTTCGTGATTTAGAGACCAAATCTAGAACAAAAACCGGTTTTAAATCACAAAATTTTGTGCAAGTGGAATTGAGAACAAGGCTGATTATTTAGTTTAAGCCTGAGAAGTAATATTTTGGGCAAATATCAAAGAGAGTTAAAGCAATAGTATAGGATCCCCACACAACGGGCCCAAATAGTGACAAAAAATGCATTTTATCCCACTTTAAACTCAAATTAAAAAAGTCTAATTTCGTTGCCATATTCCATAAATGGGGCCCGCTTTTGTATGCTGAGGTTTGTCACTGTGTTTTGCCAATACTTTATACTAATCGGCGGTGTTCCAGAAACCTCTAGAGATTTTCGTATAAGCGGTTTTATTTCGAACTGCAACTGCTTGCCTTTACATGTGAAGCGTCTCCGAAACGCCAGGCTACTAGATAAGATGACAAAAGTTGAGAGAATTGAAAATGGGCGTATTCAGCAGATAAATCCGATTTACGATTTCTGATTTATGATTGCCGATTTTACGTGCTGAATACAGTGATTGCCGATTGCGATTGATAAATTTGACGAACATGATTGCTGAGATGGAATCATATAAAATGTACGATTGGTGAGACCGTTTACCGATTGCACGGCCAACTGTTAACCCCAAAACTAAAAATAAACTGGCAGCTCTAAAAAATTGTGCATAAAATGAGTTGTGGAAACATGAATTTAATTGGGTCGGTCTCTTGTGAGTATGAACTTAATATGAGTATAATTGCTGATCTGGTCAATGAGCAACCCATTCGTAGCCGCTATTGGGGCAATCGAAAAATCAAAAGGAATCAAAACAAAACTTTTGGGGTTCATATATGAAATACGTTTTATGCATGTTAATAGAATTCTGTTAGTTTTGCGTTTTCCAGGAACTTCTTGGTGTAACAGCAAATGCAACGTCACTAACAGAGAATGAAACAATTGCAAATGTATGTTTTTCAAAGAAGATGCTATTTTCAATTTGACTGCTAAGTAAGCAGGAATCTTTCTCGTCTGTTGGCGATCGATTCGACATTCCAACAAGTTCAGGCCACCAAATATTTTACAACATAATAGGGACTCTATCGAGGCTAATGCCTACATATGTGCATTGGCCAAATGACTCACAGCAAGCCTCAAAACAAATATTTAAACAAAAATCGCGTGGAATCCCAGGAGCGATTGGGGCAATTGATGGGTGCCATATATCTATTAAGCAACCTGTGGGAAACGCCGCAGATTACTATAACAGAAAGCAAGGTCAATCGGTTATTCTTCAAGGCGTATGTTCCGAAAGTTCTGCCTGTTGTCCTTATATAAGTCCAAGAGGAGCCTTACAGCGCTAGGCATCCATTTTCAAATGTCAAATGTATTTAATACTAAAGCCTACATTTTTTATGGTGTGAATCTATTTTTGACCAAATATACTAAAGCCAGATTTAGCAGAGAATTATAAGCAATCGCAAATCGAAAATCAGAAATCGTAAATCGGATTTATCTGCTGAATACGCCCAATGACTGCTCAGCACCAAGTACATTTCAAACGTACAGTTTTCCTTTCCTATAATCTAGTAGGCGACATTATTCTTGACACTTTACTATCAGGACTTTACATATAAAGTGTCTGACAGTTTAGTTCAAAAACCAATCGTTTATACGAAAATCTCTAAAGGCTTCTGGAACACACCCGAATATCCGGAACCGTAACCGAAAATCAAACGAGTACAGGTTAACAACCCATATTCCATAGCCGTAACCAGAACAAAACAATCAAACAGCAAAAAATGTATGTTCTATAACATTTGCTTGAAAAGTAGATCGACTATTTTCAGTATTAACGCTCTTAAAATAACTAATTTCGTTCTTGGATTCTACTGACGATAAACTTTGTACTTCAAATCAAGCTAAAAAAGTTCTCAACTCGGTGGCTAAGGGCCAGGAAAGTCAGAAGAAGTTCCTGAGCGGAGAAAACTAATTGATCAAGATTGATGTTCGGGATGAAAAAATTCAGACTTGAATCTATTTCATTCTTACTGTATAAAATCCACTATTTTTTCTCTGAGTGTATGATCTTTAAGGTTAAATAAACTTTGGAAGGTACCGGGTATGTTCCTTTGTTTGTTACTTGATTCATAGAAATATTACACTTTATCAGAACTGTAGAATAATGATTAAATGATTAAAGTTTTTGGACTAAATTCCATTTAGAAGAATAGTTATTCTTCTTGGAATAGTATAGAATTTATATAATTTGAAAAAAATTTGGTGTTTTGGAGTGTTCACTGTATCAGTTATGCGGTAAGCTTGAAGGATTCAGCTACGGACATGGCTGAGGAAACGAAACGCCTTTCTTAACTGACAGCTGTGCCAGCTTACACTTTCGTGGCCAATTGCCTGTGTGTGTATGTATGTGTAAGATGCTTACGTATCTCAACATCCATCGCTAGTCTTGGCATCGTTGGCTGTGGTTAACGTGGCGTATACTAAATATTAAATTTATTTTTGTCTTAAGCTCAACTACCTACAACAGGGTGCTAAATGGTCGACTTATAGAGCCTTAAGGCGCAAACTTATTGGGGTCTTTTTTTAGCAGCCGAGGTGAAGCCTTATCAATTATTAAAGTAATAACAGCCCGATCAAGTGGAAAGACAAGTTAAGTCCAGAAAGTTGCCTTATCAACTACGAAAATGAAATACTGATTGAAACCAGATCGCATACTCAGTACAATATATAGACCAAGATTAGAAGCGTCGACTTATCACCATGTTAGTTTGTATATCATATCGGAACCCGCCGTGTGCGTCATTAATAATAATATTGGATCACTAGTTGTCGATGGAGACCCAACGGTGACCCACAAATAGCTTTGGCTTGTGCTCTGATTTAAACTTCAAATAAGTGAATAAAATTGATACGGAATTGAGCATTTCGACGAGAGGCCCACACACAACGTGACGCCGAAGGTGAGCCATGACATCAAAGTTTTCACTCCCTCGCCACAAGATAAAGAGTGCACCCTTTATCTCTAGAGCCGTCAGAAGTATCGACACTTGACGGAGACTGAGTCGGCGGTTCAGGTGGGGTTGAGCATCGGAGTGGTAGCTCAGTTGCTGGCCAGGAAGCAAGCAGGCAAGCCAGAAAAAGCCATCTATGAATTATAAATTGCAAAACGGCGGCAGGTCACATATATGTAACACCACAGTATCCGGTTCCCAAAGTGCGTTTGACACTATTTAAATATTGAGAGTGTGCCAGAAATCCGAGTCGAAGTTAAAGTCAATTCAAGCCCAGTGAGTATGCAATAGATATTTACATACATATATGTGGGTACACACATTGCCATTGCAGGCAGTGGATGACGTTGTGAAAGATGTCTAAAAATATCTGCCAGGGGGGGGTGGTGGGCACAAATCACATGTTGCAAGAGGTAGAGGACAGGTCCAAAAGAAGCTTAACAGAAAAAGAAAAATATGCGAATAAATCACAAATGTATAGTTCTATGTGCATATCATGGCCACCAAGAACAGAAACCTACATATGTACATACATTCGTAAGTTTGTAAGTGACCAGAATCGTTGGCTGTCTGGCGAGCATATTGAAATTGTATGAAATCGGTGCATGGTGTCTGTTTTGAGGGTGCGTTGTAAATGCTCTTGAAAATTGTTTGCATAGCTACCGAAATATTGCCTGCATTTTGTTATACTTAGACCAGGCAGAGCAGACAATAATAAACAAATGCCAAAATGTGCATGGCAAAACGAAAGCAGGGAGAAAAAGTGACAAGAGACAGAGAGTGAGAAAAAGTAGCGTGGGGAAAATGAGAGAGCAAAACGAAATAACGAGGTGATAAAACTTTTACGAATAACGGGGGAAATAAAAACGAATAATTCGGCTTATGGTCAGAGGAATACTCTTCTTTGTTTTATAGTCAACAAGTTTTCTTGTGAAATCTTTTAGAGAAAGTCTGTTGTTATTTTATTTTTAAATTATTGAGGATCCATTTATTCCGGTACGTCTTTACTATAAGATTTTCCATGAGGTAAAAATATTTGTTCATCTGTCGTGTTTTATGGAAAGTTTCACTTTTAAAACAATCATTTCTTTCCGGGTTAATTGAATGTTACCTGTACAAATATGTTTGAAAATCAACGCGAAAAAACGAACCGTCTACAGAAAGGATTCACGAATTTACACCATTTTGAAGATCTTCAAAAGAACGAACCTGCTGATCCTCAAGGGCATGTGTCATCGACAAAAACACATAGAAGTAGGAAGCGGTAGTGTCTGGGCTATGCTTCCCATTTCAGCGTTTCAAGGTATGTTGTAAACCTTGTAAGGTGTGACTTGTAGTGTATTTGCTCGTATCCTGGCCGATTTTGGTTCAATGCTCGGCTCAAACGCACCAATAGAGATTGGAGGAGTTGCCCTGTGATGGTTTCACCCGATTGTAGTAGCTCATAGCACACCACACTTAATTGGTGCAACCAAATACAGAGTATGCCTTTACCACCTTGAATATTTAGCTTTGGCGTCAATTTTGGCATATGGCAGGGGGGGCTTGGTTGATTTTTTGCGCTTGGGGTTATCTTATTGTACCCATTTTTCATCACCAGTCACTAAACGATGCAAAGATCTCTTTTTCTTTTGCCGTTGGTGTAGCTTTCTCGTAAATTGTGTTTTGTTGGCACAGCAAGCCCGATTATAATATAGTTACTCTGTACCTGTGAAGTGCTGCTCATCACCTTTGCAGCCTATAACTGTTTGTTTTCCTTATAACTCGACAACCGTTCATCCGATATTTACCATTCCTTTGGCGAATCGATAAATAATCATGATTTCAAAATATAACCAGAAGGTTCGTACCTTTTATCTATAAAACTGACGGAGATATGACGTTTGTTTTAATTTCTAATCTATAAAACTGTGGGAGATATGACGTTTTTTCCAATTTGTGGGGGCGGGAGGGGGCGTGGCAAAAATTGAAAATAAACTTGATCTGCCTGCAATTTATAGAAGTTTTTATCTCATACATGTCATACCTCTATCTATTACCATCTCTGAGATCTGTTTGTTTATACGGACAGACGGACGGACATGGCTAGATCGACTCGGCTGTTGATGCTGATCAAGAATATATATGCTTTATAGGGTCGGAAATGCTTTCTTCTGCCTGTTACATACTTTTGTACAAACTAAATATACTCTGTGTACCTTTGGTACAGAGTATAATCAGTACTGAAAAAGCTAGGCACCGCGTTGTTGTCCCAAACTTAACAAAAAATATCATTTATAACAACAAACACTCCTGCTAGTGCGCAATTTTTATGCAAACGTGTTGGTCAACACTATAGAAGCAGAAAGCATTGGCTCCCACACTAATGCGACGAAGTCCATAGGAGGCATACACACACACCCAAAATCGTCTGTTCAGGCTGTCTTCCTTGTTTTTTGCGCAAATGCTGCTTTGGTATTCCCAAGAAGTTTTGGCTTGGCAGGCTTGGAGAGCCTGCTGTTTGAACAAGTTCAGACTAGGCATGATCACTGATGATTGAGGTTGGTCCCATAGGAACAAGCTGTTTGATAAGCCAGTCTCCTTTTTGGTGTGGTGTGTCTCTTTTTAAAGTTGTGCGTAACATAACATAACTTCGAGCCGGCTTAAAACTGCATGTTTAATAGTAACGCACCTTGTCCGCTAACTATTCGCAAAACGTTTTACGTCAAAAATTTAGCGAGCGGTGTCATTTTTATATGAAGATTTTTTTTTGCGAGCGCTTTTTTGCGTCCTCGTACTAAGCTTAAATATAAACTTGGAATTTGTCCATTTAAAAAGTACTATTCTCTAAAAATACATGTTGTATGATAACAAAGATTAGTTCACAAGGCTTTAAGTTCAAAATTGTGACTCTGACAGTCTTTTGCCAAGTCTGAAAGAAACTTAATTTAGGTATAGAATACATGCACAAATTGTATGGCCCTTATTGACTCTAAATCATAGGCAGGCAAAAAATACTTTTACATTTTTGCATTGGTGAGTGTGAGAGCAGCCCAAAAATTGCTCTCAATTTCAGGAGCTACGACTGCATCGCGGCTTAGGAGAGCACGCAACGCAGTGGAGATTGTACAGCTTATACTGTGTGTGTCGGAGCAGCGCTGTTTTTAGATTTTCCCTATGCACACGAGATAGCAATGTGCCTGCCCCTGCTCTAAATATATATTTACTTGCAAGAAGCAAGAAGTGACTAAAGAAAATTTCTTAAGCCCTCAATGCATAAGGACATAAATTAATCCCAAGCTTACCACGCTCTACCAGCTAGAAGTTTTGAAAGTGGAATTGCAATTAGTTTTTCAAAAATGCTATTAGCTACCATCCCGTCAACTTTTTAGCATTTGTTACTTTTGAGCCCTAGTGCGAAACAATGTCTAATAATCCGTTTGAAACCGGAGCATTCTATGCTATAGAACCTCCTCTCAACACAACGCCTCAAATAGCAGTGATAAATTAGCGCGTAATAATTATAAATATCACCAGTTAATGTATTTTGCCTAATACAGCAAAGGTATTAAAAGAACGCCCTGACTGTGTTAAATTCATGTTCAAAAGCATTTAAGAAAAGCCATATCAGGATCGATTTTAGTATTGAGACTTTTTGAATTGTTTAGTCAGTACTGTGGTTCGATGAACCTGGTTTGCAGACCCCAAAAGTTTGGTTAGTCCCAAAAACATTAGTGTTGTAAGCTTTGACTTTCAGCTTTTTCTATTTCTTGCAATCATTCTTTGTAATTTTAGCAACTTTTGGACGTTTTATTCTCGCAACCTTGTGCCCAAATGCCACTTTAAAACTGTCTTGCTGCATGGCCCAGGTTGCAATTATTTTGTTGTCTTAGTTAGCATAACGACCTGTTTCTCTTATTTTGATTAGATAGCAAACTCTTTGCGACATATTTTAAACAAAATGCAAAAAAATACAATGAAAAATTTATATAGCGATTAATAAAGATTATGAGCTGACTTTTAATAGATTATGGGTAAGCGTCGAAAGCTTTGATATGATAGCAGCAAAACTAAATAATTAGCGTTTCAACGAAAACTAACGTCACATTAGCAAGGAAAAGGTAAGATATGACAAAGTCTCTTTAGCTTCATTTACTAAACTTTCCAGTTTTTTCTAAAGCTATATTTACACTTGCCAATCATATATCTCTAAAGAGTTTCTTTGAAGATAGTGTTATAGCCAAACAGTATTTTGACAATTTAGCGTCCTATGAAATACAACTTTTTCTATTTGATAAAAGTCTGCAGTATAATTTTGATAACCGACTCTTTTAGGTAATATGAGAAGTGAGATTTATATCATAACTTTGAGATTTCTTTTGCAGTGTTCTTAATGTGGGTTTTTTTAAAAGTTGGGGCTGCACATCACAAAAACCAGGAAGTCTCCTTGAATATATGACGAAAGAGTTGTAATGGCCTTACATTTAGTCTGCGTCTAAACTGTTTGACGCATAAGACATATAAGTCTAGTTCTAAATGTGAACAGCTTGTCAAACACACATTCGAATCATAATGAAATGCAGTCCTACTAGACAGGCGTCAAACAGTGTAAACACAGCCTTATTTAAAGCAGGGCTGCAAACCGGTTTTGAACCGAACCGGTTCGAACACGGAAATCCGATTTTTATTTGGCTGTGAACCGAACCTCTTTAAAAATAAAAGCTGAACCTGAACCCGTACAGAACCTAAAAGTTCGGTTCGGTTCAACAAAAATAGAAATGAAAACATTTGACTTACGGTCTAGCGACTTCTTCTGTTATCTGATATGTCTTGGGCAACTGACTCTTATAATCGGCAGGAAAGCTCAATACACCATCTACTATAGACGTTGAGAAACAACTTATGGAATCTCCACCCATCTCTCTCTGTATTTAAAGATCCTCGACTCCAAAGCTTATTAAATTATTCACAAAACAAGAACTTAACATTACATTGTAGTATTTATCTTATGTAGACTACGAAATGAATTTTCGCTTCACAGTAAATTATATTTTGAATATTCCCTCCCATGCGTTCTACAATTCGCTTTCGACCCAAAAACTACACAATTTCCACACGATCGGTCGATTTCAGGTCGAAAGCGTTTTGTAGAATACATGGGATTAAATTGGTTACAAAAAAATTTTCTTTTTTAAAAATATTGTGTAAAACATGGGCAGCACCAAGGTTCGAACCAAAACCATCGTCAAAAAACCTTAAACTTCGAATTTCCGAACCTTAACCAATGTTAAATTTTGGTTCGAACCCGCGAACTGGAATTACGAAAAATTTGTTGGGTTTGCAGCCCTGATTTAAAGATGGTAAAAAGACACTAATCAAATATTGAATATAATTGGCCCAACTAACAACATCAATTGGAGTCTTGTTATACCTTATCTTGTAACCAAAGTCATATTCTTCACCATCTATTAAAAGTTAATAAATTTTAATGCAAAATACTAAAGCTTACCCGAAAATCGACTCGAAATTCAGAACAGGGCCTAATAGTTCAGGAATTTTTCAGTGACAAGGTCAAGAAATCAAAGACTTCACGATTCTTTGACTTGAAAAAATCTTTAAAATTTAAAATAGGATAAATGTTGATTATTTGTTACTCAGCAGAGCATTAAAGAGTCTTCCTTTTAAATATAGCTAGATATTCTAGATCAAGGATGCCTACAGCCTATACGTGGCAGCAGCATTCTCTGTTATTTTACGCAAAGCCATTGCCGCGCGTTAAGGAACTTACGCATAACGTAATTGCAACAACAACTTCATATCTGTCTCTCCTCTCTTGCGCTCATATGCTTCTTGCAAAATTGAACCCAACAACAATTACATACATATGTATGTATGTATACGTGTGCGTAAAATTGTGTGCATCAGGCAAATGGTTTCTCTTTCGTTTTTTATGGTTGTTGTTGCTCCAATATTATTTTATTAATTGATTATTTATCAAATTAATTATTTTTCTGTAAAAATTGGGTAAAGCATAACAATTAAGTGTTATTAGAACTGTTAGCTGAGAAGAAAGCGCTCTCTTCTCAATTTTGTAGCTGAGGTGCACTTAAAAATAACTGCGAAACTTTGTGCTTACGCAAAAGCAGTCATGCCTTATTATTCAATCATGGAATTGTACTTAAAAAAAGGTCACCTTTTCTGCAGGATTGCGTCAGTGTGTTCACTTGCGTCATTTGCCTATGTTTTTGACACGTGGGCGAAGCAGCATCGACCACATACGGAGAACCACTACCTTTTGTAAATGTGCTGGAGTGAAAGTAAATGAATTAATACGGTAATCTACTTTACTTTTTGCAATGGTACTTAATTGTACGTGTGTATTCGCTTCACAGATGACTTCATTATCGGACCAGAGTCCAAGCCATTTTATCCAAATTGTGTTTTAATTTAAAAAATTGGTGTAAAAGGTGTAATTTTCATTTAAAATTCTAAGCCAAGGAAAAAGCGACCAAAGGAAAATTTTCAAAATCAGCGAGCAAGAATTTTACCCTTCTCCGCTAATAAACGGTTAATCTTACACAAAGACAACAAGTATGAAAGTCGGTCAAGCCCGACTATAACAAACTCTATACCTGCGAAGTGCTGCCCATCACCGTTGCGACCGGTGCTGTCCATAATTGTTTGTTTTCCTTATAACTCAACTATCGTTCATCTGATCTTTACCAATCTTTTGGCGGATCGATAAATAATCCTGATTACTAAATAAGTCCAGAAAAAACGAACCTTTTATCTAAAGGGTGATTTTTTAAGAGCTATAGGAAAATTTAAAAAAAAAACACATAAAATTTAGAAAAATGCATGAAATCTTTATTTGAATCGATAGTACAATCCATATAATTTAATGTTTGAAGATTATATCATGCAAATGTTGACCGTGACTGCGCCTCAAATGGTCCATCCGCTTAGTTCAGTTTTGGCATACTCTTTCCAACATTTCGGCCGGTATCTCACGAATAAATGCTTCAATGTTGACTTCCAATGCGTCAATTGAAGCGGGCTTGTCTGTATAGACATGAGCTTTAACATAGCCCCACAAAAAATAGTCTAAAGGCGTTAAATCGCACGATCTAGGCGGCCAATTGACCGGTCCCGAACGTGAAATAAAATGTTCACCGAACTCGCCTCTCAATAAGTCCATTGTTGTCAAGCTCTTGCATTTTGGGCAAAAAAAAGTTGGATATCATCTCACGGTATCGCTCACCATTCACAGTTACGTTACGATTCGCATCATCTTTGAAGAAGTACGGTACAATGATGCCACCAGCCCATATACCGCACCAAACTGTGACTTTTTCTGGATGCATTGGTAGCTCTTGCAATGCTTCTGGCTAATATTCACTCCAAAATCGACAATTCTCAATCAAAAATTCTACGTTGCGGTAGGTCGTTCGGCTTCAATTCTTGCACCAGCTGTATTTTGAAAGGCTTCACACATAAATCCTTCCGCAAAATTTTCCACGTTGTTGAGTAACAGAGGCCCAATTGCTGCGAACGGCGACGAATCGATAATTGATAGTCATCATTAACACTGGCCGATACAGCTGCGATATTTTCTTCAGCTCGCACTCTACGTAAGCGTGTTGGTGGTTTAATGTCCAAAAATGTAAATTTGGTGCGAAATTTAGTCACAATAGCCCGAATAGCCGCTTCAGTGGGTCGATTAAACTGACCATAAAATGGAAGAAGCGCGCGATAAACTTTCTTAACAGAGCACGCATTTTGATAATAAAATTCAATAATTTGCAAGCGTTGTTCGTTTGTAAGACGATTCATGGTTAAATTATAGACCAAACTGAAGATGTTTGACAGTGAAACAAAACACGAAACGTGCGTGAGCTGTTTAAACCAGTGTTGCCGAAAAGATAATAGCTAAAAAATCACCCTTTATAAAACTGTGGGGAGATATGTTTTTTCTAATTTGCGGGGGCGGGGCCAAAATTGAAAATAAACTTGATATGCCTGCAAGTATAAGAAGTTTTTGTTCCATACATGTCAATCCTCCATCGCTTGCGATTCAACGGTTTACCCTCTGGGCTAGTTTTTGACGCAACGGCAATTCACAACTAAGCTGAGAGTGCGGGTTCTAGTTACTGCAAAATGCGGGTTACACAAGACCCGCCATATATTGACGCGGCTATCGCCCGAACTTCAATCATTGAAAAAAACAATTTATTAATATTTTTTGTTCAAAATTCTGCTTCGGGCCATAAAGGCTTTCATTCCAAACAACTTCCCAGCTTCCGTTTTGCTTTCCGATAATAGTGAATTCCGGAAAGCTGCGAACCATTAACACCTCTTTTTTAAGATGACAATCGTTTCAAGGCCAAGAACTTTTTAAACAGCCCTCGCGTTCAAAAATTTTTAATTTTGTATTCATTTTATTGAATTGTGCAACCAAATACAAAAAACCGAAGTATAAAATCTTTTCCCGATTTTTTCCACAAGTTTTTAAAAAACAAGTAAAGTTCAGTCCCCTAGACCAGAAGAGTACCTTAAGCTGCTTGGGAACTCCAAGGCAGCACAAGTGCAAAGACCGACAACAGCGGACAAACGTTAAGTTTAGAACATTACTAGGGAGAGATTTCTGTTTTAGTTTCAAACTTGCTAGCGGCTTCTTTTTGATGGTTCGCTTTTTCATTGATATTTTGCACTTACTTTAATCTTGATGCAAGACTCATATTCGGTTTCGACACGCGACCATCTGCTGTTCGACCTGTACCAAAATAAATCAGCTGACGCGAAATGGAGTCTATTTTTGTTAACTTAAATTCTAACCTTTTGAAACCCTCAAATCGTAATAAACGTTTCCCCCAATTGATTAGTTAATTACGCGCTTCACTTGGCCCATTCTCACCTTTTGGGTGGCAGACCCAACCAAATTAGTGTAGAGCACACAAATAATTATGAGCTGCGGACAAGAGAAGGGGCAAACATGTTTGTATGTATGTATGTACATGGTGGCGAGGTAGAATAGTGGCGGATTAGTCGTGCGTGGTCAGCCAAACTGAATGCGAAACAAAATCAAATTAAAATCTGTGCATAACTAACAAATGCTGACAAATTGAGAACATGCTACTTATGTACGGTTAAAAATTACTTTACAATCAAAATTAAAATATTCAACAGAAATTACTATCCGATTGCCTTGCACTTGAACTTGCCAGAGCAACGGAACATTAAAGCAAAGCAAAGTGAAACAGACGCCCGCTACGTAATGTGGCCTCACGTAACGTACAAAATCCCACGTGAACGAACCACCAAGCGTTCCCCCGCCATATGAACAAGTATACATAGGCATTTAGCAGACCTCAGTCCCATTCGCAGTCGCAGACCTCAGTCCTTGGCCAAACGCCGCGCGCTCTACTTTTCACTGTGTTTCGTATGTTTTTGGGGGGTTTGTTAGCAAATTTATAAATAGCCAGGCAACAAATTAAAATGTATAAAAGTGTCATTAAAGTGGTCAGCCTTTCGAAGCTCTCTAAATCACTTGCCGCCCATCAATCTACAGTTTTCTGACAGTGTCATCGGCCAACAAACGAAAAGGGAAAAAGCTATAAATGTAAGCAAAATCTGGATTGAAGTTTCTAGCCATAGCCGGAGGCAACGCTTTTTAATTAATTTGCAATCTCTTAACTTGACGTGCAGAAATTTTCCAATAATGGGGCCAAATGCAATTTCCCGCTGAAATGGAAAATGGGATGGGAATGGGGACGGGGGACGGGGTGAGGTGGCCAGCATATGCACATATGTTTTAGCTCCCTTAGGGTCGAGAGGGCCGGGCGGCGGAGGGCGTCTGATTGTCTGTGTGTTTGCCTGGCATTGGTTTGCTCAATTCTCCTTTGCTATCGCTGCGCGCTGTCAGCTTCAGCTCTTTTTGTTATTGCTAAATTAATGCAAGCGTTGATGATTATCTTTGACACTGCACCCTAAACTAAGGGGAACTTTGGTTTTTGTAGTCTATCTCGTTGTTGTTAAAGCAAATTCGACAGCTGGTCGGTGGATGTTCATTCCTCTTTATGGACAGGGCGAACGAATACGTCTTATCGATTTCAATTTACAGTTTACAGTCTTCGTTCCCGTCTTTTTTTTTTTTAATATTGGATAAGTTTCCAGTCGTGTTTCCTGTTACTGGGCATTTTGAATCATAAGGCCCCCGCACACAGAAAGCGGAGCGTAGCAGAGCTAGAGGAGCTTACGAATTTTTCATACAAAATTCTCCGCTCCGCTAAGCTGTTGGTGTGCGCGCTCTCTATGTGCTCTGTGTGTTTGATATTCCAAAGCGGATGTGCTACGCTCCGCTCAGCTGTCTGTGCGGCAGGCCTAAGCGCTTGAGCTCTGTGTAATCAATTGGTTTCCAAGCTTAGTTTAAAAGCGCTTTTGCAGATCGAAGTTAAATAAGCTCGTTCACATTGAATTAACATTCCGATTGGTAGAGTTGTTTATCCACCTGTTACTTTTCGTGTGTGAGGTGCCTTCCATGTGTAGAACATCTCTCACTAATTAAGATGCAAAGCTTATTGAAAGATATTCGAACCAGGGCTGCAAACTTTTTTAAAATCGGGAGGAATTCACATCGGGTCTCGAACCCGCGAAACTTTTTGGGTTCTGGTTCAGAAGGTCGCTGAGCCCAGGTAAAGATTTGAACCAGGGTTGTGCAAAAGTATGTAACAGGCAGAAAGAAGCATCTCCGACCCTATAAAGTATATATATTCTTGATCAGCATCAACAGCCGAGTCGATCTAGCCATGTCCGTCTGTCCGTCCGTCTGTCTGTCTGTCCGTCTGTCCGTATGAACAAACAGATCTCAGAGATGGTAAGAGATAGGTTTGACATGTATGGCACTTATGCTTCTTATACTTGCACGCAGATTAAGTTTATTTTTAATTTTAGCCACGCTCCCTCCCGCCCCCGCAAATTAGAAAAAACGTCATATCTCCCACAGTTTTATAGATAAATGATTCGTTCCTTTTGCACATACATATTTAGTAATCAGGATTATTTATCGATCCATCCAAAGGTATGGTAAAGATCGGATAAACGCACAGGTCGCAACGGCGATGGGCAGCACTTCACAGGTACAGATAATCGGACTTGTCCGACTTTTTTTCTTGTTCTTTACTCTTTGGCTGAGTAAAACAAACCTTAGAAAAAGCGTGTTCGACTGATACTTGAGTTGCAGGAACAGCAATACTGCAAATGCGACATTTTTAAGTTCCGTACAATGATGGTTTTCGCAAAACTTTAAAAAATTAATATATTAGAATTTTGAGACGGTCCTTAATCTCCGTCAAAAGGAGCAATAAAGCCGTCTAACGATTTCCTACTGGTCATTTTTTCATTATTTGTTCATTATTTGTCCTTAGCTAAAGATTCCATTTCATCTTCATCAGATTTTAAACATGGTAAAGAATCATTTATGCTTTCATTCATCAATTCCTTTTGACGATTATTCAATTCTGCAATATGTTTCTTTGCAAGCTCTTTTGGTCTAAGGTCAAAAATATTTGGTTTCTTGGGCCAAATAAAATGCAGATTTTAGAATTGTGACTACACTCAAAAAAATCAATCCAAACGGGATTACATCAATTCGAAACAGGATTGTAAACAGGGTAATACCGGATATTCTTAAGCCGATCCGAAAAAATATTGATTTGATCCCACTTTTTTCAATCCTGAAAAGATCAAATTTATCCCGTAAAAGATTAAACTAATAAAAAAAATTCGAGTTCAATTTAATACCAAAGCAGGATCACTTTAAGCTTTATTGAGATTAACTTGCTTCAAAAAAGATTCCTCTACCTTTCCTTTCTTCCTCCATTTTCCATAGGACACACCCACCGACAAAAAAAAACAATGAAATATAAAAATTATTGTTCTCTTGTCTGGGACTCGAACTCACAACCTTTCAGCTTTACACTGAACACGAATGGCATGGCACATCGCCATAGCTAAAGTTCTATTTATACTTTTCTGCTCCTAATTTACGAACATTGTGAGCTCGAAAGGATTGCGTCAAGCCTTAAAAGATTGAATTTAGTAGAATATCCCGTAAGTCGAGATTGAATATTTAAACTCGTGCCAGGAATACTCTAAGAAAAAAAGATTGAATTTATCTCACCGTTTTTTTTTTCTGTGTCAATTTAAAATGTGAGATCGGTTTTATAAACACTTATATTAGCTATAACTATATTTTGCAGAAGACTTTAGAACTTGTGTAGAGTTCGCAACTTCTTACAGAGTGTGCGAATTTTCAATATATGTATCTTTAAAAAAATCATCATTGGCAACCAAATTGAAATTATTTTTGGGATCGTAACCTTTTTAATTTCTTTAGCTCCGGTTCAGGTTCGACCGGGAAACAATTTACTGCTTCTGTTGGGGTTCGGTTCCGACTGATTCGACATGATACAAGCACAGAGCCTTTTAGATGCCTCTAATTTATTTATCATGTGAGGTGACATGTAAAATGAAAGTCGGTCAAGCCCGACTATAATATACTCTGTTCCCAAAATTGTTTGTTTTCCTTATAACTCGACTATCGCTCATCCGATCTTTACCATTCCTTTGGCGGATCGATAAAAAATCCCGATTACTAAATATGTCCAAAAGGAACGAACCTTCTATCTATAAAATTGTGTTAGATATGACGTTTTTCTTCAATCTTCGGGGCCGGAAGAGCGCGAGGCAAAAATTTAAAATAAACTTGATCTGCCTGCAAGTATAAAAGCATATGTCCCATAAATGTCAAACCTCTATCTCTTACCATCTCCGAGTTCTGTTTGTTTTACGAACAGACGGACGGTGGGGATTTTATAAGTAATTCTAAAAGTTTTCTAGACATTTCATTCCTGCCGATTGTAAGACTTAGTTGCCCAAAACCGACCAGATAAGAAAATAAGTCGCTAGGCAGTAGGTCAAATTTTTTCCTGTCTCTGTGTGTTGAACCGAAACGAAATTTAAGGCTCAGAACTGGTTAAGTTTCAGCTTTTATTGCTAAAGATGTACGGTTCAAGTTTCGGTTTGCAGCAAAATAAAAGTCGCAATTCCGGGCTCGAACCGGTTCGGTTCAGAACCGGTCTGCTGCCCTGCTTTTTAGTCATCAATTTGAGCATAAGATTCTCTTTAATACTCCCAGTCTCAAGTTTATATTTTCGAATGTATTAAAATGATATTTCGAAGATATCAAATTAATACTAACTTTTATTTGACATTTTTCTGTTCTAGTTGTTTAGTATCAATTTGATACTAGCATTTATCATTTTGATATTTCAATTGGTATCATTATAGTACTAGGTTGTCTGAATTTAATATTTTATCTTATCAAGTTTAAAATACCAATTAGATTCTCTGCAAACTGCCATTGAAATTAAAACAAACATTTTATTTTGCATTCTTACAAAATGTATTTCAGGACTATGTGAAGCATTGTTCCCTCATTATTACTATTTCGATGTTATTTAAACAGAACTCACTGTAAGGATGAGCCTCTAGCTCAGATATCAATCCGCCATTCTGCCCCAGCTATGATGGCATGATTTTGCAATTTGTCCCAGCTCGAGAACTTTCTTTAGTAATGGTTCGGACACCGCAGCGTACGGTCAGAGATGCTTCCTTCTGTCTGTTACATACTTTTGCACAAACTTAATATACTCTGTGTAACTTTGGTACAGAGTATAAAAAGATCAATTTGGAATGGTTATTTTTTAGTTTCCTAATTTTGATAGTCAAATATCCATTTTTCATATCCTTTGGATGATTTTTAGCTCCGTTGGATGCTGAAATTAATATGCATTCCTATGGATATTTTTTTAAACCCCTTTTCAAGATCAAATGAAGTGGGAATATAGAACTTAAGTCAATGTCGAACCTGACTGATGTGATCTGACTGAGGGATTTAGGCGAACTTGAATAACAAAGCTAAAATCAATCCCGTTTTGTTGATATAAGCCTATATCGAGCTAAAATCAAGCTCTACCGATCTAAAGTCATGATCAAGACACGAATTTCGGAATTGAAAGTTCTGTGCTGAAGTCAATCCTCTCGCACTTGGTTTGAGAAAATCCGGGATTGACCGACTTCTGCAAAGCTGCAAATGCAAATAAAACAAAAGATTGCTTTTGATTTTGCTCTCTTTTAGTTGTTGTTGGTGCTTGTGTGTGAGTGTTGAACCAAATAAGCCTAGTCAATGAACGAGTGTGTTCGAAAACAAGGCGATAGTGATAATTTCCAGATCGATAGTACCACACAATTAAATTTTTATAAGCCGTAGGCAGACATACATTGTATACAATAAAAAGATTTTCACTAGGCAATTTCAACTTTGCACAACTAAATTTCGGTTCAGTCCTCCTTCATTGCAACACAAATCTTTGCTGCCGTTTTTGTTTGTCTTTCTGTTAAGCAGTCTTTGCGCCATTTTATTGCTTCATTTTGTTTATGTTTTATGCTGTCTATTTACGCATTTAATTTCATTTTTGTATAAATACACAGAACAGCTGTAGAACTTCTGCCTCGTCGCCCGGTCTCGTCTGGGCGGCGTGCACGAACACAACTATTTGTGGGCGCAGCCTTCGCAGTGGCATTGCCATTCAAGAACTGCACGACACTCTGTGATGCAATGTGACCAGAATAGACAGATTCATATGCAAGCCAGCTAATGTCTTACTCTTTATCTTTGTCTTTGTGCAGGTGCTGTGACCCAATTGCGTCGAAGTGTTAAAAATGCCGCCCCGCAGTCACCACTAGCCAGCTTAGTCAGCATCCAGCACAAATCACGAAGTATTCGCGGCACAGCCAAATCGAACGCAACAAAGCTTCCAGACTTCCCCCAGACACTTCCACCACCGAAACATCGCCATGCGGTTGTTACAAAAACCGCTCACATCTGTCGCCGCCGGTGCACTGTTCCTGCTCTTCATTTATACCACAGCCCAGTCCCTGGCCCAGGCTCAGGACTCGCACTCGCTTCTGAGTGTGAACAACATTACTCAGAGTCACAGTCGACGCTTACGGCAGGCGCCGGAGAACGAGGAGGCACCTCCCGATGAAGAGTTCAAGGTGGACGATCCCGGGGCTGAGTTGGATGAGATCCGTACCTGTTCTGAGGGTCTGGTACTGCCACTCTGGATGCCGCAGAAGAATATCTCGATTGGGGATCGCTTAATACGCGGGTTCGTCTACTTTCTGCTGTTGATCTACTTGTTCGTGGGCGTGTCCATCATAGCCGACCGCTTCATGGCCTCCATTGAGGCGATCACCTCCATAGAGCGCACAGTGGTGGTGAAGGGACCGAAGGGAGTAAAGCAAACGATGCGCGTCCGTATCTGGAACGAAACGGTGGCCAACTTAACGCTCATGGCCCTGGGATCAAGTGCTCCGGAGATCCTGCTTTCGGTTATCGAGATATATGCGAAGAACTTTGAGAGTGGCGACCTGGGTCCGGGCACTATAGTCGGGTCGGCTGCCTACAATCTATTTATGATCATCGCGGTCTGCATGGTCTGGATACCAGCAGGAGAGAAGCGCCGCATTAAGCATCTGCGTGTGTTCACCGTCACAGCCGCCTTCTCGATCTTTGCCTACGTCTGGCTCTGGATTATACTGTCGGTCTTCTCGCCAAACATCATTGAGGTGTGGGAGGCGATAGTCACACTCCTCTTCTTCCCCGTCACCGTTCTGTGGGCCTACATTGCTGAGCGCCGTCTGCTTGTCTACAAATACATGGACAAGAACTACCGTGTCAATAAGCGCGGCACCGTGGTGTCCGGCGAGCACGACCAGGTCGAGATGGACGCCGAGAAGCAGCCCAGGCCACTTATGGTTAACTTCCAGGGAGTACGAAGTTCAGACGCCGAGGCCTTTGATGAGGCTCGGCGCGAGTACATCACCGTGCTGTCCGAGCTGCGACAAAAATACCCCGAAGCGGACCTCGAACAGCTGGAGATGATGGCCCAGGAGCAGATGCTCTCGCGAGGCACCAAGTCGCGTGCATTTTATCGCATTCAGGCTACACGCAAAATGGTGGGCAGCGGCAATCTGATGCGCAAAATCCAGGAGCGAGCCCACAGCGATCTTACCGAGGTGAAGGCTCAGTTGCATCAGACGGACGACGATGATCAGGATGATCAACCCACCCGGGTGTACTTTGAGCCAGGCCACTACACCGTCATGGAGAATTGCGGCGAGTTCGAGGTGCGCATTGTGCGTCGTGGCGACATCTCCAGCTATTCGACCGTGGAGTTTGAGACCCAAGACGGCACAGCCTCCGCGGGCACCGACTTTGTGGGCAAGAAGGGCGTGCTCACCTTCCCGCCGGGTGTCGATGAGCAGCGCTTCAAAATAGAGATCATCGACGATGATATCTTCGAGGAGGACGAATGCTTCTACATACGTCTGTTCAATCCATCAGAGAACGTGACTCTCTCAGTGCCACAAATAGCAACAGTCATGATTCTAGATGATGACCATGCCGGCATCTTTGCCTTCACCGAGTCCGTCTTTGAGATAAGCGAGTCCGTGGGCCTTTACGAGCTGACAGTGATGCGCTATTCCGGAGCCCGAGGCACTGTTATAGTGCCCTACTGGACTGAAGATGATACGGCCGTTGGGGGCAAGGACTACGAGGTGGTACGCGGTGAACTGATTTTCGCGAACAATGAGACGCAGTAAGTAGCCCTGTAGATGTAGTCAATTGTATTCCTACCAAAGCTGCTGGGTCAGAGGTTTAATTGTCGTGAGCCGAATGAAATCTAATTCTGGCTGATTGAGTTCCTTTCCCTCGGTCCGGGAATGCGAATTCCCGGCGATGAGTTTCAGCAACACGCAATTTCCGCTTTGGGAATAGACAGTCGGCTGTGCGTGAGACACTGCGCCATGTATCGATTAAAGTTGAAATAGTTTGGGCTTTTAATTGCCACACCAGATGGCGACGGCGATGGTGACCCAGAGTCAGAGTTAAGTTTTCTGTGTTTGCAAAATGCCAGTCCTTCCACTCTTAGGCAGGGGTGGTTGACAATGTCATCGCCATTCCATTGTCTGCCACCTACACAAACGACGCCTGGCAAATTATTTGTCGAAAGAGTGAGGACCTCACTCCATAATGGCGGGCCGTTGCCAGCTGTGTTGGGACTGTCATACCAAACGGGGGCTCTGCATAGCAAATTGTAATTAATTTTGCAAAATTTATTCATTTTTGCCAAAGTCAGCAGCCAAAATATAGTTAACTTGTTTTGCATATGTTGTGTGGTCTTTATTGCGATAGTCGGAAATGGCTGACATCACGCAACATGGCTGCAATGAAAGCCAGAAAGGACAAGCGCAGAAATGAATTATGGGTTTGTGGGCAGCTGTACACTCAGGAAAAAAGCTCGACTAATAGAGTTATCGTACCATGGGGATGGAATTAAAGTATTTCTTGCTCCTGGGTGTACTTAAATTAAGTACGAAACATTCAGTAGAAGTCGTGAAGTGTGAGGTTGGGTTGTTGCGAAGGTTAGGTTATTAACGAACTTGTGGTTTTCGTTCTAGCCTTGGTTCATAGCGAGAGGTCATCAAATAATAAAGAAGGTTCGGAACTGAAACATTACTGGTGTGCATCCTTGTTTACCGGTGGTTCATTATATCAGAGATGGCATTTTTTATTGAAAACACTGACGAAAACCAGATCTGAGCCGAAACAAACCAAACCGTACAGAACCGCTAATATGTGCTCGTAAACCGAACCGTAAACCAAACCTGTGTTCTTACGAAAGTGGACAAACGAACCGAAAACCACAAACGCAAATGGTTCTTTACGGTTAATTCTATCGAAGAGCTTGATGATAGGACTTAGATAATAAAGCCAACTCTAATTATGTTATATTTAAGTCAAAGAAGTCAAATTAAAAAATAGAGGAAAGTTATCTTCGGCTCGGCCGAAGTTTTGTATACCCCGGCAGCCTCCATTGAAAGCAAAAAGTTTTTTTAACTATGACTACTTTTCGGTCCTTACTTTTCTATGGGAGATATACTATATAGATGTCCGACTTCGGTCAAACTTAGTGGAATGATGCAAAAGCATAAAAGAGCTTAAAAGAATCAGGGAGTCAATCTCACCCGCCAAGAGCTTGTGGACAAAAATGACTGCATGACAAATTCTCCGGGATTTGAGTGAAGGGAGGTCTATTAAACGTAGTCCTTGCTCGTATGGAGGTAAATGACTGTTGGTATCCCAGTTTAGATCACGAAGGGCAAAAATCAGAAACTGCTTCTGAACTGATTCAATTTGATCTTGGTATGTTAGATGTTGCAGAGACCAAAGGCAGATTTGGTTGGTGTAGGGATCATTAAATTCTTTGGACCATCTCTTGGTAAATCCAAGTACACTTTAAGCCCTATTGCACATCACTGAAATGTGGCTGTTAAAGCTAAAATTGGGTTCAAACAGAATACCCAAATCATTGACTTTATTAATACGGTTTAACGAATCCCTATTAATGGCGTATTTGTATAGAAACGGCTTGGTTCTATAAAAGGTCATAATATTACACTTGGTAATATTAAGTGGGAGGCGATTCTGTAGGCACCAGGCACTTAGAGAATTTAGATCACTTTGTAATAGAAGTGGAGAAGCTGGATCGTTGAATGAGGCACATCGCTTGAGATCGTCAGCGTACATAAGGGCAGTTGAAAACGAAAGCACTTGAGGAATATCATTGATGAACAGGTTAAATAACAAGGGACCAAGATGACTGACCTGTGGGACACCCGATGTAACGTGAACAGTTTCGGATACAGCAGACTGAAAACGCACCCTCTGTGACCGATTGGTGAGGTAAGATCTAACCCAGCCGAGAAAGTTGGTTGGGTGACCTATTAAGCATAGTTTATGTAGAAGTAAGTTATGATTAACAGAATCAAAGGCTTTGCTGAAATCGGTATAGATGACATCTGTTTGATTTCGGTTAAGAAATCCCTCATGTACTATTGATGATAATTCAAGTAGTTTGGTGGAAACAGAACGACGACGAATAAAACCGTGCTGGGTTGGCAAAAGTGCTGTAATTGGGAAGTAATTATGTTCTCAAAAAGTTTAGGTATTTCAGAAAGTTTGCAGATTCCTCTATAATTTGCTATGTCCGACCTGGATCCCTTTTAATGAATGGGAATAATAAAAGATTCCTTCCACAATAGGAGAAAGTCACCTAGCTCTAGGGATAGGTTAAACAGCTTTAGAAGAATATACTTAATATATATACTTTTACACAATTCTACAAAGTTTTGTCAAAATCGGATGACTATAGCATATAGCTGTCTTAGAAACGATCGGTAGAAAAACTAGTTTTAGTGAGAAAAACTTTTTGTTTTAAATGGAAACGTCTCCAATTTTCGTATTTCTTAGTTTGCTATGCTTTCTCATGATTTCACCAAGTTTGGTCGACATTGGACATCTATATAGTAGTAGAGCTTTCCCGTAAAAAAAGTAAGATCCGAAAAGTAGTCTAAGTTAGAAAAACTGTTTGTTTCTAATGGAGACTGCAAGGGTATACAAAACTTTGGCCGAGCCGAAGTTAACTTTCACCTATTTTTAGCAAATGTTCTTAGTTGGAACAAAATATTTTGCTTTTGCGTGCAAAACATTGTTTCCTGAATATCCGGAACGAAATCCCAATACCAATTCTTCACCCCCTACAAATCAGATGACGTAAGGACCAAGATATTAGTTTTTCTCAGTCAACATTGCAGTCAACACTTTTAATGCGCGATCTTTGTAGAGAAATGGATTTCTTATGCTTTTCGTATTCGTCAACACGGAACCGCGAGGTTCTATCTTTAGATAGCGGTTCAGGTTTGATAGGTCTGATCCTGAAGCAGGACCTCTTTTTTTCGAAAAAAGTTCGGTTCAAAATATGAATTTCAATTATTTTTTTAACAAAACATAAGAAGCCCTCTGATGTAATGACAGATAGTTTCTTGAAAAGCAGCTATTAAAAATTTCATCTTCAAAATAATTTCAGGATGGGTTTGTGATTCTAGACCTTATTTTGAATATTTGGGACTTGCAATTTAAGTTACTCCTGTGAATTTTGTACACATTTTGTAAATAAAATAAAATTTTGATTGGCTCAGCTCAAAGTTTAAAAGCCGAGCTTCTCTCTCTGCTTATAATTTTCGCACAAGAGAAAGGGACCTGCAGTTTATCGCCGAGTCAGAACGCCAGTTTGAGAAGCTTTTTCATGGCTAGTTACAACAAAGCTGGCGCCATTGAATGTAAGATAATTATGTCTTTATTATAGATATTCGTGTAGTTAGTTAGGTAATATAATAATAAGATCAAATGAGAGTGTGTTTGAAGTTTAGTTGACGGCTTAATTTCGGCTGATTTACGACTGACGACTGAAGTCTGCTGATCACGGCGGCGGCTGCTGAACGACTGATGACGATGACTGCTGACCTATCGATAGATAATAACGTCTGTCGCTTTAACAGGGATGCCACCTCGGTGATGCAGGTCCCTACAAAATCTTATATTGAATACAAAAAAGTTTTTCTAACTAAGACTACTTATCAGACTCTACTTTTCTATGACAAATATGCTATATTCGACCCAACTTAGTGGAATCATAGGAAAACAGAGCAATGGTATAAAAAGAATTTTGTAACTGAACCTTGTATTTTCGTGTACTATTGACACCGTTCTCACGACGTGTATGCATACTCCTAAAAAATTCGCAATATTTTGCAGACTTCCAGTCAAAGTGCCTCTCCCACTTCAATTTGTTCTTTTTACCGCTCACTTGGTGTGTTTTTTTTTTTTTGATGCCGTGAAAATTGTTTCAGACACGTCTCTGACACATTCCACCCATCCCTCAGCCTCCCACATTTCATGAATTTCTGAGGTTTCTTCATTATTTAGTGATAACCCGAGGACCAAACACACAATTAGAGAATAGCACGCTGCCCTGCTGTCATCGTCCAACGGGGGAAAACTTTAACGAAATAAAGTGCCAACGATGCGAGGATGTGAAAGTGCTCCCAAAATGGTCGTTATGGTTTAGCGTGGTAGCCAGAGCTAAACTGTTTTGCCATTTGCAATGACACTTGAAATAGTTTTTAATGCTTGACTCTGCCTGGGAATGGGCAACAATTATTTGCAGAGCTTTAAACGTTTTGTTCAGCCCATTGACCGAATATCTTTTCTTTCTCTCTCTCTTCATTCTGGTGGCTCTTTTGCTGCATTTACAGCCACTCAAGTTGAATGCCTTGTGGTGCTTTTGGTAATAATGTTTGTCTTAATGTTGCCAGTTGCTGCCTCCGGTGGCTTTAGCTGCGCCCTGGCAGGATGCCAACTCCAGTTTCAATCTCTAGGGCACATTTGACTTTTTTCTTTCTCGTCTTCTTTGTCTGTCGATTCCAATTCGATACAATATTTGCTTAAAGTGGCCATTAATCTTGGCTTGATGGCTTACTTATGAAATGTCCGTAAAAGTAGCAGCGGAGCATTAAAGTGGACTCTGGCCAAATTGAAATTAAATCAAACCATTTGAAATTCAAACATCAGACAACGGAAGGTAAAAAAAGCACAAATTAAATTGCTGGCAAATCCACTTTGAAGTTGATGCGTGTGTAGCTTGTGGCCAGTTTGAGTCCAGTAGTGGGCAGAGTTTGCCCACAATAACTTTTCTTAAAACACATTTTGACAACACAGCATTGTTGGTAGGCGGTCAGGCAGGCTCTGGCAGGCTGGCGAACTGCCATCATAAAAAACAGCACTTGGCAAAGCCGTAAAATACTGTGGGTAAAAAAGAAATGGCGATGCCGGAAACCAGCAACAGCCAGATGAACGCCAGGGCTACAAAGTGCCAACACTGTTGCATAAATTTGTATAATCTAGAAGGAAGAGGAAAGGGGGTGGTTAAGCGTTCACAGGGCGCAGATTGAGTTATGGGGCTTTAAATTACCAACACTTGCAACTTTACTGGGGAGAGGTACAGATTCATTGCCTACTTTTTTGCGCCCCATTAATGATAAGCCTCTGAGCGTTTTAGGTTTATAGCGACTGACCACACAGGTTTTCCACACTTCTGCTGGTCTTGGCATTTCTTAATTAGCCACATTTTAGCTTAGAGGATGGCTTTGTGGCATATTTAAGACAGACCTATATCTAAATTAGTAATTTTGAGTTGCCATGGAAAATAAACTAGACATAATTTGTAATTGTTTGTTAAATCTTTCAAATAATATTCTATTAGGGTATTCACGACCCCCAATTGAGCTGTGGAGTTGTTGATTTAAGGAATTTTTAAATTTTTTACAAGTCGAAACTAGAAGAAAGAAATTGCGACCCCCAGTTGAGCTACGGAACTGTTGAATTGAGGAATTTTAAATTACACTAGGCAACAGGGTCCAGTATATTGAAGGGTTGGTAGTGATTCTAGATGATTTTCGTGTGCTAAGCAAGACTGCGTTTTCAGAAATTGTCCATCACGTCGAGATTTTTAGTAATTTGAGCTTAAAGTTGCTAAAAGGGCCTATTTTGACGCTTTTTAGGAGCGTTTTTCGGGGAATCCATTCTATTGTTTGGACTCTCATCGGAAAGTATCACTCATTAGCTTTGAAATGAACTATACCAAACAGTTCTGCGATTTTTTTCAATGGAGATATACCTCTTTTAAGAATCATGTGTGAGTGAACAAAACTGAGTTGTTCACCAAACTGAACAAGTGAAAATGTTCTTCTTCAATTGTTCATTAATTTTTAGTCAGAGTTTTTCTTGTTCAGCCGCTCTTTTTCTGTGAGTTGTACTGTCAGAGTTGTTCAGTCGCTCTTGTTCAGTCGCTCTTGTTTTGTGAGTTGTTCAGTGAGTCTTGTTCTGACAGAGCTGTTTAGTCGTTCTTGTGCAGTCGTTCTTGCTTTGTGAGTTGTTCAGTCGCTCTTGTTCAGTCTCTTTTCCTCTGTGTGTTCAGTAAGTTGTGCAGTGACTTGTTCACTCAATTTGGTGACTCTTCAGCTGTGTGTCTGATTGTTCAATGTAAGCAACATGCTGGCGTGGCAGTACCAACTGTTTTTCTATTAGAGAATAGGCAACATATGTAACAGGCAGAACGAAGAATCTCCGACCCCATAAAGTATATATATTCTTGATCAGCATCAACAGCCGAGTCGAATTAGCCTTGTCCGTCTGTCTGCATGAACACCTAGATCTCGGTATGTAGACTCCTATTGTCTGTAAGCAGATCAAGTTTATTTTTGATGTTAAAGTTGTTGAATACCTTCTACAATTTTGAAGTTATTAAGCTCATATCTACAATCTCTGAAAGTTTCATAAAGATCGGATAAAAAATGACAGTTATAAAAGTGATAAAAAACCTTGGCATACTTTTTGGCGCCGCATGCGCTTTTTGCTTACATAATGTTAAAGTGTTCTCATTAATGTTAATGCTCTGTTAACTAACATAGGGGAAGGCTACACAGCATTAATTTCCCTGAGCAGCGGGTATATCGAAGTCGGGCAGGACCGACTTTAACTTACGTTCTCGTTTTTTATACCCTTGCAGAGGGTATTATAAAATTGTCCGGATGTTTGTAACGCATTGAAGGAAGCATCTCCGACCACATAAAGTATATATATTCTTGATCAGCATGACGAGCTGAGTTGATTTAGCCCTGTCCGTCTGTCCGTCTGTCTGTTTCTATGCTATCTCCTCCGTCAGTTTTGAAGCTATCCTCACCAAACTTTGCACGAAGTCTTCTGGTACATATACGCTGCACATTTGTCGGAACCGGCCGGATCGGATGACTATAGCATATAGCTGCCATAGGAACGATCAGTCAAAAAACTAGTTTTAGTGAGAAAAACTTTTTTGTTTTTAATGGAAACGCCTCCAAAGTACGTATTTCTTAGTTTACTATCCTTTCCCATGATTTCACTAAGTTTGGTCGAAATCGGATGACTATAGCATATAGCTCCCATAGGAACGATCGGTCGAAAAACTAGTTCTAGTGAGAAAAACTTTTTTGTTTTTAATGAAAACGTTTTAATCATTGGCATACACTTATTATATATACTTTAACACAATTCTGCAAAGTTTGGTCGAAATCGGATGACTATAACATATAGCTCCCATAGGAACGATCGGTCGAAAAACTAGTTTTTGTGAGAAAAACTTTTTTGTTTTTAGTGGAAACGTCCTTATCATTGGCATACATTTTTTTAAAATACTTTTACACAATTCTGCAAAGTTGGGTCGAAATCGGATGACTATAACATATTGCTCCCATAGGAACGATCGGTCGAAAAACTAGTTCGAGTGAGAAAAACTTTTTTGTTTTTAATGAAAACGTCCTTTTTATTGGCATATTCTTATTTTATATACTTTAACACATTTCTACAAAGTTTTATTAAAATCGGATAACCATAGCATATAGCTGTAGTATGAATGATCGGTCGAAAAAGAAGTTCTAGTGAGATAAACTTTTTAGTTTTAAATGGGATCGCCTCCAAATTTCGTAATTAACAGTGTATTATGCTTTTTTAAGATTTTACCAAGTTTGGTCGAAATCAGACATCTATATAGTATAGATCCCATAGAAAAGTAAGGTCCAAAAGTAGTCTTAATTTGAAAAACTTTTTTGTTTTCAATGGAAGCTGCAAGGGTACACAAAACTTCGGCCGAGCCGAAGTTAACTTTCCCCTATTTTTTTTTTTTAATTTTTTTATCAAGTTTGCCATATCCAAGGGAACAACACATTTTTGGTCGCTGTCAAACTTCAACGGAGTTGTTTTTTTGTTTAAAAAAAAATCGTATGAAAGACTCGTGGTAACTCAAAAAAGTAATAATGAACTTCGATTCCTAGGACCCGAAATAGGGGGAATCCGTCGAGTTTAGTCATATCTTTTGTTTATACTCTGTACCAGAGGTACACAGATTTTGCGCAAAAGTGTCCGTCTGTCCGTATGAGCAAACAGATCTCAGAAATGTTAAGAGATAGGGGTTTGACAAGTATGGGACATATGTTTCTTATACTTGCAGGCATATGAAGTTAATTTTCAATTTTTGCCATGCCCCCACAGTTCTATAGATAGAAAGTTCGTTCCTTCTGGACATATTTAGTAATCAGGATTATTTATCGATCCGCCAAACGAATGGAAACGATCGGATGAACGAATTATGGGCAGCACCGGTCGAAACGGTGATGGGCAGCACTTAACAGGTACAAAGTATGTTATATTCGGGCTTGACTGACTTTCTCTTTTTTTTTTTTTTTAAACTTTCACAGTATTATAATTAAATTTTCGGGAATTCGGACTTTTATTTGGCCGGTTGAGAACCGAGCCTTGAACCGAACCTCTTTAAAAAATGAAAGCTGAACCTGAAGGGTTCAGGGTAAAGGGGGTAAAAGAGTAAAGGGGTGATTTTTTTAAGAGATATAGGAAGTAAATGCTTCAATGTTGTCTTCCAATGCGTCAATTGAAGCGGGCTTGTCTGTATAGACATGAGCTTTAACATAGCCCCACATGTGGCACCGTCTTGTTGAAACCACATGTCATGCAAGTCAAGCTCTTGCATTTTGGGCAAAAAAAAGTTGGATATCATCTCACGGTAGCGCTCACCATTCACAGTTACGTTACGATTCGCATCATCTTTGAAGAAGTACGGTCCAATGATGCCACCGCACCAAACTGTGACTTTTTCTGGATACATTGGTAGCTCTTGCAATGCTTCTGGCTGTTATTCACTCCAAAATCGACAATTCTGCTTATTTACGTACCCATTAAGCCAAAAATGAGCCAAAAATAAAATGGAAGAAGCGCGCGATGAACTTTCTTAACAGAGCACGCATTTTGATAAAAAAATTTAAAAATTTGCAAGCGTTGTTCGTTTGTAAGACGATTCATGGTTAAATTATAGACCAAACTGAAGATGTTTGACAGTGAAACAAAACACGAAACGTGCGTGAGCTGTTTAAACCAGTGTTGCCAAAAAGATAATAGCTAAAAAATCACCCTATAGTAAGTTTATGTGAAAGATAGGGTTATCTAGAAGATAAATTTTGATTTGAATATTTCCATATGTTCTACAAATCGCTTCCGATCTAAAAACGACCCAATTATCATACGATTTGTGTAGTTTTTAGGTCGAAAGCGATTTGTAGAGCACATGAGATTTAGAAAAAATGTTTTCCCTTTTTTAAGAAAACATTAATTTTTTATACACTTTCAAACCTCACTTTAATTCTTTCGCTTCGGGCTTAACTAGTACAAAATATGTACATTAGACTTGGATTTCTTCTCCCCAGCAACCACAACAATAATACAAAGAAAAGACAAGAACAAATATTTTATTAGGCACGCATAATCTAAAATTTAAATTTATGCTCGAGAGTGTGTGTGTGAGAGAGGGAGAGAGATAGAGAGACAGACAGCCAGATTACACGTTATCAGCATCAACATTATCATCATGAGTTTTCCTTTTTCATGTAACATTTCCTGAGGACGCTGGGGAAACGAGAATGGCCCAACTGCTTAACTGACTGACAAGTAAGCACAGCTAGACAGTTGTTTACCCCGCCACACAAACCACAATGCCTTAGCCTGAGCCCATTTAAACTCACTCAGGCAATCCATGCTTAGTTGTCATCGCAATCCGCAACCTGTACGAGGTAAAATGGCAACAGGAGCATCTCGTCTAGGGTTTCCCATGAGTTTTTATAAGCATTTTGGGTACCAGTTTATCTGTATGTACTTCAGCTTGCCAAATCATAGGGGAAATCTTTCTTATTTGCGATTGAATTTGCTTTGTGCTTGGATCCTTGGACTGCGTGCGGCGTATAAATTACCGACGCCCAACAAATTGTCTGTCCGCTCACCGACCTTGCCAATGTCAATTGGGTTTGGGCCTTCGCTCGGAGTTGTTGTGTTTATCTTCATGTCGTTAGCTTGATTGTTGCTCCTGAAGGAGGCCTTTTTTAGCAACTCTTGTTTTTATTTTCTTTGCTCTCCATAGGAACAACAACAGCAACAAACGAGTTCATCATATTTCAAGGCCTGGCATCTGTTGCTTTCGGCTTGCCAAAAAGGGTTTAGGGATACAATTTCTACAAAAAATAAAAGGTTTCCCCCGCTAACGAGTTGCTGTTCAATGAAGATATAATTTAAGCACTTTAAAACTTGTTGCCCCGTGAAAAGAAAAGTAATAAAAAAGCGATTTCGATAAGGCCTGGGTCAATTGCTTTAAACAAATTCTCAACGACATAAATTAAAGCAGTTTGTGCCTTTTAAAGCCGGCACAAGAGAGGACAATAAATCATGCTGAGTTGGCAACGCTTTGTGGTGTATGCCACTGTCTGTGTCCGTGTCTGATTTATGCTGCAAACCTACAACAAACTCAATAAACTGAGAGTGAACTGTCAGCCACAGCAGCTCCGACAAATGATGAGAAGCACAAAGCAGAAAGCCAATGTCAAAGGTCGCACACATGTCGCAAACTGATTGCGGCTGGATATGACGCAACTAACGGCGATGGTTGCTTTGATCTTTGCGATGTCTTCATTAAAATGCCAACCGAAAGGGACTTGCATGCAGAAAGAAGGCCAAGGTCCAGGCAAAGGCTGCTCAGGTGCAGGATATGCGCCACAAGAAATTAAATTATCTTATTTTTCTTTGACATAATTACCTGCGCATCCTGCGGTAACTAACATGAAAATCCTTTTACCATTTCACTTCTCGGTTTCTTTACTGTAAATTCAGATGGAGAATGTTGATGGATTTCTCGCCTGTCCAATGGTTGTTCACAAAGATAAAGTACAAGCTATGGGCACGTTGTGGCGCTTTTCGCCATGACAGCAATTAAATGCATCTACCGCTCACGTCTTGGCTTAAGCAGCAATAAAAACCAAACTCAAGCAATTTAACCGACGCACAGTGGGGTATTTGACCGATTTAGGCGGCCAAAATTATTTGTATAAGAATTTAAATTTAAAGTGTTTAGAAAAGACTTGCTGCGATATTTAAAACTATAAATGCTAGTCTTAAGGTGTGTGAAGTGCTGCCCATCGCCGTAGCGGCCGGTGCTGCCCACAAAATTGTTTGTTTTCCTTATATCTCGCCTATCGTTTATCCGATCTTTACCATTCCTTTGACGGATCGATAAATAATCCTGATTACTAAATATGTCCTGAAGAAACGAACCTTCTATCTATAAAATTGTGGGAGATATAACGTTTTTTCAATTTGCGGGGGCGGGAGGGGGCGTGGCAAAAATTAAAAATAAACTTTATCTGCCTGCTAGTATAAGATGCATATGTCCCATACAAGTCAAACCTCTATATCTTACCTTCTCTGAGATCTGTTTGTTCATACGGACAGACGGACGCGTCCCTAGGATATTTCAAATTGTCATTACTTAGTGAAGCGGAAACTTTGCGGAAGATTTTTGGTTTGGTTTTTATGCTATATGTCAAGAATAATAGCTAAATAAAAATCTTTGCAATGCAAAGTGATGCAATATAACTTTATAGCTATAGTTCATTTCAAGTTCCTATTTTTAATGGCTCTAGGTCTTGTTATGCTGTTGTCATAACTTTAAACAGAGGCACACAACAAATGAGGCTTCAGGTTGATCGGATGCGTTTCATGTGGGACCAAATCCTCACTCATCAGCGATCTTGAGCCTGAAAAGTCTATCAAAAGAGCAGTCTCTCCATGCCAGCGACGGCAAAACTGTTTGTGAATTCCAAAGCAGCATGCGCGCAAAACACCATAAAGACAGCCTTAAAGTTATGCCAATAGCATAACAACACCCAGAGCCAATAAAAACTCCAAGTTAACAGGTCATTAAAACAGTCATATAAGTACTAAAACGCATGGCACCGCGTTGTTGTTCGAAACTTAATAAAAATAGTTTCATTTAAAACAACAAAAACTACAGTTTGTATGCAAGTGTATGCAAACAATTCTTGGTCTTCTGCTTCAGACGTGGCGGCCGATGGCTGCTCAATGAGTGCAAAGTCCAATGCAGGCCAAGCACATACAAAGGGGAATGTCTGTCTTGGGCTGTCTTTTTGGTGTTTTGCGCGTATACATTTTTTTACACCTCACGCGTGATTCGTAACATGTGGCAACACCAAAAATGCTTAGTAAGGTTTGCCATTTCACCATGAATAGACTAACAAGCGAACAGAGCTTGCAACTCCGTGAAACTACTTATCAGAATTCGTTACAGTTGCCCTACTGTTATATTAAGTTGCAATTTGAAAACTCCTATAAAAATTTTGTGTGGGAATCTAGTTGTCCTCCCATAAATTTAAATCTTGATTTTTGGGCTTAACACGCTGTAACTTTGCGAATGATCCTGACAAAAATGCAATCAAATTTCCATAAATAGTGCATATGCTTATCTATATGATCAGATGGTTGGTATAAATATCCGACAAATGGCTTGTAGCAGAGGGTTTAGTTGGACAAAATTGTTATAAATCAAGTAAAATTTGACTTTGATGGCCAATTTCGCCACCATTGCTATTGCTTATACCGCGTGTTCGGTTTTTACCAGTTGCATTGATATGTTGACTATCCTAGAGGCTTCATAAAATCACAAATTAATGCTTGTTGTGGCCTACAAAAATTCTAAAACGGTCCAAAGCACGGCAAAATGGTTTTCCGGGAACTAAGTTATGACTTTGACCTTCCAACTTGTATTCAGCATGGTTTTGTCTACAGGAATTAGTTAAAGTTCCTCGGGATGCCAAAGAGGATATAGTAGTAGAGAGCCGCTCAGCGCAGCCCCTCAAAATTGAGCTCTGTTAACGATAGTCCGCAGCGAGACTGTTGCTGTGTCGCTAAGGCCCTATATGCTGTCTTTGCCGGACCTGTTGTGTTTTTTTGGACGGTATAGGAATTTAGCTGGGTGGAAGGAACACAGAACGTTGGTGGGAGACTAAATATTTTATGTTTTGTCTTAAATTTTGTGCAGACTAAGGCTGCACAGAGATACTCCAAGCTGTTACTGTAAATAACATTAGTGCTTTTTGCTAACAGAGCCAATCGTTGGGTAAAACGGGCTCACTGTTGTTTTACAGCGCTCTGCAGACGAGTCTGGCAGTCTATTATTATTGCTCTTTTCACTGTAGAACAGTGTTACCGACTTTTTTGGCTTGGAGATTTTGTTGACATTGGTTTCAAGCCTGCCACATGAAAGGCGACTTTGGTAGGCAATTAATCTCACGTTTTGGACCAGTCCATTGGGCTCTTAGGTCGTGTAATTTGATCCTACTAGACTATTTTTTGTGGGGGTTGTGAAGTCGTTTGTGTGCGTGGAAGACAACATTGTAGCTGCCATTGGTGCGATATGCTTTATAAAGAATGACAAAATTGGAACTTACGTATGGATCATTCTACCCGGAGGCATGATATTTCAATCACTTTTGCAAATTTTCAAAAAAGAAACTCCTAAAAAATCGAGGTTTAAGTCCACTTTTGTGGGTGATACATGGAGGGGATAATCAAGTTTGGGCGAGGACTATAGCCAACCGGATAAATACCCCACGCGTATAACCAAAAAACACAACGTAGGAAGGTTTCCACAAATTCTGAATATAAATTACAACAAACTTGCATTCTAAGTAAAGTATCGACTAGCAACTTTGTAATTTAGTTTGTTGGGGGGGTCCCCAGCTTCCATTGAAAAAAATAGTTTTTCAAACACTTTGACTTTAATATCTGATTTCGAAACTTGTGAATCATGGAAAGCACTATAATTACGAAATTTGGGTCGATTCCATTCAAAACAAAAAGTTTTTCTCCTAGAACTCTTTTCACGCTCCAGTCATCCGTTGTAACTTGATAAGTAAGGACGTTTTCTTAAAAACAAAAATTTTCCTACTACTCACCGGCTCCTATGGGAGCTATATTATGTCATCCGGTCGACCACTTTGTTGAATTGTGTAAAAGATATAAAAATAACTATGTGGACGTTTTCATTAAAATCAAAAAAGTTTTTCTCACTAGAACTAATTTTTCGACCGATCGTTCCTATGGGAGCTATATGCTATAGTCATCCGATTTCGACCACTTTTGTAGAATTGTGTAAAGTATATAAAATACTTAGCCCATGTAATGACGTTTTCATTAAAAACAAAAGTTTTTCTCCTGAACTAATTTTTCGACCGATTTCCTATGGAGCTATAGTTATCATCCGTTTCGACAAACTTTTGAATCATGGGAAAGGATAAATTAAGAAAACACCTGAGGCGTTTCCCTAAAACCAAAAGTTTTCCTCACTAAGACTAGTTTCGACCGGTCGTCCTGGAGCTATATGCATAGTCATCCGATCCGGCCAGTTCTGACAAATGTGAGCGTATTTGTACCAAAGACTTCTGCAATGTTTGTGAGGATAGCTTTAAAACTGACGGAGGAGTGGCATAGAAACAACACGACGGACGACGGACAGGCTAAATCAACTCAGCTCCCATCTGATCAAGAAATATATACTTTATGTGGTCGGGATGCTCCTTCAATGAGTTACAAACATCCGCACATTTGTAAACCCCAGTATATATCTCAAATTGTTTTCCAACGTCAAATTCTTTCGAACAAAACTTTAAGTTTTCTGAAATGACAAAATCTCAGTCATATTTTTATGACATCTTCGATTTAGCTTTCCGTTATTCCAATAGTTTATTTTATTAATGAAAATCCTTTCTCTCAATTTACTGTCAATTGAATTGGCATTGTTTTAATCATTTTTATTCAGCCAAAATCCTGTGGCAAATCAATTGTGGTCTGGCACAAAAGACCCAAAGATGCCATTTAATTTATTGTTTTCCACTTCCTTTTGTTTCGCTCGCCTCCTAGGACGAGAATCGAAAACTTTTAAAAGTCTCACGGCACAAAGCTGAGAGCGTAATGAATGCTTCGACTCCAACTTTATGCAATGGAGCAGGAAGCAAAATTAAAAGGCAAAGTCGGAACTTTCTGCTCATTTGTGCAATTAATTCAACTTTTGCCATTACAACTCAATAAGTAGCTAATTATGGGCAAAATTGGCTCGCAACAGCCACGGGGCAAAGAGGCCACTCTGTTAATTTTCCATAATTTCCACCAAAAATATTTGAACTTTCTTTGGATTGACTTGTGCCCTGTGGTCTTCGCGTGTTTATGGCCTTTTAATGAATGAAATATTACTCATACGAGCCGCACAGTTTGTTTCCCTTGGCTTTGTGCGGAAAGCTAACAAAAAATTGTCTAAACAAAAACACAAATAAATATGTACACACATGCATACATGGCGAAGGCCTGCGTAAACGCTTACACACACGTGCTCGCTGTTGCGGTGCTTGTTGGCTGGAAGCCCTGGTGACTGTAGCCAATTAAATGGTCATTTTATATTCCAAGAAAACCACTCACGTTTAGTTGCACAGTGAAGAAGCACAAGATGAGCGTTTTAAGGCTAGAACATGCATGAATCCTCAGCTCAATTGGCTAACATTTGTGCATAAAAATGAATTACTTAATCACAGCGCCGCTGCACATGTTTTTATTTTAATTTCAAAAGACCGAATGACATCGTTATCCCACACTGGGGAACACAGAGGGACATGACATGTGACATGACCACTGGAGACATACTCTCCTACTTTTCCTCTCCCCACAGCCTTTCGTTTATTATTTACTCGATTTTTGCCGCTGTGTTCGGTTGTTGTCGCCGGCTGCCACGATAATAATGTAGTTTGTGTTTGTCAATTTCGCGCTTCAACAAGTATAATTTGTTGATTTTCTAGTGGCACCCGCACACAGGTGTTTTGTTCAACATACATTCCAATTCAGCTATCTGCTTGTTTGTATCGCCTAAATGCTTACTGCTTACATGGGGTCAATTTGAAAGGAAAGTAATTGAAATGCATTTAGACCTGAAAGATATAGATAACGATTGTGACCTAGAAAATATGAAATATTTATTCCACAGAGAGCTGTGGTCTATTTGATCCTGGAAGTACCTGTACGAAATTACGTACAACGACAAATAAGATGCATGCTTCGGGGGGGAACTTTACCAGCCCAATCGGACTCCTCTTTTTTTAACGATTTTGTTCGTGAGTTTTCGTTCCCAAAACAAGCCCCTTTGTTCATAAAAAATAACCTTTATTTAACTAAAGCCGTTCTACTTTAACAATAGACTTATAATCCAAGCTTATACAAGAGTGTTCTTAAAATTTACAACTGGTCTCAACACATTTCCTATGGAGTGACTGAAGACTTCAGACTTTCAATAATAACATCTTAATCTTTGGTTAACTAATGGCCCAGCCTTCTTTGATTTAATAAAGTGACCTTATTTAAAAAACAAATTAGGAACAGCCTTATAGTTTTATAATTCCAATAAAAAAAAAAGTTTTTCTCACTAGAACTTCTTTTTCGACCGATCATTCCTACTGCAGCTATTACGCTATAGTAATCCGATTTTGACAAAACTTTGTAGAATTGTGTAAAAAAATTATAAAACAAGTATATGCCAACGTAAAGGACGTTTCCATTAAAAACAAAAAAGTTTTTCTCACATAAACTAGTTTTTCGACCGATCGTTTCTATGGCAGCTATATGCTAAAGTCATCCGATTTTGACCAAACTTTGTAGAATCGTGTGAGAGCATACAAAACAAATACATGCCAATTTTGAGGACATTATCATTGAAAATAAAAAAGTTTTTCTAACTAAGACTACTTTTCAGACTATACTTTTCTATGACTGCTATATTATATCGATGTCCGATTGCGACCAACTTTGGTGAAATCATGGAAAAGCATAGTAAACTAAGAAATACCAAGTTTGGAGGCGTTTCAATTGAAACCAAAATAGTTTTTCTCACTAATACTAGTTTTTCGACCGATCGTTCCTATGACAGCTATAAGATATAGTCATCCGATCCGGCCGGTTCCGACAAATGTGCAGCGTATTTGTACCAAAAGACTTAGTGATTAGTTTGGTGAGGATAGCCTTAAAACTGACGGAGGAGATTGCATTAAAACAGACGGACGGACACACGGACAGGTCTAAATCAACTCAGCTCTTCATGCTGATCAAGAATATATATACTTATGTGGTCGGAGATGCTTCCTCCTATGCGTTACAAACATCCGGACAATTTTATAATAACCTCTGCAAGGGTATAATGAAAAAGAAAAATTTATGAGGGTGTCACGGAAGCGCTAACACACCCACCACACAGAACCACCTCCCATTCACAGTGTGTCATTCATTTTAAAACACCAATTAAATATTTTTTACTCACCCTTGCACTTACTGGGACTCGAACTCAGGACCTCGGAGATGCAACAATCGCTGACACCGCCGTCTCAGCCCTAACCACCACAGTTCTGTCCATTCGTTTAAATCATATTATAAACTAGTTTATACCCGCGGCTTCGCTCACTTTTGTGTAAATTTTTTATTGATTTAATCCACAATGACTCCATATCTTGGATCTAATCTTTCGACCATATCTATATATTAATATGCTAAAAAAAATTTCATACGAATGTACGGCCCCCTTTTAGCATTGTAAAACAAAATCAATTAACCCAAAATTTATACCATATGTTCGTATGAGTATTTCAAAAAAAAAAAAAAATTAATTGCAATTATTTATTGTTTTAGAAAGAATTAAAAGTTGTACTAATACACACAAGCTTCACACAGATAGGTCAGCAGACCAACGCATTGTTTTTGTTTCAACAGGCCAACACTCACTGTGTGCTGTGCTTAGTTGTAATTTGACATTTGTAAACAGAGAGAGTGGCACTCAGCACGCTCTCCCTGTGAAGAGACACGATCAACGGAGAAAAGCTTCTACGCATAGTTTGTTTTTGTTTTAAGCAGAATACAGTGGCTGGGTCTAACTGAAATCCAATTGACAAGAAATTTTTGTGCGGGGCAAGTGCTGCTAATAAAATGTATTTCGGAGCGTAAACAACAATTAATATTGGTAAAAAATTTGTTATATTGCTAATCCTATAGATATGTTCATCTTTCATAGTATAGAATAGTAAGCTTGGAATGAGTATTAAAAGCTTAAGATCAAATCTGTATTACATCGAATCGGAATACATCGAATCTATGGATTGATTGCCTGTGGTACGGTCAGCCACTATCACTGCGCTACAAAATCCCTTCAAAAAATGTATATATTTTGTCTCTTCACTCTTTCTTTGGAGCCATCCCCAAACAACATTTCCCAGGCTGTCGGCTTAAAAAATAAAGAAATGCATTGAAAATATTTTTAAGACTTACACTTTACCAAAACTTTAACAAAAAACCAAGGAAAGAAAGAAACGATGTTTATAGCATTCTGGGTAGTATAAAAACGACCAAACTATGCCAAGTTAGTTAACCAAATGTTGGCTGACTGTTCAAAATTGGAATACATATACGTTAATCAGGTTTTCCAGGGTTTCAAACCGATTCAGATACAATAATTTTTTAACCAAGAACTATGCAAACTTAAGACTTTTTGACATATTATTTTAGACTTAAAAGTGCACATCGTTAATTTGTTCGATGGTCGAATTTCGGCCACAGTAACCTTTAAAAGCCATTTACCACCAAGATTGGTGAATTTTCCTAATGAATGGAGTGCAGTCATTGTTGAATTTTCATATAGATTTTTGAAAATGAGCTTAAACCTGATCGGATGAAAAACTAAAAAGTTTCATGCAACAGTTTTCCGCCCATTTTCGTACTTTGGTATTAAATCCTAACTTTTAAAGTCACAAATTCGTTATTTGAGAATGAGTTTGAAGTTAATCAGAAAAAAGTTAAAAATTGATTCTTCAATTTTGCATTCAATTAAGTGGATTTTCCAACAAAATGAACATTAATTTTATGGAGTTTCCAAATAGAGCTTAGAAAACTAGTTTGAATCCGATCAAATGGAAAACAAAAAAGCTTTTTTTTTAAACTGAAAGGTTATATTCAGCAGCTTTCCGTCCATTTTCCGACTTTAGGAGTAGATTCTTCGAAATTTTCAACATCACTTATGAGATGGGAGAAAAATACCTTAGCTTACTGTGAGTTGGCTGTCAAAAAACTCAATTGAGAACTTAGCCGACTTCTCATGCCGACTTTTCATATATTTTTGTGCTTCTCGGATTGGCTATAACACTTGTCGGATATCTAAAATGGGAAACCTTTATGAGATATCAAAAAAATAAAAATACATGGATCAAAGTCAGCTAATGGACTTGGTCATGTTTATGAATAGAAAGGTATATAAATTTCATTATCAACGTATTAATAAATCGAAAGTCAAACTGTTTTTGGGCTCAAGAGTTTCCGAACCTTGGACTTCACAATGGGTTCGAACCCCTGTACCGATTGAAATATTGAGAATAGATTAATATAAGGCAGGGATTCAACAAAATGTTATACCCCAGCTCAAACAAAATTTCCAGAGCAAATCCCAGTGTGCTAGAGTTTCAACAATTTGAATGCGTTTTTTTCAGGGTGTCAAACTGTGCAAGTTTATTATTTTGGACATGAAGCATAATTAAAAATAAATTTGAAACAATAAATAAGTTTAATTTAAATCAATTATAAGCTATTTAAAGAACTAAAGAAAAATATAAGTCTTCTTTTCTATTTCCTTGTTTAAATAGGTTAAATTTGAAAAATTCTTGTAATTGCACAAAATTGACGTGAAATTGACAATTTAATAGACCTTACCCAATCAGGGCTCAATTTAAACGTCACTCATTAGGAACGTTCACAAACAAAGCTCACCGGGCAGCCACTGGCTACGGACATTCATTCACCAGCACGCCAAACGGTAGTCGTGTCAGATATTTTCTATAAATTTTAAATGAATTGCGCTTTCGTTGAGTCAATATTTGTTAGACTGGCAACTCGCTTGACTATCTGTGATTGGCTTTCAAAACTAAACACAATTTCATTTTCATTTTGTTAACGTTTCGCTCCTTGAGCTTTGCCCACTTACAACCAGTAATGAGAACGTTTCGGTTTCTGTAGTTGTTGGGAATTTGCAGGAGTACAAATCATATTCGCTGGCGAAGCACTTGAAAAGCCATTTGAAAACAACGTCATCTAAATTTGCACATGCGAGTACATTCATTTGCGGGTAGCTGGTGATGCAAAATTATTGATTTTCAAGTATTGAATTTATTAAGCTGAACACTTCAATGTCCAATGTGATGAAATACCCCAAAAACGAAATTGAATAGGTGCATCCATTGCTTGTTAAATATCCGGTCGTTTATCCTGGGAACCATCGAATACAGTTTGGCTGCATTTTCGTGGAACTTTTATTCCAACGCCAGCAGTAAGCTAAGGAATGCAATTTTCAATCGAAATGCAATCTCATTGTCCAGGTGACGCTGACTCCGGACATTTTGCCTTAAATTAAAAATTCAAGACCTCAAAAGTCAGAAAGAAGCGTCCCAATAATATGATATGCATCCAGCAGAGTCGTTTCAAAAGTTTAACCAAAAGCGATAGCTGAATGCCAAAGAGAGCCAACAAAAGGCAAAAGTTTGCCACTGCTTAGCTCAGGTTGGGTCGGCGGTAGGTGGTTTGTCCACCAAGCCAACCGCATTCAAGCCAGGGACTTTCGCATTGCTCATTGCTATGCAAATTGCTGTATTTTTCTTTAATTTCATTTTCAAGCAAATGCTTGAACCCACTCGGGGCTGCTCCACCGCATTCCTCCCGCTGTCCGCTGTTGTCCGTAAGTGCCGATGCCCTTGCCCTTGCTTGCGTTTGTGTCAGTAATGCTATTATGTGATGTGGCCATATGGACACGGGTAATGGCCAATGGGCAAGTTTGCATGCAGAAGCGGGTAATTGAGGCGCTTAGTTTGGCTGAGACTGAAACTGGTTGCCTGTCCGCTTGCTCTCAGGTGGATATTAGCCTGAGCTTTGCATCAATCAGCAGGAGAATAGCATTTGCAAATGTTGAGTATTTAGGGGTGTTGGGAAAGGATGTGGGTGGTTTTTAGTTACTTGTTGAGTGTAATCATCATCACTTTACAAGCTTACAAAACCAATTGGAAAGGTATTAGTTTGAGACTCCTTTTTGATGATTATTTGTTCATTCGCAATAAATTTCAAGCAATTGCAAATGATCAATCAATTTAACCAATCAATTGCTCCAATATCGATGCTTTTTTTTAGACCAATCGATTGGTTAAAAAATGAAAAAAGACTGGTTAAACTGGAATTACAAAAAAAAGAGAATAATTATTTTTTCATATTTGTTGAGTTACACCATACAAAATTCAGTGGGTAATAGGAAACTAACGAGTAGAATCAAGCAAGGATCACACACGAGACAAATTTTTGGCCATGCACGATCCAATGAAAAATTAGCATTTCACAAAGCACCGAGGCTCGGGTCCACTGCTTTGCGACGGTATGTTTCTTATGAGAGCATTTATATTTATGCAAAACTCGGTTCGTAAATAAAGGCCCAGACGGACTCACGACGTAACGAGAAGTTTCATACAAAAATCGAGTGAAGAAGAAGCAAGCGAAACAATTTCCTTGCACTTTACATTTTCCCCCGCTGGAGTCAAAAAGTATTTTTGTGCTTAACTGCGCTTAACGTCGCATAAGTGCACTCTATGTTAATAGGCAGTGGGCCTTATGTTGCGTTGATCAGCTGGTGCAATATTGTTGCCACCAAATGTTACGCGCTGTTACTCTACATGTATGCCATCGATCAGCTAGACTTAACTAAAATAAAATAGAATTTTAATTGTGAAAATATGGCAGAAAAACAAAAAGAAAGATCCGATTGGAATTGTTTTCTCATGAAGACTTTGTCGGTGAGAGACCGGGATGCCATTTGGGATTCATCCCACCCCTTGCATTCGGACTTAAATTTTGCTAATAAGACTTGGATTGAGTTGCCTGAGCTTGTTCACAAAGAAGGTTTGGAACACACACATATGTAAAGAAAGACAAGCACTTTGGATAAATTGATTAATATTTCTACCAATAGGTGACATTTGCTGATTACCGAACTGGATTTAAGGCTTGCCGGAGGGCTATTGCTATCATGGCAGAAGCACAAGCGTAAATCACTTGTCATCAAAACTAAACACACCTGATTGAGCAGTGTGACCCTCCAACAGCTAATTTAAAAATGTCATTAACCTGAGCAACGCGATGCAGCGGCGTAAATTTTTTTGGTAGCTCTGGTCACTCTAGGCATTTGTTCCACGTTGACGAAATATGTGGTGGCGTAAGCTGAGATACTTACGTCGTCAGTCCGTCGGGGCCTTAATGGGAAAAATAGTACACCAGCTAAGAAAATAATCTCCCCACACTGAGAAAAAAGTGATTCCTAATATTTTAGGAATCTGGTTTTTATGACCTAAAATTTTCTTTTTAGGCAATAATTGCCTTAAAAATGTTAAATATAGCCTAAATCCCATTTAGCCTAAATCTTATCCATTTTAGGTAAAAATATTTTTGCCTATATATTTTGTATATTTTGATGTTATGTTCGTAAAAAATCAATAAATGCAAAGTAAAAAATATAGACAATGCTATAAACACCTTAAAGAAATTAATCAAATTAAAAAAAAAAATTAAAAAAAAAAACAAACAGATGCTCTTACGGGGAATTGAACCCACGACCTCCACGTTCAAGAGGATAAATATATTTTAGCCCATAAATTTTGTATATTTTGACGTTATGTACGTAAAAAATCGATTAATGCATTGTAAAAAATATAGACAATACTGAAAACACCTTAAAAAAAATTAATAAATTAAAAAAAAAAATTTAAAAAAAAAGTTGCTCCTACGGGGATTTGAACCCTGGACCTCAACGTTCTAGAGAAATAACAGCCCTTTTCTGAGCTAAATATGCCTGCATTCCAAATTCGTTTCAAAATTCCAAGCGGGTTTGGGATGAAATCTATAATAAGATTTAGAGGCATACAGAACAGAGCGAGGTTTGGTGGTGATGGCTAAGACGGCGGTGTCAGCGATGCAGTCTTTGAGGACCTGAGTTCGAATCCCCGTAAGGGTAAGTAAAAAATTTTATATGGTATTTAAAAATAAAACTCTCAATCGCACACAGCAAAATGGGAGAGTGGTGGTGTGGGTGTTTGTGTTTTTGAAATAGATTTTATTAAGCAATGCTTCGCATACAATTCGAACGCTTCTATGCTGTTAAAGATTCTTACAAACTTATTAAATTGCGAACATACATTATACAGGGTGGTTTATTTAAAAATTGGAATTTAATTTTGCAATAAAAATAAACAGCTCAATATTTTTCAAAGGTTAACATTTATCGGAAAGGTTGATTCGTGTCATTTATTTCTGAAAAACAATTTCGGTCAAATGACCACCACGGCTGACTTGACAGTAGCCCATTCGATTCACCCAATTTTTGAGAACATTTTTTATTGTTTCGGCACGTATGTTGCAATAGCAACTCGAACCTCGTTCTTGAACTCATCATTTTTCAGGATTGTTTGCATAACATTTGTCCTTGACTGCTCCCCTAACATAATAGTCTTACGGTGTCAGATCACAGCTTCTTGGCGGCCAATTCACATTTCCATATTTGCTAATTTTTCGATTTTCGAAGATAGGGCGCAGAAGATCGATTGTGGCGTGCGCTGTGTGGCACGTAGCGTCGTCTTGTTGAAACCAAAAATTGTCCAAGTATTCCGCTTCAATTGCCTCGAAGAACCAAACACTTAACATTGCGCAGTAACGCGAGTTGACGTCGACGTACACCGCAGCAATGATTTCGGTCGAGCGCACCGGACGAGTACTTACACGGGCTGGTTTATCCACCAACATTCCACTTTCACAAACTTACTTTTTTTGTTTGTTTCAAATTTCGCACTGTTTGAGTCGAGGACTCACTACTTTGGAAATATGTTTTTAAGATTGCCCAACTTTCTTCAAGCTATTAGCGACCCATTTCGTAAATGTCAAAGTTTTTACTAAATATAAGTCGCTTTCCGAAAGACATTTGACGTTTTTAAAGTCAAATTATGAATAGTTCAAATTCCAAACACTCGAAGGAACACCCTGTAGAACATTTTATAGGTATTATAGGGTTTTCCCACTGTATTTGATTTCTCCTTCTTCAATTGGAACAAAATGCAATCTCCATTTAGCCATTCTTAAAGGCGTTGCTCAAACACTTATAAACTTGTTGCAACTATTCCACTTCCCAACCAAGTTACCGACAAAAGTTCTTAATATTCTTTTTATCGTTTTCAATTGTACGTCTGTGCACTAATTATCATCGGAAATTCAACTACAAACGTATTTCTCAACTTTCAGAAATTTATGGTTGGTCTAGGAACATTCATTATACCTAAAAATTGATTTAAATAGTAAATAAGCAAGAATTTTCAGCTGACATTGGACGTTTCACTTTAACAATAATCTAAACAATTGAAAACGAGAAAGAAAAGCTAACTTCGTCTGTGCCGAAGTTTAAATACACTTGAAACTTTTGTGACCACTGACTTAATTTATAAGCTTCATGTCTTGTGTCATTGGGAAATTAAATAAAAAAAACTTAAAAAAAAAAACTTGTATGGTAGCTACAAGAAGTGACGATCCGATTTTCGTGGTTCCGACATATGTGCAGTGTGCAGCAAAATATGCCCTTCCAATTTCAGCTCGTAGCTTCAAAACTTGGACAGTTTCGTAGAAACAACAAAACCAGGCTCAGACAAAAATTTGCGCAATTTGGGACCGTGCCTGCATTTTAATATAAGTATTAAGCGCTTTCATAAATTCCATAAGTATTTACAATTTCGGATTTAACCATTGAAACTTGGGTCCAACCATTGCCCAAAGTTTCACCTTTTTCGGTTTTTTGACCACTTCCCGCAAATGTTTTCCACATAGAAACCTCCGTTCTATTTGAACCTCCTTTTACCGAAACCGTAAATTTCGCAATTTTTTCGGTTTTTGGACCATTTTCCGCAAATTTATTTAACTTCACGGGCAAGCTTTCAACCATTCCCCAAAGTTTCATTCCAATCGGATAAGCGGTACAATTTTGCAAATTTCGCGTTCTTTTGACCATTTCACAGACATGAGACATAATTCGTGAAGATCGGTTCTGCGGCTTAGACGGCTATAAGGGCCAAATATCCAAACATACAAACATACTTTCACTTTTATTTTTATGTATAGATGGGTAATCGAACCTTGTTGGCGCTCAGAGTTCTGAGCAATAGCTCAGAGTTCGATTTCTGCCCAACAACGATTGATTAGAGTGAGAATGAACGAGTATGAGTTTTTGGCATATGCTGAAACAACGCTGCGGACACAAATGGGAGAGAGAGAAAGAGAGAGGGAATTGTTCTGGTGTTTTTAACTGCGCCAGCGAAAAGGTGAGAACAGAAAAATGTGTTTGTATTGGTGAGCAAGAAATCTGACACTCGCTCAATTGCACGTCACTTTTGCTGGTGAGATGTTGAGTGTTTTGAACGGAAAGTTTTGTTGTTATTTTTGCAATTCTCTGGTTCCGACATATGTGCCGTGTGCAGCTAAAAGATGACTCTGTGCAAAATTTCAGCTCGATAGCTTCTAAACTGAAGGAGTAGTTTGCGTAGAAACAGACAGACGCAAGGACGGACAGACGGACGGACAAAGCTCAATCGACTCAGCTTGTCATGCTGACTTCTTTCGCGCCAGATTGCCCATTTCTCACAGTGACGGACGGTGGGTAAATGGTAGTCTTAAGTCAATCTCGTGGTGCTAACAAATATTGATATTTCTTCAATGTGATGTCTAAAGCATCGCTCATGTATCGAAATATAGTATTTATATTAAACTGCTATTGGCTCATGTATCGAAATATAGTATTTATATTAAACTACTATTGGCGTCTCCAATCGCAACCAATGTTGGGTACATTTCTTAGTAGGGCCACTTGGAGTGGGCACTCTACTAATTCTTCATAAATACACTTATCATTCTTATCATCGTTCGTTGTTACATTAGTACTTATAAGTAGACAGCGGATTTTGCATATTTATAAACAGATTTTATTCCTAGTAGGCCACAGTTAATGTGCATCACATTAGATGTTGTGCTGACTGTTTTATGCCAAAAAATTCGCACTTAATTTCCAAATGACTTAAATTATTACGTCATAAGATGAACCGTCAGCAAAACACAAAAAAGAGTGAACAAGTTCATAAAAATTTGTTAAGAACACATTTGCCCTAGTCTTCTAGGATTAAAATCGGTTTGGAAATATGCAAAATCCGCTGTCTACCTATAAGCCTCAGGGTCTTACTTAAATGGTCAAAATGGCTGTATTTCACTGCCAATTTCACTTTCAGCGAATCTTTGCGATCTAGAGACCAAATTGGACTGCCTTGTCCTGCTTCTGGTCAAATGTTACAGACTAGATGGTATTGCAAAATCAATAGACGCGTTAACCATGACAAAACATTCAAACACGCAGTCCATTTCTGTACAAGTGTTAGTTAATAATAGGCACCCGCTGCTGCGACATCGCAGACGCCATTGAAATCAAACGGCGGAAGTGGCACAGGCACAGGCAATCCAACAAAATTAGCATTGAATGTCAGGGCAATGGCAACGAGGCTAAAAGGGCTTTGAGGTCGGTTAGTTGCTGGTTAAATGGTTGTCACATGAGGGGAAATGAGGTTCCTACAGTTCTACACGCGGCTGTGTGTGTGTATGTGGCGGATATAATTTGGCGTTCAATCAAATCGGAAATGGAAAATAGAAAACTGACACGATGGGAATCCTTTTGCCTGGCAATTTGTGGCAATTTCGCTTTAATTGCTCAAATTACGCCTAAATACAGGTATTGGGCCCAAGACTATTTACACACACTCGCCACGTAACTTGCCGCAGCTTTTGGTAGCTCACGCCAACCCACCAGGTGCGCATTAAATTGTGAATGGAAAACTTGAGTGGAACTTTTACACAGAAAGGGTGGAGCGACTCATAACCCAGTTGGAAAATTGTGGAAATTCGCTTTAATTCAATTTTGCAATTTGCATTTTAAAACCCCGACAGGGAAAGGGAAGAGGAATACGAACACTCAAGTGCATGCGAATGGAAATGGCAGCTGCAGGATTTAATGAGCTTCAAATTTGATTGTGGCCATGCCCCACTTCCGGCTGCTCACTCGCACTCGCATCCTACTTGCACATGGTGAGGCCATCGCCCAAGCAAGCCGCATAGGCCATCAGGTGAGGAATGGTGTTTTGCTCGTAGACGCCGGTAAACAAATGAGACCAGGGACCCAGCGCAAAGACAGGTACGTCGTCCCCGCCATGCGTGTCATCAACCAGGGGTACACCTGCCGGAAACGCATCGTCATGGGAGCCTGTAACCACACTGGTGGGATCATTGCGTTCCAGCATTGCCGCATCGTAGTGATGCTTATAGCTGGGACCATTGGCGTAGTTTAGGACCATGTACGGCTTGCCATCGGCAGCGTTCAAGGGGGCCTTTCCAAAGACATCTTCGCCGCGGTACTGTAACAATAGAAACGATTAGTGCTTGTCCGCGAGTCAGCTCTTTTTGCATACCCCATATCCTCCGTAGGTGAACACATGGGAGTGATCCGCTGTGACCACCAGCAGAGTATCCTCTTCGCTGGTCAGCTCTCTGGCCGCCGCAATGGCCTTGGAGAACTCGATGGTCTCATTCAGTGCCATCCGCGCCTTATTAATGTGATGGGCCTGATCGATGCGTCCGCCCTCGATGAACAGGAAGTACCCCTTATCATTTTGCTTCATATACTCGATGGCCTTACGCGTCATCTGCTCCAGAGAGGGTTCGCTGGTGTCGTCACTGTTCTCCATTCGATACTTAAGGTGGTCTCTGTTAAAAATGCCCAGCAGACGCTCGGCCTTGGAGACATCCACAGCCATTAGACTGTCGACTGTGTCCACATAGACGTTTTGTTCGTGCGCCGCCTTGAACTCCGCAATGAAATCGAGGCCATCAGTGCGCTCACCGCCCAGACTAGAGTCCTGAAAGTTCTTGCCGCCACCTCCCAGTATGACCTTCAGCTGACTGCCCACCTTGCCATTGAACAACTGATAGGCAATGTCTTTAATTCCCGAATCCTGGCCACAATCAGATGCCACCTCCTTATCATTCTCCCAGTCACGCTCGGCAATGTGTGCGTAGACTCCAGCTGGCGAGGCGTGTGTCACTCGTGTGGTGGTCACCAGACCCGCCCACTTTCCCGCATCCAAGGCCCACTTGGCAATTGAGTCCACGTGTGTGGCCTCATCTTTCATGATTTGGCAATCGGTTCTCGGTACAGCTCCATTGACTCCGATAGTACCCTCCTGGGCCTTTACACCGCACAAGTAGGCGGTGGCTGTGCAGGCGGAATCAGGCACGATCTTGTCCACAGAGTAGGTCTTTGACAGGCCCGAGTAGGGGAATTTTTCAAAGGAGAGACTTTGCTCCTCACCACCTATCAGATTGCGGGCTGCCGAGGTAGTTGTCACACCCATGCCATCACCCAGAAACATAATCACATTCTTGGCCTGACGATGATTCAATGTGGATGCAAGCTTTTCCTTCAGATACTGCGTTGACTGCTCACGCCAGTAGGCATTGGTGTCTTCACCTTGTATTTTGCGCATGGCTTGTCTGGGAGTTGGTTCCGGTAGATCCGGATGCATAAGCCGCTCCTGACATATTTCAGGGGCACGAGTGCATTCGGGAGCTGACCAGCTGTCGCCCACCAGCAGCGACAATCCGACGACCAAGACGATATAAGCGTTTGACCAGCGAAACATTTTGTCCAAGACTGTGACCACGATTAGCCAAATAGCCTGTTCCACTCTGTACACTGCTCCAATCGATCGGGCGATAAGATATGGTCCATAAACGCCAAATCGTCGTTAAATCCCCCTGTCCGACTCGTGCTTTAATTTACGATAGCCTGCAGCAAATTTTATAGATTTATTATGCTATTCGAGTCCGGCCTCGTAAAATTCCCCCAAACATCCCAAACAGGTAAAAATGCTGAACTTGCGGGCTGATTGGGGGGTAGGTCATGAACATCGCGTAATCAGCTACGAAATCTGGGAGCGTGCGAGTGTGGAAACTCATAAACAGGCCCCAGGCCTTAAGCTAGCTGACCCACAAACCAAGTTTCCTGCTGCGTTGTTTGTTTCTATTAAATATACGAGTAAAATGCAACATGAAAAATGCAAAGGCATTGAAATGGAAAAGCAGCTGCCAACTAAAGCAAACGAACCACGACTGGGGAAAGGTGAAAGTTGGTTGTCAAGCGAGTGTAGGAGGTTTGACCTTGCCAAAGCAAAAAAAAAATGGTTGCTAAATGCCAGCGGCAGAAAAATGTGCAACTGGTAAAAACTTACAAGAAATCTCTTGAAATTAAATTAAAGAAAAATAGAGGAAAATTAACTTCGACCGAAGTTTGTATACAATAGCTGCAAGGGCAGCACGTATAAAACGATTTTATACAATAATTTAATTTTCGCTTTGAACAATGCTAGCTGAGTGACTTCCAAAGCTGACCAATAGATGGCCCCCCTTCTGTGATTATGTGGCATCACCGAGTCGTTCCATGAGGCGATAGCTGCAGCCACCAATCGGTATAAGTGGCTAGTTATCGATACCACACGGTGCCATCGCGAACCGCCAATTCTCTTCGAAGCGTCATTGCATCATCGTCAACTCGATTTACCTTTAATTAATTCTGTTAGCGTGTAATGTTATTATTTAATAAAGTTTGTTACTAAAGATAACTAAAATTAGTTTTTATATGACAGCTATTCGATACACTCATCTGATTTTCATCAAAGTCAGTAAAATTGAGCTGAAAAAGATAATATTTCTGTCTGGCCAGTTTAAAGACGCAACCATTGAAAACCAAAAAGTGTTTCTCACACGAACTTCTTTTTCGACTGATCATTCGTACTGCAGCTGTATGCTATAGTCATCCGATTTTGACAAAACTTTGTAGAATTGTGTAAAAGCATACCAAATAAATACCAATTTTAAGGACAAAACCAAAAATTTTTTCTAACTTAAGCTAAGTTCACACAGGCAAATAATTTGGACAAATTCGGTAAAAATTTGCATAAATGGGCTTAAATAGTGCACTATTTGGCCATATTTGAGCAAATTATTTGTAAATTAAACCATAGCGCTAGTTTTAAAACTAATACAACATATGTCATCATGGCTATTTAGTAAAATTTTCATCGAAATATGGTCAAATTATTTGCCTGTGTGAAATTAGCTTAAGGCTACTTTTCAGACTATAATTTTCCATGACAGCTATACTATATAGATGTTCGATTTCGACCAAACTTAGTGGAATCATAGGAAAGCATAGCAACCTAAGAAGTACGATGTTGGAGGCGTTTTCATTGAAACCAAAAAAGTTTTTCTCACTAAAACTAGTTTTTTGACCGATCGTTCCTATGACAGCTATGTGCTATAGTCATCCGATCCGGCCGGCTCCGACAAATGTGCAGCGTATAATTACTTAAGGACTTCGTGCAAAGTTTGGTAAAGATAGCTTCCTTACTGATGGAGGAGAAAGCATAGTAACAGTCGAACGGACAGACGGATATGTATAAATCAACTCAGCTCGTCATGCTGATCAAGAATATTTATATTTTATGTGATCGAAGATGCTTCCTTCTATGCGTTACAAACATCCAGACAATTTTAAAATACAAACACTTTGTGATTCTATACAGTGCTGGACGAAAGTATTGGCATGTCAATTTTCCACAGACTGATAGTTCGTAGTCGTTTTGTCCAATAATATTTGATGTCGTGAAATAGCTAAAGCGTCTAATTTCCAACAATTTTGTAATGTGAAACACGTAAATTTCGTGCATATGTGTAACTGCTTGCTTTGTCATACGAAAAGTTGACCCGGCCACATATGAGCATCCGCTGATGCTTCTTTTAGAATAATATATTCATCCCAAAGCACTAAAAAAGCTATATTAAGAACAAGAAAGAAAGTCGGTCAAGCCCGACTATAACATACTGTGTACCTGTGAAGTGCTGCCCATCACCGTTGCGACCGGTGCTGCCCATAATTGTTTGTTTTCCTTATAACTTGACAACCGTTCATCCGATCTTTACCATTCCTTTAGCGAATCGATAAATAATTTTGATTTCAAAATATAGCCAGAAGATTCGAACCTTCTACCTATAAAACTGACTGTCCCATACACGTCGAACCTCTACCTCTTACCATCTCAGAGATCTGTTTGTTCATACGGACAGACGGACATGGCTAGATCGACTTGCCTCTTGATGCTGAATATATATACTTTATAGGGTCGGAAATGCTTCCTTTTGGCTGTTACATACTCTTGCACAACATTAATATACTCTGTATAAAAGTGGTGCTGAAGCGACAGTGCATTCAAAAATCTCGAAATGGTTGATGAAGAAATGAAAGATTGGCTTACTTTAGTTAAATTTAATTGTATTACTGGTAAAATATAATGAAACTTAGCGTTAACTACCTCGGTGTACCTTTCGGTGTAAATGCCCATATGTCATATAAACTTATAAGTAAGAGAGTAAATTCTAAGATTATCGGGGGTGTACTTGAAATCTTTAGAGATTTTATCTTCGGTTGGCTTGCAAATCGCTCGAAAAATCCGTCGGTGTCCCAGAACTTCGAGAGATTTTTTTTTTAGTGAGAAAGATAATTGTTCCAATTGGGTCCAAGATAATTGTCCATCCCACCAAAAAGGGTTGCATCAAACGCAAAAAAATGTTCCATATTTTAGTTTGTAATTAATTTAATGTTCAATTGAAATCTAATATCATAATTCAAATTAAAGTCATGGTAAAAATTTAAAAATATTTCCGCGCCAATCATAAGGCATAACTTGGCAACCCTAGGCCGTTTGTTATTGTCATATTCCCAGTGTGGCGCTAGCAATGTCTACTGAGGTAGATAGATGACTCCAGAAATGCCAGTGGCAAGACGGTTTTGGTTGATATGGCAGCCTTCGGTTGTTTTTCCAAAAAATGATTTTTAGGCATATTTCAATATTAAATCAAAATTAATTATGTTATTTATTTGATAGACTGCTTCCAGTAAAATAATGTTATTTATATTTCCAAAACTTATTTTTCTTATCAAAAAGATTAAGGGGCGAATTTAGCTAAATCTCTTCGCAAAACACTAGAGATTTAAAACCAACCGAAAGAGATTTCTAGGACACCGAGAATTGTTTTTTGGGTTGGATTTTGGTGGGAAGATATTTCTGGGACACCTCCGTATCCGACACTTAGGAGGTATCCAGAAGATTTGAAATCGGACCTAAGATATTTAATGTCTGGAATCGTAACGAGGCCCACTGTTTTTAGATTTTTCAAAACAGATTCAAAAATGGCGCTAATTCCAATTCGAGTTCTAATGTTGAGACGATCCAAAAATCGAAAATGTAAATTGTCCGCTTCTTTGAAATAATCTCGTAATTCCACATTCAATGTAGCACTACTCACTTATATCAACTGGCAACTCCTCCAAATTTCTATAATTTCGTATAAACAAAAGCCACACATAAGCCACAAAAACTGTCAAAGTAAAAAACACATTTAGTATAAATGAACGATAAAAGAAAAGCACTCCTACCTGTGGGAATACTGAATAAAGGCACAAGTGCGTAGGAGATCTTCAAGGCGGAGATACCAGCAATTTGAATTACCACATTAAACAGCTCAATTATTAGGGTTATTATTATCCAAAAATGCAAGAAGCATTTATTCTGTGGATAAATATATAATATATGCACTAGCAATTTTTGGTTAAAATTGTTTACGTACCTTTAATTGCAAAAAATTAAGGTAAATTCCAGTTAGACCATAAAAAATCAATAAGGTATCAAAAAAGTAAAGAAGGTTTTCTGAAAATGATTGAATATTATTTTTTATTATTAACATGATTATTTATATGTTTTGTATTTACCAGGATTTTCTACAACCCTGTTTCTAGCATAATCGATTATCTGCAATATGAAAACCCATTCATACAAAATTATAAACAGTAGAAAAATAACAAAGAAAGAAAACGCCAAAATGTTACACAGATATTTACACATTTTGTTGGTTTGAAAAGAAAACTCAGACTTAACCTGACAAACTTATTCCATTTCAAAATAGAAGACACTACAGGGCGTTGTGATGAGCAATTATAGGTAAATTAACCAAATGAATCATGTTAATGCAGTGGCGTACGCCGGATCTTCTCAAGGGGGGTTTTACAAAATGTTTCTTTGGACCCTTCTTGGGGGCTTAACCCCCAAAAACCAAAACCCACTTTCCCCTTGCGTGCGCCACTGTGTTAACGCATAATATCGACAGGAATTAATTAGCGCAGTAAAAACATAATTTTCTGTGGTTCATATATTAATAACACAAGGATGCGTAATTGTACTTTTTATACCCTGTTCTCTTAGAAATGGGAGAAGGAAACATTTCCGACCCCAAAAGCAGCGGCCCAACCTTATGAACTTTGGCTACGTTTTGTTTTTGTAATTGCACCGAAGATAGGAAGTCAATGATAGTATACATGCAGGGCGCGAGGTATAGAATAAGACACACATGCAAACGAATTCGTGTGCTTGCGTCGCGTAGAACAAAAACTTTTTTTTATTCTTTTCATTGATTCTTCGATTTCTTTCTTTGTGTGATTCTGTTGTTGCCTTCCCCAATTTCAATGTATTTTTTTTGGGCATTCCTGCCATAAAGTATATATATTCTTGATCGGCGTCAACAGTCTGTCTGTCTGTGTGAACTCGTTGATTTCAGAGACTATCAGTCTTGTTCTCAATTCCACTTCCAGAAATTTATTTCGTAAGTGGAATTGATTCGTGTTTAGTCAATAATGCTAAACTATTTACATATAACTAATTTGCTGAACATCTCCCATTTCTTTGAGGCTAGCAAAAACGAAAAGTAAAACTTGAAATATACGAGGGCCTTCCCAGAAATGGCCGACCTAGCACAGTAGTGTTGGAAAATGTTCACAAAAAATATTAAAAAGGGGAAGTACCGACTATTAAAAGCTTGAAGTTTAGTGCCTTTACCTTGCACAGTTTTTTTTTTTTTTCGATTTTAATAGAGAACGCTTGTTAATGATTTGCAAACATGGACAAAATTGGTCATCGTTATGTGATACAATACTTTCATATAAAAGGTCTTAGTCCAACCAATATTAAAAAGGAGCTGAACTATACCTTACGTAATTCTGCTCCCTCGTTTTCAACAATAAAATATTGGGTGGCTGAGTCTAAGCGAGGTCGTTTAAGCTGCGAAGATGAACATCGTAATGGGCGTCCAAATGAGGTGACCACTTCAGAAATGGTGGCCAAAATTAAAAAATGTGGATTGAGTGACCGGCGATTGAAAGTTCGTGAGTTAGCTGAATGTGTAGGCATTTCAAAAAGTGCTGTACATCGCATATTGACCGAAAAATTGGACATTAAAAAGGTTTGCGGAAGATGGGTGCCGCGTTTGCTGACTTCAGAACAAAAACAATTTCTGCGGCCATGGCTAAAATAATGACTTAAAATTTGAATTGCTACCTCACGCCCCCTTATTCGCCATCTTAGCTCCCTCTCCATTATTTCTTTTTCCAATTGAAAAATTGCTCGGAGGAAAAAGATTTGGCAACAATGAAGAGGTGGAGTCCGAGGTTAATGCCTTTTTTGAAGAGCTTCACAGTTCTTATTATAAAAAAGAAAGAAAGTCGGTTAAGCCCGACTATAACATACTCTGTACCTGTGAAGTGCTGCCATTCACAGTTGCGACCGGTGCTGCCCATTGTTTGTTTTCCTTATAACTCGACAACCGTTCATCCGATCTATACTATTCCTTTGGCGGATCGATAAACAATCCTGATTACTAAATATGTCCAGAAGGAACGAACCTTCTATCTATAAAACTGTGGGAGTTATGACGTTTTTTCCAATTTGCGGGGGCGGGAGGGGGCGTGGCAAAAATTAAAAATAAACTTGATCTGCCTGCAAGTATAAGAAGCATATGTCCCATACATGTCAAACCTCTATCTCTTATCATCTCTGAGATCTGTGCGTTCATACGGACAGACAGACGGACATGGCTATATCGACTCGGCAGTTGATGCTGATCAAGAATATATATACTTTATGGGGTCGGAGATGCTTCCTTCTGGCTGATACATACTTTTGCAAAAACTTATTATACTCTATGTACCTTTGGTACAGAGTATAAAAAATAGGGGAAAGTTAACTTCGGCTGGGACGAAGTTTTGTATACCCTTGCAGTTTTTTTTTTTAAGTAAGACTTTTCGGACCTTACTTTTCTATGGGAGCTATACTATAAAGATGTACGATTTTGACCAAACTTAGTGCAATCATGGAAAAGCATAACAAACTGTTAATTTCGAAATTTGGAGGCGATCCCAATTAAAACAAAAAAGTTTTTCTCACTAGAACTTCCTTTTCGTCCGATCATTCATACTGCAGCTATATGCTATGGTTATCCGATTTTGACAAAACCTTGTAAAATTGTGTAAAGGTATTTAAAATAAATATTTGTCAACGTAAGGGACGTTTCAATTAAAAACAAAAAGTTTTTCTCACAAGAACTAGTTTTTCGACTAATCGTTCCTATGGCAGCTATGTGCTATAGTCATCCGATTTTGTCCAAACTTTGTAGACTCGTGTGGGAGCATATAAAAGAAGTACATGCCAATTTTAAAGACATTTCCATGGAAAACAAAAGCGTTTTTCTAACTAACACTACTTTTCAGACTTCTATGACAGCTATACTATATAGATGTCCGAAGTTCGAAAAGCATAGTAAACTAAGAAATACGAAGTTTGGAGGCGTTTCAATTGAAACAAAAAAGTTTTTCTCACTAAGACTAGTTTTTCGACCGATCGTTCCTATGGCTGCTATATGCTATAGTCATCCGATCCGGCCGGTTCCGACAAATGTGCAGCGTATTTGTACCAAAAGACTTCGTGCAAAGTTTGGTCTGGATAGCTTTAAAACTGACGGAGGAGATTGCATAGAAACAGACGGACAGACGGATAGCCGGACGGACGGACAGGGCTAAATCAACGCAGCTCGTCATGCTGAACAAGAATATATATACTTTATGGTCGGAGATGCTTCCTTCTATGTGTTACAAACATCTGGACAATTTTATAATACCCTTTGCAAGGGTATAAAAAGAAACAACTTTATAAAAACTCAACGAAATTATATTCGCTATATAAAAAATTCACAAACTACTAGATCCCTCCTAGTTTTTCATTTAAATAAAATTCATATTTGACCATCAGAGGGCTACAAACAAACACTTTGATACAAATCAAAACAGGTCATTTAAGCCAGGGACTAATCAATTATTTAAACTACATTTTGGAATACGTATAATATGACTCCCTGGTTGTTCAATAAAAACTAGCAGCTGTTGACGTGCAATTCAACATCATAAGCCCTCAATCATTTTTTATTGATTGTGGGCATTAAGTTGTAAAAGTTGACCTAAGTTTGCATTCAATATCAATTTCAAATGATTTCTCTTCAGCAAAACCCATTTCTTTTCACAATTATTGTTCGCTTCACTCATTTGTTGGCCAATGTTGTTGGCTCTGCTTTTCGCATTACATTGCAATGCAGATGAATAATGCGCATATGTATGTGAATACGGGGCGTATGCTTACTTTTTTGCTTGTTTATTTGCCAAACCCATACAGCTAAACTTATATGATGAACAGACGAAGAGGGAAGCGGGAGCTGTAGCGCAGTTTATGCTGTCTAATAAATTCCAAGTCCCGTCTCGGGTGTCAAGATTGCGGTCATTTAGCCAAGGCTAGAACCATTAATCAGTGTGCCTGCCAGCTGAAGGCGACTTTGCCCAGATAATATTGTGACTAATATTAGGAAAATATTTAGTATAGTACTAAATTGAAATTGGCCTAAATAAATCAAAACCTTTACTCTTTTCAATGTATTATTTGGCCTGCACCATACATTGGCTTTCCTTTAATGGGTAACCACTACTTAGAAGTGGCAGAAAAAATACTTGGGGTTTTTTATGTGAACCTTGTTATCAAGTAATTTGTATATAAATTAAATAAAAATTTTAACTAAAAAGAAAACCGTGAATGATGGTACTTGTTTCACAATAAAGATGATTAAAAATCATTCACCAGCATTCATCAAAAATCAAAAGAAAGTAGATTTGCTTGTGTTCAACGCTTTAATGGAAGTTTGGTATGCTCTGTACCTGTCAAAGATTGTGTATGAAGGTGTGTGAAGTGCGTCGTGGCGACTAGTGCTGCCCACCAAAATTTTTTAATTCCTATAAGTCGACTATCGATTATCCGATCTTTACCATTCTTTTGGCAGATGGATAAATTATCCTTACTACACCTTTTAGCTAGCTGCTTTACGTCAGATAAACTTTGAACTTATTCTGTTATTTGATGGCTCCTGATGCACTTTAGGAAATTTTCCATTTTAGAGGCATAAAGACTTTTTCAAAATTGTTTAAAATTAACTAAACTTGTCTTTAGGTTTTAAATACATCAACCTTTAATTTTATATACCAGAAATGCTGATTCGACAGAATACTGTGAATACAGCAACTAATCAAGTACCTTTCAAATGTTTTTGTAATGTTAATAGCATACTTTTCTGCTGCGTTTTAATACACTTGCAAATGTTCGCTCCAACCCCAGCAAACATTTTCTATCGCGGAAGCGATTCGCCTAGTAGGTATCGCTTTACTCTGGCGATATCGCATTATTATCGAAAGCGTTCCTTCTGGGAGATAGTTTCTTCTAAGCGATAAAAAAGCGATAAGAAAAAAAACTTCTGAGAAAAAAACGTTTTCTCCCCTCCTGGAGTTAGGAGAATGCGTTTCTTTCCTGGAATTAAAAATAAGCTTTTTTTCTTATCATTAACAGAAAATTCTGAAAAACTACGAATTATATAAATTTAAATGATATATAAATTTTTCACTTAAGCCGAGTATTCAGCAACGCAAAATCAAAAAATTCCTGCCGAAGCTCATATGAAAAAAATTGTGCCAGGAATTTTCTGTTTACGATTTCGTTTGTTTAGTATCCTGCAACTTGACCAAAATCCACACATTGTATAGATAGCGACGTATCGATAGCGGAGTTTCTAAGGCGTGTGTGGGACCCAAAACAGCTATTGCACAGCTCAGGAATATATTGTTGACAATTATTTTGGATGTGATGAGCGCATAGATGGAGGCAAATGGGGGTGGAGAACAAAGCAAACGCAAGATAATGTTTATATAAATATAGTACAAGATTTAATTTAATTAATAATAGCGGTTTCTGCTTTGTAACAGTTTTATTCTCCCTTATTGCTACACATGCAGCAGATTCATTTTGCCAAGGTTCTGACCCGGCTGCTGAGCTCATGTTCTTATCTTGTATTCAAATATAACATACTTTATTTAATTGGCTACCAACCATTGAGTCTTATTTCTCCTCGGGCCACACTGCAGTGTGTGCAGTGCTCAGCCATTGGCCCAATAATTTGGATCGAATTGTGAGACCAATGTGGCTGATGTCGAGGTGTGATGTCATCACACCCGACCACTCAATAATTAATAAACCACTAGACTCGTCGTACTGAAATTAAGTCTACAATGGTAGACCAAGGTTTTTTTTTTGTTAAAATTTAATTTAATTCAAACTTGGCCATAATATTTTACTTGGGTTCCACAAACTTAAAATAAATAGCAAATTCCTGGCAAGAATTTTCCGCAGTGCTGGATACAGGCCTTTACACTGGGACTCGAACCCTGGGATCCTCGGGACTGAACACGATTGGAATGAAGTTTCAACCAGTTGCACTATCGCATTCATTGTTTGCTACACGGCTAAAGTACTACTTATATTAATTTACCTAAAAGTATTTTCCAATTTATTTCGGGCATATTGCAAAGATAACACCACTTGTAGCTCTCAAGTTTTTATTCCGTTGTCTCTGAATATAAAAGGAGCAGCTTAAATTCGGGCCTACTTAGTAATGTATCGCCAAATTCCCGATTGGATGAAAAAATGCGACAAGTCGCTCTCCCACTTAGGACACGTGGGCCCGTTGCGAATCCATATATTCCCTGTTCAACCCTAGGGTTGTATTCGGTACTGAAACATTGTGTGGACAGAATGTAATTAATTAAACCTGTGATCTCTATGTCGGATGTCTCCAATAGGTTGAGTAGGAGGGGTTGACCAAGAAACCTAAGTATCCTCCTACTTAAAGCGGGGCAATGACACATAAGGTGCTGTACCGTTTCCTCCTCTTCCTCAAATCTGCAAATTCAACAGAAATCAAAGTGTTGTACGCCTAGGCGTGCTGAGTGCCTGCCTATAAGGCAGTGACCTATAAGGTGTTCCCTTCAGTAACTTAAAAGTTTATTAGTACGTTTAATGTCGAATGCTGGTGCTTCTAATTTGCAAACTAATCTTACTAAACTTATCTTGGATATTATATATATAAAATATAGTTGTCAGATGCTAATATATTCAGAATCTGATTATTTACTTTTAAGATTTTAGCATTCTACCAACAAGATTTTAACCTAATTAGAGAGAATCGATAGATAGATAGATAGATGTTTATTTCCATATTGCTTGTAGCTGCAAATTATTTACATCCTTTTCGGAACAGCCTGACCTCGGGCTTAATTTTGTTCTACATCTACAGATTTCCAATCATTAGCTGAAATGTTGTGAGATTGTAAGGCATACAATAAAAGCCTTATGCTGGTGTTCTCAATGTAAAGAGCTCCTCCTAAATGCTTGTGAAGATCGTCCAGTAACTAAGTAAGACACATTTCATATTTATACTATTTCGACCAAATTTTGAAGATCTATTTGAAAGCATTTACATTCTAATAGTATCTAACACTAACATTTGAAACAATTGTTATTGTGATCGATAATAATGAAAATTTGATCCAAGGAAGAAATTTTTGATCACGTTTTTCTTGATCCAAGAGTTTTAATACTTGAACCAAGTACTAAGTAGATTGCTCATTCTTGAATAAAGAACATATGTAGTGCTGTTTCAAAAACCAAAAATGTTCGTTGACTCTTAAGCTTTCCCCCAGCCCCTAATAGAAACAGATTGAATAAATTCGGGATTTATACTAATTAATATCCCTCTTTCCATAAAAACCATATCAAAATGTTTTTTTTTTTTGAAAAAAATTGCAAAATGCAAAAAATATGCAAATAGCAAGAAAATAAAATAAGTAAATGTTATAATGTTTTATGAATTCGTATAAAATTTTGACTTAAATACATTTTCTTTTAATTTAGAAGTTGTAATAATGCATTTTCCACCACAAATTAATTCTTGCAATAATTTAACCATAGAGCTCACAAAAATTTTTTAAAATTCTTCAATTACTTCTGTTCCATTGGCACTTTCGATCTCTTGGATGTCGATTGACCACATTCTTTCTGTGGATTTCCCATAAGAGATAAATGTAAATTGTCAACGTATAAGTAAGCTAATGATGTGCCTTTCCGCTCAATTTTAAGTGTCCGGCCAAGTTTATGGGGAGCTTTGGAGTGTTTTAACTTATATGGGCTTACACATCTACTGAACTACTTTAACTTTCTTGACTTTCACACGGTCAAATCTATCCGCTTTATGCTCTGACTCTGCCATTTTTCCTGAATAAAAAAATGGGGTTCGTTTATTTTGGGTGCCCTTTATTTCTGGCACTTTAAACTTGAGGCTACTAAAAACTACAAAAAATTTATCTTCTAGGTTTTGTGCTCGGTTTCTGTCTCGCACCGGGTTTTCCCCACCCCTCCCCACCCCCCCTACCTCCAAGCCTCTAGTAAATGTACGCACCAAAACCACCCGCCTCCCCCATACAATCCACACCCTTTCAATTTATTCAAAAATTCCTTTTGCAATATTAGTTCTTTTCTATGTATCCTGAAACGTTGGCGTTTTTCAGGAAAATACTTAGCCACTCTATATTTCGTTTTGTTTTCGCCTCTTTCCGAATTCTTGTGAAAAATACTGACTCCGATCCAAACATCCTTCTTTTTTCCATAAACCAAATTCCCCACACTTATTTCCTCCCCAATGCGAACTCTTGTACCTATTCCTCTGTCTGGGTATTTTTCCGGAATTCTCATATTGTTTTATAAAAATGGTGTACGTAACATTGGATTCCTGAGCTTCTTGAGCGTTTTGTACAGACAGCGCACGAATCACAAAAGAACTCATTAAACCTGCCTACTTTTTATAATTTATCTGAATTTGTTTTATATTATATTATTTTATATGAATATCAATATGCAAATGTTTTTAGCGATCTGAGATCGATTTTCAATAAAAATAAGATGTATCGAATTAAATCGGCGCTTCAATATGTTATTATAAAGCATTACATTTTCCCAACATTTCTAACCCGTAGAAGAAGATACATTCTAATAAAGTTGTTCTCACTAAAACCCATTTTCCGGCTGATCGTTCCTATGGCCGCTATTCGCAGAGTTCAGCAAAATAGAAGACTCAGTGCAAAATTTCAGCGTGAAAGCACTAAAAGACAACTGAAAAACAAACTTGCGTAGAACAGACAGACAAACAGATGGACAGACAAACGGACAAAGCTCAATCAACTCGGCTCGTCTATAGTTTTTGGGGTCGGAAATGAATATTTCTATGCTTTGCAAACTTCTTGATAAAATTAATATACACTTTGCAAGTGTATAAAAATGTTTGAAACAAATACTAAATCTACACAAAATACTAAATTAACTCAACATGCCAATCATATCCCCAGCGAAAGTTGAAACAAAGTTTTCCATTGCGATTATCATCAACTACTTAAGACGACATGCCCAAGACATTAGATGTGATGAAGGCCAATATTAGTTTAGTTGATAACATGTAATATTATTAGATTGCTTTTATAATCAAATAATCATGTGTTTATGAATGGGGCGTATTAATCACTTCAATTGGGTACTAGTTCGAGTAAGGGGATGAATGAACATTCGTATTGTTATACAGCTATAAACATAACAGCCCCAATTTCTAAACATAAGCACTTAACGAGTAAAGAGATTATGGGTGACAGCTAAAAATCCGGAAAATGTCTCCGCAGGTGGCCTGTACGACCTTGGGGTTGTATTTCCGGATACATAAACGAATCCTGTTGGTCAGTTCTTTGATATTTTTGGCCTTCCAGTTGTTTTTGTAAACTGCAGCACTCAAACTTCCAAAACTTCCAAATCTTTAGTTGGACGACACTGCGGCAAGTTTGTTGGGTTCCGTTCCTTTGATGCAAAAGGGATGTCTTTGCTGCTCAGGAATCCCGTCGTCATTTTAGCGTAATGAGAGGAATCAAAACCTTCTTTAAACACTCGTTTATGTACACTTCCTCGTTGACAGCAATGTCACTTGGCTTGAACCACGGCTTCAATATGCCCCTCTCAGAGATGGCAATGTAAAGCATAACTTTGGGCTCAAACTTTTGCTTGAACTTATATTTCACATCAGCAGGTGTTGACGATACATCGGAGGTTTAAAAAATACTATTTCCCGGTACATAGCTGCTACTCAGACCAAAGTAACTTTCATCGACTTAAGCAAAGAGTTTGCCACGATATTGGTTGCACATCCACCGACATTGAGATTTGACAGTTTTTATTTGGTCAGGTGTGTAACTTGGTGCTTTTTGCTTACGTCTGGCAACAATATTATTCTATTCCAGCACTTTACTGATGTGTTGTTGGCTGAAATTAAATTTTCTGGCTGCATCTCGTCGACTTATTTTGAAAAGCAAAAGTAGTTTTGGAAATCTAAACTACATTAGTTTACTGGATAGGCTGCATCAAATAAATAACATGTTTAATTTGATTTATATTGAAATTTGCTTTTTAATAATTTTTCGCAAAACCAACCGAAGGCTGCCATATCGGCCAAACCGTCGACCAGTGGCGCCATCTACCTCCTCAGTAGCGCCGCATGGGAAATTTGTCAACAACAAACAGCCAAGGGATGGAAAATGTTGCTTTATGATTGGCGCGAAAATAATTTTAAATTTTTCGTTTTAATTTTGGGTAATGCGACTTTAATTTAAGTTATAAATTAGTATGAATCGTAACACTTATGCCACAGCTAACAGATTTCCGTTTAACATCATTTTAATTCACAACTAATAAGGGAAATTTTTTTGTTCGTGATGCAACCCTGTTTTGTGAGATGGACAATTATTATGTGCCCAATTGGACCAATTCTCTTTCCCACTAAGAAAATGAAATCTCTTTAAGTTCTGGGACACCGACGGATTTTTCGAGAGATTTGCAAACCAACCGGACAAAATCTCTAGAGATTTCCGGACACCCCGAATGTTTGCTTTCTGACCACTTTCAACTTCTCTTTTTATTTTACGTTGGAAAATACTATAAAAAGTGCGTTTGGACTTGCTCTCTTGGGTAAAATGGTTCACTGTAAACACTTTACCTTTGTCAGAGTGCATTTCGTAGGACTCTACAATGCGATCACGAAGACGTTCAGGAGAACAAAAAGAAAGAAATGTCATCCCGAAAGCTCTTATGTTAAGCTCTGCTAAGGGCGCGCTCTCTCAAAGTCTAAAATAATAAAACTTTTAAAATGGAAGTTTCGATTTTGATTTTAGATCTATTTTTTTCTATGGATAACATTTTCAAAATTGTCCTTCGATAACGCTTCCGTTGCATACTCTGCTATGCTCTAGGCACTGCTTCTCTGTTTACTCCAAAACTGCATTAAATTGATTGTTAACTCATCATTCTTCGTGCTTTAACCTATTGCAGGCAAGTCATTACCATACCCATACTTGAGCAGAGCAGCTATGAAAAGGATGTCAGCTTGAAGGTCCACATTGGCGAGCCTCGTTTGGCACCAGGTAAGTTTGACAACAAACATATTACCAACTCAAGTGAACAGCACCGAATCCCGCCCACTCCGACTACTCCGTTCCGCCTCCTACAATACATTGACAATGCAAACACAATTTCCTGCTAACCAAATTACTCGAACTCCCATCGAGAACGAAAAAAAAACGTGCACATAGAGAAGGCACTTCCAGCTCTCATCTGTTTTGTGTTCCGTTCTAAAAAAGGACACCCCCCAATCCCACACACCATGAACCACAACCTTTTCAGCTCGTCTTTACACTGGCTGGCGGAAAAGGTAGCAAAAAGTATAAATTGGAAATTCCAATTTTAATGAAAACAAATTGTAACTTTGTTTCGTATATCTCACCGTATCCTCCTGACTCGTAGGTTCTTTTTATACTTTTTGGTCTTTTAATTTGTGTTCTTTATGCTTCTAGATTCCGCTCACTACCGTAAGCCTTAAATTGTGCATTAATTAATTTTATTTTAATTGAACACGAAAGCGAAAATAGCAATCGAATCACCCAATTCCAATTCCAGTTCCAATTGGTCAACACTTTTGGGTTTCGGTTAAACAAAAACTTATTGCACACGTGCAAAGTTTCATTTCTGCTTCATATGTTTTCCCATCACAAAGTGCGGAAATTGCGGCCAAAAAGCGCAAATTAGTTTTTATCCTCCGCCCCCTCCACACCCCATCAAAAAACAGAGTTAATTTAGTTACATATTTCATTTGGTGTAATGTATAGACCCTTTTTCCGTTTTCTGATTATTATTGTTTGTTTGGTTTTTTGGGGGTGGGGTTGTAGGAAATGAAAATCAATGTCAAGTCCCAAATTGATATTTATGAGTTGTGCTTTTTCTTTTTCAATGTGTGTCGGAGAACTGCAAGCGGTGGAGTTTTCTTATATGTTTATTAAACTTGAAACTTTAAAACGATAGAATTTCTCATGGGGGTGAGACAGAAACCTCTTGCAATCAAATGGCCATCGAATTTCAATTCTTGGGTGGCACAGAAATCACTTTTGGTTGTTTCAAAACTCAAACGTAAATCATTTTGTTTATTATTGGAATCTTTCTTATTTTAATAATAAAATTTGCATAAAAAGAATTAAATTATTCATTTGGTATTGAAAATAAATTTGCATGTTAATAATTATTCATAAACCCATCAAAGCGAATAACCAACCTCAGTTTGCTTGGACAAAAATTTGTTTAACACAATGTTGGGCGCAAAAATATTTCATAAAAAGGAAAAATGAAATTTTAAATTAAACTAAACTTAAACAGTTATTATATTGTTATAAATAAAAAATTTAATACATTCCCAATGAGAAAATTTATTCCCTTGTAAATAGTGATGTGCCACCAACGGTCTTTTCTTGAGATTTACAAGCCCAGCTAATTGGAAATCTCCGAAGATTTCTGTGTCCCCTAAGAGATAGCGTTTACAAAATTCGCACTTTTCTTTATCTTGCTACTACCAATGCAGGTGCCACAAATCAATAATGATTCATACCAACTTGTACCTAATTTAATTTTGTTATCAACAAAACCTAAGCAAAATTTGTATAAGTACTCTAAAATCAATATGTGGGTAAGAATACAACACCTACTGACGGAAAGTTTAATGGCTTCCTAATGAAAGAATTGTCAAAATAGGATCATACTATGAGAAGAGACAATGTGATTGTTACAAATGGCTGCTGAGTAATAAGATTCAATCTTTAAGGGGGTATTTGCCTCTAAAGAGATCAATTTTGGACCTTTCTTTAAAAAAAAAAAAATAATAATTTGTGAGCACAAACAGTTTGGCGTTCTTCGTACCAAGCTTTAAGCTAGCCAGTTATTGCGAAAGTGGATCGAAAAAACGAAATAGTGTGCTGAAATAGCCAAAAAATACCAAGAACGCCAAATAAGGCGTTATTGGTATTTTTTAAAGGTGCGATTACACTTTTCCTGGTATACAAACACTTAAATGATGATTTCAAATCGCAACAATAAAAAAATCTAGTATTTGGAATGCAGATCGGTAATGTCCAATGGCGATGCCAGGAGGCAGTTGTCCCCTATATTACAGATTTTGAATTTGAAAACTCAAGTTTAGATGAGGAAGACAGAACATACAACAAGCAGACGCTATCGTCTCAGTTGCCATACTTAAAAGATTTGCAAACGATATGAGTATATCGACAAAGCTAAGAGAGATTGTAAGACCTAATGTGATTTCAACCAATAGTTCGAGTCACAGAAGTGTTCATATTATAACTTCCAAATGAGAGCCAACAGTTTCAATTGGCTCCAAAACAAAGCACCCGGTGCAGACGCGAAACGTATCTGCTGGCGTGCGAGATCAATAATAAATGTTACACATTTTCATTTGTTTTTAATTTGTTTTTATTTCATAAAAGTTAGTATATATTACTGTGGTTTCTCTTCATCGGCATTGGCCGGAGCAAGCCACAAATTTGTTGCTGCTCTTTTTGGACTTCGACGCTGTCTATGGCAACTGAATCAAAATACTTAAAATATTGATGTGGCCCCAAATAATAATCTTTTTTTTCTTCCTCATGAAAGCCCTTCAACCGAATTTTTTTTGACATATTTTCGCTCTACCGACCGTCAAAATAAATGAATTTAATTAGTTTGGTCGCACAAACAAAAACTCAAACTGCTCTGCTGTTCAATAAAATCCACATAGTCAGAGTAGTTGACAACGCGACGACGCCCTTGTGGATTTTACCACCCCCCTGTTTGCTTGTCAGCATACTAGTCGCAAAACGTTTGGCGTCAAAAACTATGCGAGCGGTTTTACAGAGTCATTTTTATATGAAGATTTTTAAATAGGGTTTTAAAGTTAAATTCGGCTCCTCCGAAGTTTTGTATACCCTTGCAGTTTGTTTTTCTAAATAAGACTACTTTTAGCGCCTTTTGTATGGGAGCTATACTATATAGATGTCCGATTTCGACCAAACTTAGTGCAATCTTGGAAAAACATAACAAACTGTGAACTACGAAATTTGGAGGCGATCCCAATTAAAACAAAAAAGTTTTTCTCACTAGAACTTCTTTTTCGTCTGATCATTCATACTGCAGCTACATGCTATAGCCATCCAATTTTGTCAAAACTTTGTAGAATTGTGTAAAAGTATATAAAATAAATATATTTCAACGTAAGGGTCTTTTCCATTAAAAACAAAAAAGTTTTTCTCACAAGAACTAGTTTTTCGACCGATCGTTCCTATGGCAGCTATATGCTATAGTCATCCGATTTTGACCAAACTTTGTTGAATCGTGTGGGAGCATATAAAACGTATACATGCTTATTTTGAGGAGATTTCAATCGATAACAAAGTTTTTCTAACTAAGAATACTTTTCAGACTCTACTTTTCTATGACAGCTATACTATATAGATGTCCGATTTCGGCCTAATTTAGTGGAATCAT
>JAEIFV010001007.1:0-107946 GCA_018904265.1 Lordiphosa collinella
TCAGACGCTTTTGTGTAGAACAAGATCTGTGGAAGTTTTTGACTCTTGATAAAACACTGAAGGAGCGTTCTCCACTAGCGACAGTGCCAGGGAAAGTACAAAAAATTCTCGAAAAATCCTCGCAGACATTTGGAAAAGGATTCTGAAGGTTTTTTGAGTACAGAGCGTTGAGCAATCCAAATGGAGGAAGGTTCTTTTCAAAATTATCTGTGCTTGAGGTGGATGATTTCATCTTATAACTCTTCGGAAACATCAGCTTCGTACTTCTTAGTAAATTCTCCGGCAGACGTCTAGAGAGTATCTTCATCCAACGTGGAGAATTTCCATAAAAAAGAAAACACTTCACTCAAATTTTTTACTGCTTTGAATCTTTTCGTCATTCCTGCAATGACCGAATCGATGATGCTGAGGAAAGTGCTGGTCTTGAATTTTTCTTCTTCAGAAATGATGTCGATTTCTGGACTTGCGTCATCATCCAAAAATACTTTTGCACGTTTTCTTTTGCGAATTGTTGGCAAAGTTTCAGGAATGTTCCATCCTTCGACAAGTTTACATTCACTCAGAATGAGACCCCATCGACTTCGTATGAACTGCAAATCTGAAAGGAGAGCCTTCAGATTGTCAACTTCAACGTCTATAGTAGCTCCTCTTGCTTGAAGGACGACGTTTCTCTCATTGATAGCACTCAAAATTTTGAACCAAATCGACGACATCAAAATACATTCGAACGAATTCATGTATTTTTGAATACCGTTGATGTCCCGGAGAGTCTCCGCTGTCAAATTGAGTTCCTTCAGTTCGTGAAGTGCTTCTTGAGGGAGGGAATTTTCTTTTGAAGGAGTTCCCATCGTTGAGGGCTTCCACTGAATATGTTATAACATTTCTGAATGACTCCGAAAAATGTTATAGCTTTTGGACAACATTCAGCGGAATCGACACCACAAAGGTTCAGGCTGTGAGCTCCGCACGGTGAATAGACAGCGTATGGATTTTCTTCACAAATGATGCTTTGCGCCTCTTGGTACTGACCACTCATGTTTCTTGTGTTGTCATATCCTTGTCCCCGGCAGTCGATCAATGGAATATTATATTTGCCCAACGTTCCTAGGATCAGCTTCGCGATATCTCGACCAGTTTTTATACCCTTGCAGAGGGTATTATAAAATTGTGCGGATGTTTGTAACGCATTGAAGGAAGCATCTCCGACCACATAAAGTATATATATTCTGGATCAGCATGACGAGCTGAGTTGATTTAGCCCTGTCTGTCTGTCCGAACGTCCGTCTGTCCGTCTGCCTGTTTCTATGCTATCTCCTCCGTCAGTTTTAAAGCTATCCTCACCAAACTTTGCACGAAGTCTTTTGGTACAAATACGCTGCACATTTGTCGGAACCGGCCGATCGGATGACTATAGCATATAGCTGGCATAGGAACGATCGGTCGGAAAACTAGTTCTTAAAGAGAAAAAACTTTTTGTTTTTAATGAAACGCCTCCAAGTACGTATTTTTAGTTTACTATCCTTCTCATCTAAGTTTGGCGAATCGGACTAACATAGCGCATAGGAACGATCGGTCGAAAACTAGTCTAGTGAGAAACTTTTTTAAAAACCGTCCTTATTGGCATACACTTATTTTATATACTTTTACACAATTCTACAAAGTTTGGTTGAAATCGGATGACTATAGCATATAGCTCCCATAGGAATGATCGGTCGAAAAACTAGTTCTAGTGAGAAAAACTTTTTTGTTTTTAATGAAAACGTCCTTATCATTGGCATACACTTATTTTATATACTTTTACACAATTCTACAAAGTTTGGTCGAAATCGGATGACTATAACATATAGCTCCCATAGGAACGATCGGTCGAAAAACTAGTTCTAGTGAGAAAAACTTTTGTTTTTAATGAAAACGTCCTTATTATTGGCATATTCTTATTTTATATACATTGGACATCTTTCTACAAAGTTTTATCAAAATCGGATGACTATAGCATATAGCTGCAGTATTAATGATCGGTCGAAAAAGAAGTTTAGTGAGAAAAACTTTTAGTTTTAAATGGGATCGCCTCCAAATTTCGCAATTAACAGTGTATTATAAATCAGACATCTTATAGTATAGATCCAGAAAAGTAATATCCAAAAAGTAGTCTTAGAAAAACTTTTTGTTTTCATGCGAGCTGTGTGGTAGGCAAAACTTCGGCCGAGCCGAAGTTAACTTTCCCCTATTTTTTTTTATTTCAATCATTTAGAAAGCTTCCAGTCCTACGACGGTATCTCTATTCTACACTCAGAAAAAAATCGCCGTATATTTTAGAAATTCGCCATAAAAATTTTGTTTTTCTAAATCGAAAAAGTTTCTCATATAAGAAATTTTTTTCTTAAAATAGAAAATTTTTCTAAATTGCGGAAAATTTTTTCTTGGTTTGAGTCGCCTTTAAAATGAGAAAATTTATATATTTTAGAAAATTTATTTCTATTTTTGTAGAAATGATTTTCTTAAAAATATTGTTGCATATTAAATGCCCAATTTTAAGAAAGTCTCTTTCTAAAAAATTTGCAGCTTCTTTCTTAATAAATGGGCGCCATATTAATCAGAAAGATTTCTATTTTTGAGAAAAGTCCTTTCTGGAAAACTAGAAAATCGGCTTACCGCTTTCTTCTCTCCTCAACGTCATCGTTGGGCGTGTATCTCTTCGGCGCGGACGGCAAATCATTTTCGTTCTTGCTCTAATATAACGGTAGTTCTCAAAGAAACCGAAGCAAAGCTGCTGCTGCATGTTCGTTTTGCAGGCGTCGATTTCATTTGATTTTGGTGCATTGACAGTGACAGAGCAATGGAGAGTTTGTTGAAAAAGTTACACTCAGAAAATTTTTTATCTTAGACTTAAGAAAACGAAATTAAATGGTTTTGCCTCAATTTAAGAAAATATTCCTAAATTGGTGAAATTTTGACCTGAATTTTAAAAACTAACCATTAAAATAAAAGCCCTAAAATTGAGAAAAATTTCCTTCCCCCCAAAAATAAAAAAAACGATGCACTTGTCTTTACCTAAAAACAAGAAAATAATTTCCTAAATTTTAGGAAAGATGCTTGCAGTAACGAGCTTCGCGTTTGATGAAAAAAATGTATTTGAGACCTCAGTGTATTGTAAAAAATATCGAAAAATATAGAAAATTTTAAAAACAACAAAACTAAAAACAAAAGAAAAAGAAAAAATAAAATAATTTTATGCTCACCGCTTTGAATACAGTTCTAATTTGACTTTCGCACAGACAAGACGTGTGTACGGAAAGTTTTTTTTTTGTTCGCTCCTTATCGCAAACCAAACCTGTAAACAAAGCAAAGCCTAAAGCAAAACAAAAAAAAAACAGTTTAACCAACAACTAAAGACAACGAATCCCCGTTACAATGGGGACCGACGATCCCCCTGATAAGACAAAATCAATGTCTGAACCCAAGTTTTTGGTCATGAAACGGACTGATGACAGTTCAATGGCAAATATATCTCCATTTTTGATAAAGAAATCGATTGATTTCACATGCAGTGGCGAAGTCCTAATGGCCAAGAAAACCCGAGACGGAAATTTGTTAATCAAAACAAAAAATTTATTACAAGCTCTCAAATTGATGAAACTTAAACTTATGGGACCATTCCCAATTGAAGTTGTGGAACATTCCACCCTCAATGCCTCGAAAGGAGTTATATACTCCAATGACCTACGCTGCCTTGCCGAAGATGTAATTAAACAAGAGCTGACAGCCCAAAACGTCATCGAAGTGAAGAAAATATTAAGAAAAGTAAACAACGAATTGGAAGAAACTGGATTGGTAATACTAACATTTGGCTCACACATTACACCCGAGCATATTAAAATTGGATACGAATTAGTAAAGGTACGCACTTATATACCAGCTCCACTCCGCTGCAACAATTGCTTTCGGTTTGGACATATTACTAAGCTCTGTCGCAACAAAAAATCTTGCATTAATTGTGCCAAGGAATTCCACATGGACCCTGACTCCAAAGAACTCTGCAACTTCGATAAGTGCTGCGTTAACTGCCAGGATAAGAATCTCCCCGATACCAACCACTCATCAGTTTTTAGAAGATGCCCCATCTTCGTCAAACAACAGGAAATACAAGCCATAAAGACCCTCGAAAAGGTTGACATCAAAAAGGCCATCTCCATTTATAACTCCAGACACCCACATGATGGATCATTGTACTCCAGCGTGGCAAAAACCAATTCCATTGGTAATAAAAATCAACCCCAACTTAAAACAACCATAAATACTTCCACAAGCACTATCCAGAACGGAACCACCCCCTCTGTGCCTAATCACCTAACGACAACACGTAAAATCATTCCGTACGATGACTTAGTAGAAAATAAAGAGGAACCCACCTCTTTAAGCAAAGTCCTACCACTTTCCACAAACACACTTCCTACCAACTTAAGCTCTAAAGTCAAAATCCTTCCAAAAAATATTTCTAATCGACTAAAATCACAACTTAAAGCAAAAGAAAAAAAACAAGCAAAAACTATCATAAACTCATCACAAGATCTTAAGTTTAATAATACATGTTCCTCATCTTCAGATGAGCAAATGGATTTCTCTAATATAGATTACGAAAAGGAATAACTAACGCTGTAACCGGACCGAGCTGTCCTCCCCACCGCTCCACCAATCGCTCCACTTAATGTGGAGGGACTGGTGGGGCGAGGGGGAGGATAGCGAGGCTACAGCAGTTTTCACTGTAGTTTGTGTCTGATTGCGAACAGTCGCAGCCAGGCACCAACAAATTAAATTTAGTTCCACCTCTGATATTTCCATAATACTCCTGCCCTACCAAAATGTCCTTAAAAGTTATCCAATGGAATATTAATGGATTCAACAACAACTACAGTGAACTTCAAGCCCTAATAGCAAAACACAGACCACACATCATAACTCTTCAAGAAACTCATATTTTAACGCACAATATACACCCCACTCCAATTAACTATGTAATGATAACTCTTAACTCCTCTCCATCTTATGGTGGAGTGGCGATCCTCATTCACAAATCCATACAATACCAAGAAAGAATCCTTAGATCCGACTTCGATGCCATCTGCGTTGAAATCTATTCTAAAACAAAGCTACAAATAATATCCACGTACATCCAACCAAAAGCAAACTTCACCCTAAACAACTTATACTCAGTTCTTAGTATTTCTAATAATCTCCCGACGTTAATTACTGGGGACTTCAACTCTTGGCATAGAAGTTGGGGCTCTCCGGCAAATAACAGGAGAGGAGTTACTTTAGATAAGTTCATTACCCAGTCCAACCTAATCATTCTCAACGATGGTAGCCCTACACACTTGAGCACGCATAATACGTTAACTCACATAGATCTCAGCATATGCACTCCCGATATTGCATTAGAAACAGAATGGACAATAGAAACGGACTTCTTCGGGAGCGACCACTTGCCCATATTAAGCAATATATTTACTAGAGTCGAAATCCAGAGACCTTCACACAGGCCTTTATTCAAGACCGATTCAGCAAATTGGAGCCTATATACGTCTTTATCCATTATTCACAACTCTTCCATACCAATAAGCTCGAATATAAACCAAGAAGCAGCCAACCTTAGCAAAATTATTCTTAGAAGCGCCCATCAAAGTATACCTAAGTCCTCGCCAAAAACATCGCACACTGTTCCTTGGTGGAACAAGGAACTCGAGAAACTTCGTAAAAGCAAGAACACGGCTTGGCAAACACTTAAGAGAAATATCTCCACAGTAAACATTATTGACTATAGGAGAAAGAACGCACTATTTAGGCGTACTCTCAGGGAAGCCAAAAAAGAATCTATATCCAAATTTACGGAAGAAATCAATCCACTTACTCCAGTACCAAAAATTTGGAACAATATTCGCAGATTCTGTGGTTTGAATCCACCAAAAGGCATACACTGCATTCAAAACACAAACTCAACCGGCAACACTACGCAGCCCCAAGTTATTGCAGATCTTTTCTGCAGTAACTGGTCTTCAGAATCAAACAACTCCAATTTTACCAACTTATTTACGACTAACAAAAGTAGAATATTGGCGGATGACTTATTGTATGCTCCAGGAAGAAATGCTTTACCAATAGAGCATGTCATTAACTTTATCGAATTTTCCTCTGCCCTTGATTCCCTAAAAGGAAACACCCCAGGGTTGGATCGAATAAATTACTCGATGATTAAAGCTCTCCCTAGGGAAATCAAAAACAGACTTATAGACTTGTACAACGCAATACTGGGAGATGTCATACCACAACAATACAAAATTAGCCTCATTATACCGATACTAAAACCAAACGCTGAAAAAACAATTATCTCGTCTTATCGACCTATTTCCCTCAACTCATGCCTGGCAAAGCTTCTCGATAAAATGGTAGCAAAAAGACTATGGTGGTTTGTAACTTCGAACAAACTTCTACACAATAGCCAAGTTGGTTTTAGAAAAGGAAAGTCAGTTATGGATTGTCTACTTTTTATAGACCATCTTGTAACCAAAACTTTGACCAGAAAAAACCACATTTCAATAGTATCCCTGGACTTTGCCAAGGCATTCGATAAGATCGGCATCCATGCTGTAATAGACCAGCTTATTAAATGGAAAGTGGGCCCAAACATACTTAATTACGTCAAGAACTTCATGACAAATAGAAAAATAATAGTTAAAGTGGGCAAATTTTACTCAAAATCACTTCCATTGGATAATGGTATCCCGCAAGGGTCACCTCTTTCCGTGGCTCTGTTTGTCATTGCGTATCAAAAACTTACAGAAATTATTGATCTACACAAAGAAATACACATCAGTGCATATGCCGATGATTTTAATCTTTTGATTAAATTAGACAAAACCAAAAATGTGACAATAAATCTAGACACTTTATTTAGCAATATTTTCGATTGGTGCCTTTACTCTGGTGGCAGCCTTGCTCCCGCCAAATGTAAGCATATGCACATCTGCAACAAACACAATTGCTCATGTATAGTGTCCACCAGCAATTTTCAAATTCATAATGTTGATTCATTAAAACTCTTGGGCGTTACATTTAACAAGAAACATAAGTGGAACTCACATATCGACGATCTTACTAGATCCCTTTCTAAACGCCTCGATATCATTAAATGTCTTTCAACCCCAAAGTTCGGATGCAGCACACTTACATTAGTATCAGTTGTCAAGTCGCTTATTATTTCAAAATTAGACTATGCTTTGCCAATGTATGGAACAGCCGCTCCAAGCTGTTTCAAAAAAATCAAAACGATCTTAAATTCTGCAGTCAGGATAGCACTGGGAGCATTTCGAACGACGCCAACGCCCAACCTTCTATTTGAAGCAAATGTCGCACCCCTTGATCTCAGAAAGGATCTTCTTACTTCTAATCTCTTCCACCGCATACTGAGCAGTTCCGACTCCCCTCTCCATAATATATTAAAAAATTACAAACCTCCCAAATCAGGAAAAAAACCTTCTGTCCTAGATAATGTTCTTACATTAAACAAATCAATCGACATTGTTTTAAAACCACCAAAAAAACTAAAACATAAAGACCCACCCTGGGCACTCAACGCAAATGCCATAAACACAACATTTAGTAAATTCAATAAGAGCACAACGCCTCCAGAAGTTTATCGAAAACAATTTCTGCAGTTTAAATCAGAGCAGAATAACAAAACAGTGTTTATATATACAGATGGTTCCCAAATCAACGAATGCACAGGTTATGCGATAACCACAGAAACTGACGTTGTAAAAATGGGACTTCTTCCCACGTACTCAACGGTATTCTCTTCAGAACTGATAGCCATACACGAAGCAATCTTACTCTTAAAAACAGGACGAGGAAAATATATAATTTGTTCTGACTCCCTCTCATCCCTTAATGCAGTAAAAAACGTTAGCAACAACTCTTATTATGTAGTCGAAATAAGAAACCTTTTAATAAGACTGTATCCAAAATTTACCCTTCTGTGGATCCCCAGCCACATTAATATAACAGGAAATGAGCTCGCTGATAAATCAGCAAAGGACTCTAGAAACTTTCCGCTAGCATATACACCAAACAACAACAATGCAGACATAAAAAATTTTATAAAAAAACGTTATTATAAATACCAACTAAATAAGTTCGCAGATACCTCCAACTGGTATCAATCAATCAATTTAGACCAAATTAATATAAAAAACTACCTCAACCACAAGAATAAATTAATGATCTCTCGTAAAGATGAAATTAAGATTATACGTCTCCGTCTGGGACATACGAACTTAACACATGCACACTATATGGATAAAAATGCTTCTGCCCAATGTCCTTTCTGTAACACAAACAATAATATTACTCTCGATCATCTGCTTACTTTGTGTCCAGCTTTCAGCCAAAACAGATTACAATATCTTTCCCAATCTTCAGCAATACCATTTATAACCCACCCAACCTCAGATAACATAATAGCAATTATAAAATATCTCAAAGAATGTAACATTTTTCATAGGTTATAAAATAAGTTAAGAACTACAATATTAAGCAGAACAACATAATAATATATAACAATTCATCTTGTAAACATTAATTTAATTGATATCATTAGCACATAGAAAGCTAAGAATGTAAACTCTCAGAATAGCTTTAAAAAAAAAAAAAAAAAAAAAAATTATCTAATTACTTTATAATAGACAATAAGACAAAATATGTACAAAACGTAAAACTTATATATATTAGCCGAAGGCCTCAGTAGCCATGGCTTCAAAACTGATGACTTAGACTTTGTAAGCTTAAGTCAACTCTTCAAATAAATAAAGACTTAACAACTCAGGTATCAGTTAAACGAGCATTTTCAACTCTGAAATTTGTTCTTTCTGAGATAAGTGTTATTTAGTATAGATGAACAGATTCTGGAAGATTTAACTTCAACCAAGTAGTTTGTCAGCTAATGGATTTGATAATAACAATTAATTAACTTCAGAATATTATAATTATTAAGTCGAAACCGGGGCTCGAACCAAAACCTTGGGTAATTTATTTAGGTTTTCGCCAAAAATCCGGGCCCCTCTCAGAAGTCCGGGCCCTAGGGTGAAACACCCCGTTCAACCCCCCGCTCGACGGGCCTGGTCCCAAGTAAATGAAGTCAGATATTTGGACTTCTTCTAAAAGGCTTTCACTTCGAAAGAGAGCACAATTCGATGGAATTGTCTGTCATCTGGGCATTAGACGAAACAAAATGTTGGAACCGCTTTTCATTGTGGTTTTCGGTTCTCTTCAGCAGTTTTGTTTTTGTCTAAATAATTTTTGAAATTTTTTGTTTGTTTTTATATTCTGTACCAGAGGTACACATAGAAATATGTGTTTCTCAGTAAGCGTAAAGGGGAAAAGCAAATCTCCCCCCCCATAAAATATATATTTTTTTGATCACCGCCAACAACCTATTTGTGTTCCTTTTTTTTTTCTTTTTTTGCTTTCTCTTTATGACCCGTTAAGGGTGGAAAAAGAAGAAGGTTATATATCGGGTGGGTATAAATTTTAAAACAATTTAGATCCCCAGTTTTTTTTCTATTTTTTTTTTCCCCCATTCGTTTATTTATATTGGGTTTATTGTTATTTGGTATTTAATAGTTTTTTTGATGTTTCTCGACCAACCAAAAAATCCAGTACTGGGCACTAGTTCGTGGCTGGTGTGATAAGAACTTACTAGGCAACCACCCCTACTTACTTTACTAACCCAAATAGGGTCAATCGCCACCACTTCGTTTACCGGTAACTAGTTACAGGGGTACCCATAAAAGGACTAGTTACTGGGGTACCCATAATAGAACTAGCTACAGGGGTACCCAAAAAAGGATTAGTTACTGGGGTACCCAGTAAAAAGAACTAATTACAGGGGTACCCATAAAAGGACTACTTATGTAGCTACTGAAAAGGCTTAATTAAAGCCCATTAATTTTAAATTTAATGAAATAGTTATTTTATTAATTATTTTCTGAGTTTTTAGTTTTATTCACGCATTTGTTTTTAAAGTGGCGTTTCTTTTTGTAACTGCAGGGCTTTTCGCAGTTGGTCCTCAGCTGACCCAGTCCCATCGACCAAATTTATTGCATCTGAAAAAAGAAAAAAAAATGTATTAATTACAACATTAAGTGTTTAAAACTAGTATTATTTGAACCCATGAAAGGGGTGCTGAAATGGGTACCCATAATAAGGCCATGTTATTATTATCTAAATTTTCGGTTTCATTATTTCTTACGCTATTTCTTATATTGCTATTTTAAAAGAAGCGTTTCATCTGCAGCTGAAGTGCCCTTACGCAGCTAGCGCAGATCCGACTCCACCGTCCAAAGCAATTGCATCTGGATATAAAAAATTTAAATTAATTCACAAACTAAATTTTCATTTTCACTCTCCTCTTTGCTTGCCGCGACACTATTTAATATGTATAAATATTTTTTTTTATGTTCTTCTTTAATCCTTCTCATATGCCTTTTGCTATACATTTTAAGTTTATTGTTATTAGCTTAAGTGCTTGTCTTACCTTTAAAATAGTTTTATTCTATATTTTATTCACTTTAATTATATTAATCACTGAAATTCACTTTTTTCCTTGGTGGTACGTCAACTGCAAATGCTGTCAAAATCTGAAGTGAGTGGCAAAAGCAAAGAATGTTCCAGCAATGCAGAAAACGCGTGCAAGCTAGAAGACAAAATAACGGTGCTAGCATTGCATTTGTTTTTGTTATTTAACGAAAAATGCGTGGACAACAGTAATATAACGAAAATTCGTTTACGCTTTCTGCTTTACTTTTCATTTTTTCGGACACTGGTTCGGCGTCCGTTTACCATAGGGTTACTCAAGAAAGTACCCTTCTACTCTGGTTCGCGGTGGGTTACAGAATATACAGGCCATAAATATTTGTATTTTTTTGGTGGTTCGGCGTTCGTTTACCATAGGGCTACTTAAGAAAGAACCCTTTTGGAAACAACCCACCAGGTAAGTCCTGCATGGCCAATCGCCACCATCAGTACTAGAGGGATGGTAAAGATCGGATGAACGATAGTCTAGTTACAAGGAAAACAAACATTTATGGGAAGCACCGGTCGCAACGGTGATGAGCAGAACTTGACCGACTTTCCTCTACCAGTAACGGGTATAAATAGTGAAACATTTTACTTAAACACATAAAATACATATGGGGTAAAATGTAAAACTGTTGCACCTAAAAGCATGCCGTGAAATTTAAAATTATTCTACTGATACGAGCACAAATTGATTTTAACCCAGCAAACATTTCTTGTTATTACCGAAGATAAGGCAGTTCTTATAAATTGGTTTTTTAAACATTGAATTTCAATTGCCATTCTCATCTGCCTTCAGTATAACCTGGGGATAACCAAAAATCTCTTCCGTGGTGTAAGAAAACATTACTTTTGATGATAAGGAAAATTACACAAGGCAACCAATTTAGACTTTTTCAATATATTAAAGGGATGGTGGTGATTCCAAATGGGTTTCGTGTGCTGAACACGAATTTGTTTTCAGAAATGGTCCATCACGTTTAGATCTTTAGTAATTTGAGCTAAGGGGGTCTTCTCATTCAAAACCCGTTTTGGACCCTTTTTAAAAAAAATTCTTATTTGAAAACGCAAAGAATAATTGAAAACTTTTTTTTATTTATTGTATTACAAAAGGTTCAAAGTAAAGCCTAGTATGGAGAACTCAAAAAAGCGCTCGCAAACAAAAATTTTCATATAAAAATGACACTGTAAAACAACTCACAAAGTTTTCGACGTAAAACGTTTTGTGACTAGTATGCTGACAAGCAATCAGGGGGGTTGTAAAATCCACACTGACGTGTTCGCGTTGCCACAAAAGAATTAATAAAAAGAACGAGATCGCTTGAGCGTTCCGAGGAGATAGATCGTATAAGTAGAGGAAACCGTTATTAGTTAAGTTTGATCCCTGTTTTTTTTTTTCCCTCCCCCCCACGGTTTGTCCCCTACCTGCCCACCCAGTCCCCACTTTCGTAATAAATGGCATTTTCGTGCGCACAAACTGTTTGGCGTTCTCCGTACCAGGCTTAAATAAAAAAATTTTTTTTGCCTCGATACGAGGGCTGTTCAAAAAGTAATGAGACTTCAAAGTTGGTGGTGAAAAAAAAGGAGCGTCTCCGGAGCGTCCGAAATGAAAAAAAAACGGGGTTATAATCAGTATAGATGTAATTCTCGTGTAAAACTCAAACTTAATTTTGTGATTTTTTTCGACAAAATGGCGGCCATTCAAAAAAAATTTCAATTTCGGGCATTTTTTGTAGTTTAGTGTAAAAAAAAATAGTAAAAAATTTCATCTGTTCAGTTGAACTGGAGATATCATGGCCGCCAGTTCGAAAAACGTGGTTTCGAGATAAACGCGCTTTAAGTTTGCAGTTGCTTGGGAATTTAGGTCACATTGGGTCACTAAAAGGACTATATCTCCTAATCTAATTCGAGTTTTCGAAAATCCTTTTGGGGGATATTTTTGAATATCCAAGCTATAAATAAATGCAAAAAAAAATCGAAAAAAAGTTGCTCAATGAGAAGACCCCCTTAAAGTTGTTTAATTACTTATTTTAACACTTTTTCGGCGCTTTTTGTGGAGAACCATTACTAATGTTTGAAAGCATCTTTGATATAATCGTGAAGTATTACTCCTTAGCTTTAAAATAAACTATCCTAAACATTTCTGCGGTTTTTTTCATGCGAATAAATACCATTTTGAATACATGATTATAATTCATTGAAAATTCTACTGCCCAAAAATATGCTATGCAAAATCACTATAGTTGGCTAGGCGTTTTTATTAAATTCTAATGAAAATTTTAAGCCAAGTTAATTGCATATGGTCAGTTGGAGAGCATGTATTCAAAATGGTATATCTTCGCTTAGAAATATCGTAGAATTGCTTGGAATAGTTTATTTTGAGATTAAAAAATAATACTTAAAGATAATTGCAAGGCTATCTAAATCAAACGAAAACGAAAAGGAACCCCACAGAACGTTCAAAAAAAGTGTCAAAATATGCATCTTAAGGGGCACACCTAGTGTGAAATTTCAAAAAATCGTTTTTTTCATATTTCGGTAGATTACACCTTTAAAAATAACAAATCGATATCTCAAATAGTTTTTGAGTTATAGCAATTTAAAGAGCAGCCGCTCGGCAGCTAGAGAGTCTCATTAACTATCTTTAAACGCGTTTTTCTCGAAACAGCATTTTCCGAATTTGCTGCAGTGATTACTCAAAAACAATTGAACCGATCACTATCGAATTTTTTTTACATGTTCTATATATAGTTCTCCGTACAATGACCTATCGATTTTTGATCTGATCAAAATCGAATTTTTGCAGGCCAAAAACGACCAAAATTTTGGGTAAGATTCGACTATAGGTCATTGTACAGACAATATTATCTAGTTTTTTTTAGATTTCATCCACGGAGAAGGCCGGAATCACTGCAGCAGTGAAGGACCTTTTTTTCGCGCCGTTGGAGATCGACTATAACTTAAAGAATATTTAATTTTTTCTTCAAAAAATTCACTGTATATTCTTGAAACATGTATAAATATATTTGTAAAATTTTGAAATAATTGATGAAGTATTTTTATACCCTGTTCCCATTGAAAATGGGAAAAGGGGGATCATGAAGTTGTGCAAAAGTATGTAACAGGGAAAAAGAAACATTTGCGACCCTATAAAGTATATATATTCTTGATCAGCATCAACAGCCGAGTCGATTTAGCCCTGTCCGTCTGTCCGTCCGTCTGTCCGTCCGTCTGTCCGTATGAACGCGTGTTTCTCAGAGACTATAAGAGCTAGAGCCACAAATTTTTGAATGTAGGTAGGTGTATACCCGATTCAATACGAGTTTGTTTCAGATTTGAAAAATTCCTCCCCCTCCCCCCTTTAAGCGCAAAAAACTGTCACAGCCACAATTTTTGAGATAGACCTTCCAAACTTTACATATATCAAGTAAGGCCCTATCTATTCTGAAAAGTTCCCTAAGATCGGACAATAAACACCGAAGTTATATACGAATCAATTTCGCTTGTGGGAGAGAGGGGGGCCTTGCATTGTCAGTTACCGCGTTTGCGCGTGCGTGTGTTAGAGTGTGTGTGTGTATGTGTGAGTGTGTGTATATGTGTATGAAAACACAAGAAGTCAAGGGAACAGGGTATTTTGTAGTCGGGGCACTCGACTACAGCTCCCTTACTTGTTTTTAATAAAAATTCCCAAAAATCACCTTTTTTTTAGGCCATTACACTAGGTGTGCCCCTTAAGCAGCTTTAAGCTCAAATTACCAAAAAATCTAGACGTGGTGGACCATTTTCGAAAACAGATTTGTGTTCCGCACACTAAATTCATCTAGAACCGTCACCAAACTATTTATATTCAGGACCAATTTGCCGAGTGTTATCTTCTGGAGTATTACAAAAAGTATTTTCTAAAAAAAAATCATTTACTAACTTGATTAATCAACTTAAAATCAGAATGCACATTAAAATTAAGAATACACATGTTTGAGAAGCTTAGTTGACTCAGTGGCAAAACCAATCGTTCATTGAGCGTTCTGCTGTGCGGTCAGTTCAATTTGAGCCGGTAGGTTCAGACTCCTGTTTACACGGGCTGACAGATACTCAGATTCAAAACTCACCTGAGCGATCAGGTCGTGTAAATTGGGCTTTAAGACAAGGCTGTCTTTAACAGCTGTTATATTAAAAGGGTTCTGTTAAATGGAAATTTTCTGGTACTAAACTTTTTAGATTGATGTATTTATGAACTAATGAAAAAAAGCAAATGTTTAATTTCAAACACTTTTAAACAATGACTTTCTGTTTTAAAAATGGGAATATGGCCTATAGTTGCATTGTTTAATTAAACTTTGGAGAAAAATTAGGTGGAGAATGATTTCCGATTTCGACGCTCTAAAATACATACAGTCGGCGGCCACTTCTAACCTTTTGGGAAACACAATAAATAGCCAATAACGAGTTCTGTGCAAAAAGTATGTAACAGCCAGACTTAGGAAGAAACAAATCTCTGGCGCGATTGCCCCGAGCCAAAATCTCTAGAGTTTCCAGGCATCCCCATAAAGTATATATATTCTTGATCAGCATCAACAGCCGAGTCGATATAGCCATGTCCGTCTGTCCGTCAGTCTGTCCGTATGAACGCACAGATCTCAGAGATGGTAAGAGATAGAGGTTTGACATATATGGGATATTTAATCTGGCATCAATAGTCCAAATAAAACTCCAGGAAAAACGCAAAGTTTATGCCTATTTCGTAGACTTTAAGGCTGCTTTCGATTGTGTGCCTAGAGGACTCCTCCTATACAAGCTGCAACGATTAGGAGTATCAACGAAAATGATTAAACTAATAGAAAACGTATACGCAAAAACTTCGTGCGCAGTTTGGACAGGTAACGGTCTATCGGAGGATTTTGAAACACACAATGGAGTTAAACAGGGATGTCTCATGTCACCGCTGCTATTTGCTTTATATCTGGATGACATTCACGAGCATCTAAAAGGTGGAGTAATGGTTGGAGACACAAATATACGAGTGCTCATGTATGCGGACGACATCGTCATTCTTGCGGACAAGCCCGAGACACTGCAGGACATGATAAGAAAACTAGAAAGCTACTGCACTATGTGGGGAATGGAGGTCAACAGGTCAAAGTCGCAAATTATGGTATTTCGAAAAGGAGGAAGACTGGCATCATCAGAAAAATGGTTCTTTCATACGGAGGCTGTTCAAGTTGTTTCGGAATTTAAATACCTTGGAGTCGTGTTAACACCCACTATGAGCTTTAAAAAACATGTGGATGCCAGGTTAAAAGAAGCAAAAGGAAGCATAAACACCGTATGGGGTAAATTCTTAGGAAGCGATAACCTGAACCTTAGCGCAAAATTAGCGCAGAATGTGTTCAATGCCATAAGTAGAGCTGTTCTCTGTTATGGGGCTCAAGTTTGGGGAGGCGAGGTAAGCGAAGAAGCAGACCAACTGCAGAGGTATTTCATAAAACGAATTCTTAAGTTGCCGGAAAATACGCCAAACTACCTATTAGCGATTGATGCAGGCCTAGAAGACGGACATATTTATAGCCTAAGTCTGCACCTTAAATATATAGCGAGAACACTTTTCGAGTACAACAGCACCAGATTGCCGCATATTTTGTCTCGGTATATGCTCCGACAGGGGATTGGGAGGATCATAACATCACCCTTAGTGGAAATGCAACGCACTCGGAATGGATTTTAGGTAGTGTATCTCTACTCACAGCCATAACAGAAGAAACTAAGAAGGAACATGTGAACATGGCCAGATCGAGCGAAGTTCGCATATTCAAGAACTTAAACTATGCGGTAGGGGCTGAGTTCTGCAATAACGGCTCCACACAGAGGACTATTACATGGATCCTAAAGGCGAGAGGAGATATTGCGGCTAAATAGCAACCCCAGAAACACGGTAAACGGTGGATTGTGCTCGCTTTGCAACTGGAAGGAGATAGAGGACATGCATCATTTTATCGGAAGATGCCCTATTTTGAAAGAGTTTCGATGTCAATATTTTAAGAAGGAAGTGCTTGAGGCAGAGGAGGTCGTCGCGGCTCTGGATGGAGCCATGGGTTGGGCAAACCTGGCGGATTATATTGAGGGTGCTATAGTATATAGGAGGAGTATAGTAAATGAGGATTTTTAATATACTTAAGTTCATGTACAACAGTTCTATTTTATTCATGTCAAGTTTTAATATTTGTATAATGTTTTCACTATTATAGTTTTAAGAGCCTGGGATGGCCCCCTTAAGAGTGAAAGATCTGCTATCTCGCGACGAGCGGGGAAGGTAGGTGGTGTAACTCTGAAGGGTAAGTCTTCCTGTAGCTCACTAGGATTAACATAAATGCTATGTATAATTTTTTTTCGATTAAGGCTGACGGCAATTAAGCCATGCCTAAATATGTAAAATATTCTTATTTTATTTTATTAATAATAAAAGAACCACTACTACTATATGGGACATATGCTTCTTATACTTGCAGGCAGATCAAGTTTATTTTCAATTTTTCCCACGCCCCCTCCCGCCCCCGCAAATTGGACAAAACGTCATATCTCCCGCAGTTTTATAGATAGAAGGTTCGTTCCTTCTGGACATATTTAGTAATCAGGATTATTTATCGATCCGTCAAAGAAATGGTAAAGATCGGATGAACGGTTGTCGAGTTATAAGGAAAACAAACAATTATGTGCAGCACAAGTCGCAGCGGTGATGGGCAGCACTTCATAGGTACAGACTTTCTTTCTTGTTTGTATTGCTTTTGCTGCAAAAAAAAATGTTTGATCTGGAAGAATTTTATATTCTTAGAGAATTAGGTCTTTTACTGTCAAATACTTACCCCGCTAAGAGGCGGTCTTGGGAAACAGAGCCAAAAAAATTACCAACTCTGTACCAGAGGTACACAGAGTTTATTAAGTTTGTGCAAAAGTGTCCGTCTGTCCGTCCGTCTGTCTGTCCGTATGAACAAACAGATCTCAGAGATGGTAAGAGATAGAGGTTTGACATGTATGGAACATATGTTTCTTATACTTGTAGGCAGATCAAGTTTATTTTAAATTTTGGCCTCGCCACCTCCCGCCCCGCAAGTTGTATAGATAGAAGGTTCGAACCTTCTGGACATATTTAGTATTCGGGATTCTTAATCGATCCGCCGGAATTTTAAAGATCGGATTCGAGCTATAAGAAAAACAAACAATTATGGGCAGCACCGGTCGCAACGGTGATGGGCAGCACTTCACAGGTACTGAGTATGTTATAGTCGGGCCTGACCGTATAGCTAGTTTGTCAGATCTTAAAACGGTCTGCTTACTGATTCGTTAAAGGAATCTTAAAAATGTTACAGCTAAGAACATTTATTTAAACGCAAGAGAGAAAGAAAGAGTACCTTAAATTGCTCTTGCTAGGTGTTTACTTTATGCAATAATGTTTGAAAAACAAGCTTGAAAAATTAAATCGCTGGAAGTCCTGTAGCACGGCGCAAATTTCGGAGCACTTTAATAAATCGTGGCCGGAGTGGCTCAGCGGTTAGTGTGCGCGACTGCTGAGCATGAGGTCGTGGGTTCGATCCCGCCTCGGAACATCTAATGAAAAAGTTTTTTTCTTTGAATAAAACTTTACACCCGGCCACACCTCTTGCTGTTGGCGCCAGCATTGCAGTAATTAGCCATGAAAAGCCTCTCAAAAACTGCCGTTCGGATTCGGCGTTAAACTGTAGGTCCCTTTCTCTTGTGCTAAAATTAGAAGCGCACAAGCCAAGAGATTGAGAGAGGCTCGGCTTTGGCCCCTCGGGGCTGTTGTCATCTTGACAAGCCGATTTTACTTTACTTTAAATCAGTGGCGGGCACACAAATACAATGATATGTAAGACTTCCATTTGTGTGCGTAAGAAAAAGACGAAGTTTACTTCGTGCGTGACGTTTTAATGCTTTGCACTGCGCAAAAAAAAGCAAACTTCAAACTTAACAAAAGGTTTTGCGTCTTGCTAAATATATTAATGATGAAATAATTAGTTACTTAATAACTAATTACATAAATAAGAAGGCAAATTCAAGCATCAGATTTAACAAATTGATAATTAGATACTGAATAACATTAATAACAAAAACATTTTTGTCAGTGCATATAATAAATTGCGCAGCGAGACCTTGCTTCGTTGGCGGCTGAACAGCAATTGAATTGATTTTCGTTTGCGCTTCGTTGTCGAAATTGACGAAGCGAACAAAACACCGCGCAGAGTTAAACCGAAGACGCTTGCCGACGCCACACGACGCCCAGACTCGCGAGTTTGGCTCGCGCCCGCCACTGCTTTAAGTCGCTGGAAGCCAAATCGCTAGTGAACTTACCCCTGAATAAGTTTGAATTTAAAATTAGAACCGTTTCATATGCGCTGTTAATATCTTGAATTTGTCACTTTACAACTCTGAGCACATGATATAAAAGTATTATGAGTGTTAGTAGCAAATGGTCACACTGAGAAGAAGTACCAACGAGGACGGACGTAAAAACATTAATTTAAAACAATTACAAGCATAATTTAATTCAAACAAATGTATTAAGGATAGAAGCGTAATGATTTCTTCAACATATATAATTAATAAACGAATCGTAGTTAAAAATCAAACAAGAAACGAACATTTTGTTTTCAAATAAGGCGCCTAACCACAATTATCGATAATTATCGGGAAACTATCGGAGTAACTGGGCCAACGCGTTAGGACATTAGCTCGGCATTGCCTTTGCTATAAAAGAAGGCGTTAAATTCTGCCTGAGTTCATATCTCGAGCAGAGCTCGACCCGTGCGGTCAGGACCGCATATTATCCGTGTTGTTTTTTTAAATAATTTTTTTTATTTTAATTTATTATTTTATTTCTGACATACTTACAGTTTTTTTAAGATCTTGCTCTCGATATTTAAGATCCCACTCGTGATTTTGAAGCTCCAACTCGCGATGTAGGCCTTCTTACGCGCACGCATCTCTTCCTGCCCTAGGATCTTCTCCTCCCTGCAATTCTTCATTTTGAATGAACAGACACTGAATTGTGGATATCAAAGTGAAATCACCCAGCCACCTCGACGCTGCAGCAGTGCGAGAAGCTGTCGTTGACTTTCTTTAAGGGGTTAGGTGGGTTTCAAAGGCACAAAACAGGTACATTTTTACGAATTTTTTATTTAACCAACAAAATACTTCATTCCATCAATTTACCATTTAAAAGGTGTATACGAGGTGTGTTCAAAAAGTATCGCGAATTTTGAATTTTCGCGGGCTATGTATATTCGAATTTCGATTTTTTTGTGGCGTTATGTTGGTACTCATGTCTCTCACTTATGCCGACAAGCTCGGCCATTTTGAATGTTCACTTAATTGTTGACAGCTGCTTTGCTTGCACGTGTTTTGGATCGTCTTCGATTTTTACCTATTCAAAAAAAATGGATCAAAGAACCTGTATCAAATTTTGTGTGATAAACGAAATTTCGAATGTTGACCGTGGCATACGGAGAAGCTACCTTGGACCGAAGCAACGTTTATCGGCGGTACAAAATGTTCTCAGAAGGCCGAGAAGATGTGAACGACGAAGAGCGTGCCGGACGCCCGAGCACTTCAACAACAGACGAAAAAATTAATGAAGTGGATAAAATGGTATTGGCCAATCGTCGAATCACCGTTAGAGAAGTTGCTGAGGACCTAAACATATCGATTGGCTCGTGCCATTCGATTTTTATCAATGATTTGGGCATGAGACGGGTCGCCGCGAAATTCGTACCAAAATTGCTCAATTGCGACCCAAAGCAGCATCGCATGAACATTGCTAATGAGATGTTAAACTCTGTCCGCGACGACCCAAATTTGCTCCAGAGGGTCATAACTGGTGACGAATCGTGGGTTTATGGTTATGACGTGGAAACCTGAGCTCAATCATCTCAATGGAAGCTGCCGCACGAACCAAGACCGAAAAAATAGGGGAAGGTTAACTTCGGCTCGGCCGAAGTTTTGTATGCCCTTGCAGCTTCCTTTGAAAACAAAAAAGTTTTTCTAACTAAGACTACTTTTTGGACCTTACTTTTCTATGGGATCTATACTATATAGATGTCTGATTTCGACCAAACTTGGTGAAATTTTGGAAAAGCATAATACTGTTAAGTACGAAATTTGGAGGCGCTCCCATTTAAAACTAAAAAGTTTTTCTCACTAGAACTTCTTTTTCGACCGATCGTTCATACTGCAGCTATATGCTATAGTTATCCGATTTTGATAAAACTTTGTAGAAATATGTTAATGTATATAATATAAGAATATGCCAATAAAAAGGACGTTTTCATTAAAAACAAAAAAGTTCTTCTCACTAGAACTAGTTTTTCGACCGATCGTTCCTATGGCAGCTATATGTTATAGTCATCCGATTTCGACCAAACTTAGTAAAATTATTGGAAAGGATAGTAAACTAAGATATACTTAGCTTGGAGGCGTTTCCATTAAAAACAAAAAAGTTTTTCTCTTTAAGACTAGTTTTTCAACCGATCGTTCCTATGGCAGCTATATGCTATAGTCATCCGATCCGGCCGATTCCGACAAATGTGCAGCGTATTTGTACCAAAAGACTTTGTGCAAAGTTTGGTGAGGATAGCTTTAAAACTGACGGAGGAGATAGCATAGAAACAGGCAGACGGACGGACAGAAGGACAAGGCTAAATCGACTCAGCTCGTCATGCTGATCAAGAATATATATACTTTATGTGGTCGGAGATGCTTCCTTCTATGCGTTACAAACATCCGGACAATTTTATAATACCCTTTGCAAGGGTATAAAAATGATTTTTGAAGTGCTTCGAAGATTGGAAAAACCGTTGGCACAAGTGTATAATATCTCATGGGGATTACTTTGAAGGGGACAAAATAGATATTCATGAATAAATAAATAATTTTTGAAAAAACACAAAATTCGCGATACTTTTTGAACACACCTCGTATTTTATAAGTAAATTGTGAAATTTTCATTGAAAAATATTAAAAATTAAGGCGTGGACACGTCGTCTCCTGTGACCCCTCAAAAAAAAGGACCCTCGGCGTAGTCAGGATAACTCATGACAGATTCTTCTAAAATGCAAAAACCAAAAATTTTCTGTTAGTAGATGCTTAAAGCTCGTGCTTGGACGAAGGAAAAAAAGAAAAATTGCATTTTTGGCGGCGTTGAGAACAAAAACCCCTTTTTTTGAGTAAAATTTGCACCCTTCATGTCCTTGAAAAATCACTTCAAATAGAAAAAAAATCCTTCATTCAAGCACGAGATAATCAGGCCTGTTCCGAATTCCGAACGTTTTCAAAAAGTAAAAACGAAACGAAAACGAGCGTTTTACTATTTGCTGTTCCCAATTCCGAACGATTTGGTTACGTTTCGACTTTTCGAACTCGGTTTCGAAAACAGCTGGCTGGCTGGCCTGCTTACGTGTTTGTGTATATCGTCAGCAGACAGAGTTGTCATCATCTCCCTAATTTAAATTTATAAAGCTCTTATTTACTCTTTGAATCCATTTATTTTTACTTAAACCAGTATTTAAATATTTCATTTGAATATGTCATATCAATTATGGTTAAACATAGCTAAGTGAAATAGAAAAAGTGCAGTCCGATTAAATAAATTCATATGCAGCAACCCTAGCAGCCGTCGATTGAAGGCCGCAATCGACTAAAAAGTAAAGTGGAATTCAGAACAGCTCGGTTTGCTCACGGCCGCTCGGTTTTGTTTTTTATGCAATATTTTATAGAAGTTTATAAAAAAATTCTGTAAAATTATAATTAAACTTAAAACAGATTAAGAAATGATGTTAAACGATCTTAAAAATGTTCAACTAATTTCGAATTTTTAGTTTATCATATTGGGGAAGTAGTTTAATGCTTTAATTTGCAATTACTTTTAATTCCGCTGACTCTGCAGCGCACGTTTTGAAAACGACAATTCTTGTCGATTTGCGGAATTCGGAACAGCAATCAACTCGATTTGCGGCAATTTCACTCGTTTTCGGAATTCGGAACAGGCCCGATTGTTATTTTCAAGAAGTGTGCAAAATTTGAAAGAAATCGGTTCATAGGTTTTCGCGAAATCGTGACTACCGGTTTCAAAAACGTAGTTTCGAGAAAAACGCGATTAAAGATTTACATTCACGCTGACATATCCTGATGGGTAGAACATCCGAAGGCTATATCTCTTAGAATATTACTCAGATCGTTTTAAAACTTTGAGAGAATGTTCTAAGCATATTAAATTATAAGATAAGCAAAAAAAAAAAAAATTTTTTTTGAAATTTTGAAACCCACCTAACCCCTTAATGTTCTCTTTGTCAACTTCCAACGCTTCCATGCGAGCCTCGGAGTCGAGTATCTTATTTTCCATCTCTTGCTGGAATTGGTTTTGTACTTTCTTGTAGCTCCCGATGATGTTGGCTTAGTAAATCGTACTGTTGTTGCAGCAGGTCGGAGTCTACAAGAGGTACTTGTGTTGCTGCCTGTTGCAGCTTTTGCAAACTGGCCTCTATCAACCCCATTAGCTTGGCATCCTCATCAGCAGCTAGCTGCACTTCAACATCTTGCTTTAATAAAGGGTGATTTTTTAGCTATTATCTTTTTGGCAACACTGGTTTAAACGGCTCACGCACGTTTCGTGTTTTCTTTTACTGTCAAACATCTTCAGTTTGATCTATAATTTAACCATGAATCGTCTTACAAACGAACAACGCTTGCAAATTATTGAATTTTATTATCAAAATGCGTGCTCTGTTAAGAAAGTTCATCGCGCGCTTCTTCCATTTGATGGTCAGTTTAATCGACCCACTGAAGCGGCTATTCGGGCTATTGTGACTAAATTTCGCACCAAATTTACATTGTTGGACATTAAACCACCAACACGCTTACGTAGAGTGCGAACTGAAGAAAACAGCAGCTGTAACGGCCAGTGTTAATGATGACCATCAATTATCGATTCGTCGCCGTTCGCAGCAATTGGGCCTCTGTTACTCAACAACGTGGAAAATTTTGCGGAAGGATTTAGGTGTGAAGCCTTTCAAAATACAGCTGGTGCAAGAATTGAAGCCGAACAACCTACCGCAACGTAGAATTTTTGGTGAATGGGCTCTTAGAAAGTTGGCCGAAGATCCACTTTTTTACCGAAAAATTGTGTTCAGCGACGAATCTCATTTTTGGCTCAATGGGTACGTAAATAAGCAGAATTTTCGATTTTGTAGTGAGTATCAGCCAGAAGCATTGCAAGAGCTACCAATGCATCCAGAAAAAGTAACAGTTTGGTGCGGTTTATGGGCTGGTGGCATCATTGGACCGTACTTCTTCAAAGATGATGCGGATCATAACGTAACTGATATCCAATTTTTTTTTGCCCAAAATGCAAGAGCTTGACTTGCATGACATGTGGGACATATGTGAAATAGGGACTGCCGGCGTCGCAGCATACACACGCATAGAGAGAGAGAGAGAATACGAGTGTTCTATAAATAGCCCGGCTTGCTCTATCACGATGCGTGCTTTCGGCTTTTTGTTTTCTCACGAGGCATTTGTTCGTTTGCTTGTTGTTGTGACATTTTCTTCGTGATTCACTGCTACCACTGCTCCAAAAGGAAAACAAATAGCGTTCAGGATCGGTAAACTGATCCGAACACGGTCATGATTATCCAATAGAAGGCAATGGTAAAGAATTGATCAAATTTTTCTCGGATATTCGAGCACCTCTCATACAAAATCACAAGTCAAAAGCACTTTTCCATAAAATGTTCACGTTTTATTTTAATTTTATTTGTGCTTTACTCAGCTACCTCATCAGAGGCCACTTCTACGGGAGCAACGGGGGCAGCACCTTCAGCTTTATTTTCGAATAGGCTACGACCCCAGTTTACGCGCACATCGGCGCAATTCTTAAAGGTCTCCTGTGGACCACAGCCCAATGCGCCATATTCATTATTGCACATGCCCCAGTTGTTGGCTATCGAAAAAAAACGGATTCAACATTTAGTATATCTGAGCAATCCAAATGCTTTCCTTAGACTCACCGCCCACATAGGTCCAACGCAGCACACAATGGTTGCAGGTAAGTCCTTCGGGCAGGCGAACAGTCACATCGAACTCGCCACCCTGGCTGCCAATATTAAGTCTGTCACTGTTGTCGGGGAATCGCAAACGGTTCTGATTGAAGCATTCCTCTGACTCATGGCCGAAGGCATCCAAGTTACACAAATGGAACTCAAAGTGTCCCAGATGGTTGGTGGTCAACCTGACGGTTACGGTGATTGTACTAGATGGTGAATAGCTTTTGGTGATAGCACCCGAGCCGCCAATATGACCGCCAATCTCATTGGCACGGGGCTGGGCATCTAAAAAGTTGTCACCGCACAAGCCACAACGGCCACCGTTGTTGGATTGGGTCTAAAAGGCGAGAGAAATGTGAGATTTGGGTCCCCAATTCCGAAATCCTCAAACACTTACATACAATCCACCGCAGAACAGCTCGTTGTCATTATAGTTTTGGGGAGCCGATCCATCGTAACGCCAGCGCGACGAACGACTGGGTGGGGACAACATCATACCATGAGCATCGATCTGCTGCAGGCCAATGGCCAACACGAGGGCTAAACTGAGCAGGTACTTCATGATTTGACTTTAACTTTCACTTTGCCTGCCCACCGTTTGGAGTCCAGGCTTTATACTCCAGAATATCATACCGAAATCAGAGTGATAAGTGTATCAACACAAGAGTTTTACGACGACTCTTCAACCGCGCGCAGCTTGTTCGAGCTGATAACATTTTCCATAATCAATATAAACAAATACAGTGGACGACTACATTTTTAGGCAATATTCCGGATTAGGATCTCTAATTGGACTAGTAAAATATTCATAAAAATGTCACAGGAATTTGCCAATACGAGTGCAAAACTCTTGTAGAATCTCTTGGCACATTGCCCTTATCAGGCAAAGGTAATTGAAATTAATTGTTTATACATATTTCATGTTGCATTGGTTATTGAAATTTTATTTCGGTTTAGTGTTCTTACACTTGGGCTTATCGATCTCACGTTTCCGGGCTGCCGTAATTGGTCATTCATTAAGCATTAGTCTGATAGAGAATCACATTCTTTCATGAATTGGACTAGCGGACCTATTTCAGGCCTTTGCTTTCAATAAGAATTATAAATCAAACATTAATCTATTTATTCTTATATTATTTAACTTTTAAGACCCAAAATAAATGAGCAATTAGGTGACATGACAAAACGACCACGGACATAACGCCCATATGAAAAATTTCAATCATTACTTTGAAATATAACTCAGAAATTTTCTGGGCCTTATGTCCGGACATTAAGCCCGTGGTCGTAAAGTCCGAGCTCAAATTTAAATGACATACAACGCCTGGTAATGAATATAAAACTTGACCAATTCATGCTTTCCATACTGATGGACTAGCTCTACAAGTGGATTTATATTTTCTTATTATAAAAGAATATTAAGAGTGTTTACAATTTTATGCAAGATTTGGTATCCATGCAAGGCCATTCGGACGTCAGTTTAGGGCAGGGGTGTGAGAGCAGCGCAAAATCATATTCAATCGCGAAGCACAGCGACGCTTATACTGCTTATACTGTGTGAGAGCCGACTGCGCTGCTTTTGAGAGCTTGCCAATGCCTAGTAGGTAGCGACGTGCCGGCCTCTGGTTTAGGGTAACCATCAGCCTGGCCGAGTGCACCCGAGTGTGGCTCAACGGCTAGTGTGCGCGACCGCTGTGCAAGAGGCGTGGGTTCGATCCCGCTTTGGCCCTTTGGGGCTGTGTCAAGCCATTTTATCAGCCTGGCCGATCCGCACAGCTTTACCAGAGTTTGTGAACTATATGTCAGCTATCCGCTCCTGCCTAATCTCTTGGCTTGTGTGTTTCTAATTTTCGCAAAACAGACAGTTTAGATGGCCCGAGGCGGTATCGCAGACGTACACACTACCCGCTACATCACAACCGGCCAGATTACCAGAGACTGCCCATGAAATGTCGTGAGTCCGCCAGGCGATTTTGGAACATCGTTCAGCTTGCACATTCTTTTAAAAGCCGCCCCTTTTGCCATGAAGAAGCTTTGACCTTATAAAGTTGCTCCTCTTCTTCGGGCAGGACCGCAAATTAAACGGGGCGAAAAGTCCGATGAAATTTGTGCAATATGTCCGAATTTAAAGTGGACCTTATACTCTTTTCACACTGGCCGCAGTTTTGAAAAACTGTCAAAGTCGAAGCTGAGAGAATTTTTATGATGAAATTAGTATAAGGTGGTCTCGTCCGTAAAATCTCTCCCTTATTGTATGTTGACAAATGAGTGCGAGCCTACTAATTTGACGCGAGAGAGTGAAACGGCAGCATTTTGTGTTTAACCCTTAGAATGGCATTGTAGCCACTTATGCCCTATGTCGAATGATTTCCGGTTAACGCGTCTGTTCACGCTCCGGCACTGGTATTGCATCTGGCATGAGGCGTCTTCTCTTCGACACCTGGGCTTTGTTGTTTGAAGGCTTCCAATCGGTAGCTTTAGATTTGTTCATTTTTACAAAACTCATTTATAAGGTTTTGACTCAGCAATTCAAACATCTCGACTGCTTCTCGTTAACCACCTGCAAAAAGAAACCGAAATTCAACCGACAGTCAGAAATATTGGTTCAAAGCAATTAGGCTTCCGGCAGACCGCTGAGAGCGTTGCGACCGAATTGGCCGATTCTTGGAGGACAATAGATCTGGTACGCTCCAGTTGTTCGAATTAATAAAAGAAATGATTAACCCATTGAGCTAAAATTCATTAATTAAATTCAATTATTTTAAATTTCCGAGTTCTTCTGCGTTCTTCTATAAGTTGGGCTGTTCCCTCTCGAAAAGAGTGGGCATTTCGGAAAACCCTTCAGGTGCTTCTTCTTCACATGCAATTATACAATTAGGAACAACGCATGCGCCAGTTCTTTCCCAATACTTCTGAACCTTGCTTCTAGGTGTCCAAATGCGATTTCCACAACCCGCCTGCATTTGGAGAGCTGGTAGTTGAATTGTTTCCCCAGTGGCGGCTCCGTCGGAGAAATCAAAATACACCGCCTCGAATTAGTGCTCTGCTTGGAAAGAAATGTAAGCCTTATTACATCCAAAACTGCTCCCTAAACAAGAAAGAAAGTCGGTCAAGCCCGACTATAACATACTCTGTACCTGGGAAGTGCTGCCCATTACCGTTGCGACCGTTGTTGCCCATAATTGTTTGTTTTCCCTTTAACTCGACAACCGTTCATCCGATCTTTACCGTTCCTTTGACGGATCGATAAATAATCCTGATTACTAAATATGGCGAAAAGCAACGAACCTTCTATCTATAAAACTGTGGGAGATATGACGTTTTTTTCAATTTGCGGGGGCGGGAGGAGGCGTGACAAAAATAGAAAATAAACTTGATCTGCCTGCAAGTATAAGAAGCATAAGTCCCATACATGTCATTCAACGATTTCGGTGTTCGGCTTTTCAATTTAATTAATTCAATCATAAAAATTCTTTAGTGGCCGGGTGGCTCAGCGGCCAGAGTGCCCGACCGCTGTGCATGAGGTCGTAGGTTCGATCCCGCCTTGGAACATCTAAAAAGTTTTTTTCTTTGAATAAAACTTTACACCCGGCCCCACCTTTTTGCTGTTGGCGCCAGCATTGCGGTAATTAGCCATGAAAAGCTTCTCAAACTGCCGTTCGGATTCGGCGTTAAACTGTAGGTCCCTTTCTCTTGTGCTAAAATTAGAAGTGCTCAAGCCAAGAGATTGAGCGAGGCTCGGCCTTAGCCCTTTGGAGCTCTCACAGTTTGGCTTCATGGTCCAAGTTCCGATGTTTTAAAAAACAAAAGTACACTTTTCAGCTGACTTGAAAATTGAAACTGGCTCGATGCCAAATGGGGATTCATTTTTAAAAGCGATTTAATAAAATCCAAAGCAAAACCGCGCAAAAGCGCATGCCTCCAGTTATAGTAGAGTTAAAGAAAATAATTAGTCATGTTGCCAGTGAATACCCAGTGGCACTCGTGGGCACTCAAAAAGTCAAAGTTGCCAAATGTATAAAAACCCCACAAAAATTTAAGATTTTTTCGATTTTTTATGAAAACGAATTGAATTGGAAACATTTTTATAATTTTTTATTGAAGTCTTTTCCGTAGTCGAAAATATACAATCAAACTCTAGAAGGTGTTTCTTTCCTTGTTTCGAATATTAATTTTCTGTTTTTTGGAACAATTTTAAGAAAAATCAACTTTGAATTGATACCATTCAAAAACAATTTGTAAAAAATGTTCCAAATTTTGGCATAAAATAGCTATAAGTATTCTTAATCATTTCCGACAATCGTTTTATCCAGTTTCCCAAACAAAAAAGTGGTACTTTTGGCCAAAATTTCGGCCGGCTGGCCCAGTGTGCATCGGTTGGAGAATTTCTCAGCGGATGGATCTTGTAGATTCGTCTTTGCAACATAAAAATCATTCCATTTATGGATCCAATTAATACTCCAGAACAACACATCCCAGCTTTCTTCTTCTTTCCACCTTAGAGCATCGCGAAGTCGACACGCAAAGCGTTCATTCTTTCCATTTTAAGAAGCAAAGACCCAAGAGTTGGACCTTACTTTAATGCAGCTCTTTTAAAATCACCCCAAGTATTTCGAGTAACTGCTGTCACTGCTGTCTCAGCAGCTCTCTGGGATGCGACGAGTATAGAAAATTACTGTCGTCAATTGATCGAATGCTGCGGCGTTTTTGCGGATCTTAGTCTGGCCTACCGTTTCACTTGCTTGCCGGGTTACCTGAGTCATTCTGAGCATCGCTTGCGAAGAACTTTCTTGACTTCTCATTACGCTCATCCGTCATCCGGCTTAACAAAATTTATCTTTTATTGCTAGTTACCGAATCGCGTTGTCTCGTGCCACTGTGGTTCAGCTTACATAAACGAACAACCAACTATTTAGCACCATTTTTTGGTGATTACTGAGTACAATTTTAGGCCACATATAAAAATACTGAAAATGATCGTCTTAATCGATTTTCGTGAGATAAATCAACTTATATATTCTTAGCCTCTTCGATATATAGCGTTCTGTCATTTTTGCATTAGTTCTCATATTTCCCCGATTATATTTTGACTTAGGAGCACGCGTGCGTGAAGATTGATTATCGTCAAAATTTCATAGCACACTTTTCAGGGCATGTAAAGAAGGGTCTGCAAAAGCTATCTACAAGTAGCTCTGGCTTCATTTTTGCGCCTCCAATACCCTCCGCAAACAAACTCCTTCCATATTTTTCACAATTTATTAAGAATTTCTACAACGTCACTTTTCGCAATTAGAAAGGAACAAAAAGGGGGAGGGGAGAGGGGGGATACATCAATTTTATAAGACAGAACTAAAGAAAAAAACTTAATTCTCATCTGGTTGGTGTTTCTTTTTTCTATCATCTGGAAGTTTTTAAGAGTGTGAATGGGTAAGTTTTACTTCTTCAGCGCCTGCACAAAGTTGCCCAAATCATATTCCTCCTCGTACTGATGCTCTGACCACAGTTCCGGCAAGTTTTCAATTATGGTATTCATAGACATGCCGCCACCACCGGATGCACTGCTGCCACCCTGCTGCGTTTTGCCACCACCATTGAAGAGATCAAAGATCTGGGAGGTACCCATGGTCTGAAGTGAGGCATTCTCGGCACTCACCACCGTATTGGCTGTGAGTATTTTGAATTTTTGCAGTCCCATAATCTTCTCCTCAAGCGAATTGCGCGTAATGAGGCGATAGACATTGACCACCTTCTTTTGACCAATACGATGGGCACGATCCATGGCCTGCAAGTCCTTCATGGGATTCCAATCGTGTTCGACAAAAATAACCGTATCGGCTCCGGTTAAATTCAGACCCAAGCCGCCCACCTGAAGGAAAGAGAAACAAATTAATAAAAGATTAGGCTTAAAGTGGTTCTCATTTCTGGCTTACCAAAGTAGTCAGCAGTAAGACATCAATGCTGGGATCACTGTTGAAGTTATTAACTATATCCTGACGCTGGGAGGCGGGCACACTTCCATCCAGCCTTAAGTAGGAGACACTGGGCAAATGTCGCCGCAAAAGATCATGCTCCACAATGTCCAACATGGCCTTTAGCTGGCAAAAGATCAAAGCACGATGCTGGCTAACAGACTCCGTCTGCACACCTATGCCGCAGTCCAGCAAAAGTTGCCTGTAAGAGAGAAAGAAAATTTAATAAACATTCCCTGAGGCGGCGGAGTCAGTTAATGCACACTTACTTCAGAGCGGGCAGTTTGGCCGAGTGTTCTATATCATCCAGCGTACTATTGGCCATGGCCAATTGGGCAGCCACCTGGCCCAGCTCCTCGGTTTGTCGTAGCACCAATTTGGGATGATTGCAAACATTCTGCAAATAGCGCAGCGCCTGGAAGATGTGCGTCTTATTGCTGAGATTCTCCGTGGCGGCTGCTGCTCCCGCTGAGGCTGAGTCGCCCAACTTATCCAAACAGTCTTTCAGGTGTTTATTGCTAAAGTCTTCATAGAGTCTCAGTTGCAGGGGACTCAGCTCACAGAGCAGATCTTGGGTTATCTTTGGCGGCAGATCCTTGAGTACATCTTCCTTGACACGTCGCAAAAGGAAGGGCAATACCTGACGATGTAAAGCCTCCATGGCAAGCACGCCGGCTTCCTGTTCTTTGGCTGAACTTTTGGCATCACGTGAAGCCAAAATGGGACGAGAGAATCGCTGAATAAACTGCTTCTCAGTGCCCAGAAATCCAGGCATAAGGAAATCAAACAAGGACCACAACTCCAGCACATTATTCTGAATGGGTGTGCCTGAGAGGATCAGCCGGTGATTGGCTCTCAGCTGTTTGATGGCCTTGGAACTTTTGGTTTTGCCATTCTTGATGATGTGTCCCTCGTCCAGGACACAGTAGTTGAAGTGTATGCCACTAAAGTAGTCAATGTCCTTGCGCACGGTGTCATAGGAGGCCACCACCAGGTTACAGTTGGTGCCAATCTGACTGCGCAGCTTCTCTCTGCCCACGGGGAAGCCGTAATAGTGCAGCGGCCGCAGCACTGGCGATTGGGCCAGAAACTTCTCCACCTCGTAGACCCAGTGACCGGTTAGCGTGGGCGGACATATAACCAGGCTGGGTAGATTGGCCTGCTGAGCGGCCTGACGCTGCAAATGATCCCCGGCCAGAATGCAGATGGTCTGCAGAGTCTTGCCCAGACCCATGTCATCGCAGAGTATGCCATGCAGATTGTACTTGTTGAGGAACCAAAGCCAATTAATACCCGCCTGCTGGTAACCGCGCAGCTCCACACTAAGCTTAACGGGCACTTTATAGTCCGGAATGCTTTTGGGGCAGAACAGATAGTCGAGGAATTCACGATCTCGTGTCTTTCTCGCCTGCAGCGGCTCACTCTTCAATTGCTCGGCCTTGGAGCCATCCAGTGGCATTAACTGCACCAAATTGGCAAAGCAATGTGTGGACAGCAAACGCACCGACTCATCTGGATCGCTCATGGCACCCAGCAGTGGCACCACCAGCAACACTATATAGGGCACCACTTGAAACTGTAGGCGACTCACCACTCTCTCAATCACCTCCACTGCACCCTGCCGCTCCAACAGCTGCTCAATTTTTCCCAGTAAAGGCAACAGCTCTTGGACCACATACTGCATGGTCTGGCAAGCATCTATCTCGGCCAGCGCTGCTATACAACGTGCGGCCATATGACGCACTGCCTTTAAGGGATGTCGTACTATGAATCCCAACCAAGGTAACAAAGCGTACATCTCTGGATGCAGTGCACTATGCAAGTGTGGCGCTGCCGTCTCTATGAGCTGCAGAGAGCTAATCAACTCATTGCAGGCTCCCAACTCTGGCAAAGTACTGGCCAATCGTTCCTCATCGGTTTCCCTGACAAACTGCGACAGCTTGCCAAACATCAACTGCTGGAATATGGGCACTTTTTCCACCAATTGTTCACCAAAGGTGGAGCATAACTTTTCAATGGCACAGGCAGCTCCCAGACGTTGAATGCGACACTGCTTAGCCTCGGCCTCGCGGGCCTGCAGAACACTCAACTCGATGTTGGCGGCAGCAGCAGCTGCTGCTGCTATAATCTCACTGGCTGGTGGTCGTCCCGGTCCACGAGGAGCTGCAGTGGTGAGAGTGGTGGTGGTGGCTCCTCCACCTCCTCCGCCACGTTGGCTGGTTAAGTTGCTGGTGTTTACAGCCTGCTGTTGGGTGAGTGTCAGTATGCCATAGTAAACACAACTGGAATTGGCTCCCGCCGTGGGAAGTGTCTGCTGGAGCGTGTGTAGAGGCATGATCTAAATGAAAAAAGCAAAAAAATTGAAAGATATTAAATTGTTTTTGAAGAAATGCTAAAACTATTCCACCTGGGGATCTTGGGCGGTGCCAGCTTTTATCAAAATGAATGCAGCTTGAAGACACATTTAATTTCATTCATTTCAGGCTTCTTTATATAGAGTTGTACTGTGTCTCGTCACTTTTCTAAATTTATCTGCCATCTTTGCGCATTCTTGGCGTAAAAGTTCCACATTGAATTGTGCAAGTATGTAAGTAGTAACTTAAGCAAGGGATGTACTTTCTACTGCACCAGTTGGGGTTTGTTTCTTATCGATTCAAGAATTGCCAAGCACCTACTTTGCTAAAATATTTCACATATAGCTTCCGTCAATACCCTGGTTGCTGAGGTTTCAAAAGATACGCCCTGTTCTTAAGTGATTTGGGATATCTACTGTATTCCTGCTTTTCAAGATTATCCTGAAACTTATGATCGGCGTCTGCCAATACGTCTTCATATAATTATGTACATGAATATTTTATAGTTAACCTGCATTTTTTACAAGGCTCGAGGTCCTGTTATGCTTACGCATAACTTTAAACAGAGACACACAATACCACAAAAGAGGCTGGTAGTCCGTACAGCTGTTTCATGTGGGACAAACCTCAATCATCAGCGATCTTACCAGTTCAGAACTGTTCAATCAGCAGCCTCTCCATACCTAGGAAGCCAAAACTGTTTGGGAATTCCAAAGCAGCATGCGCGCAAAAAAAAAAACAAAAAACTGACAGACGGCTTTGTGTCTCCAAAATGCCCCCTCTTCTAAAGCGATGACCAAAACGTTTGCTTGCGAATTGAATACAAACAGGAGTTTTTTGTTGCTATGTTGGAATTTCCAAACCGTCTTCGCTTCGCAGGCATGGAGAGGTTGCTGATTGAACAGTACAAGCTAGGCATGATTGCTGATGATTGAGGTTGGTCCCTCATGAAACAGCTGAACGCATATTTAGTTATTTGAATGTTATTTACGACTTTAATATCGAAAATTGTAAAACTAATTCAAGATAACTTTCCAGTGTCACTAAATCATCTCAGGTTAACGCGTAGGCTCTCGAACTTAAAATATGTAAAAGTCTCGTTGCTATAAAAGATTCAAGTCTTCAAAATACCGCATAGTCAAATCAAAATGCATGTTCTTTAACAACCAATGCCACAACAGATATTTATTTGGGGTCAGGATAAACTTCTTACGGGATCCATTATCATTTTACGGCTTCTCTCAAGCTCTTGGCTTGTGCTCTTCTAATTTTCGCACAAGAGAAAGGGACCTACAGTTTAACGCCGAAGCTTTTGAGAAGCTTTTGCATAGCTAATTACTAAAAAGCTGGCGCCAACAGCAGAGAGAAGTGGCCGGGTGTGTAAGTTTTTTCAAAGAAAAAACTTATAGTTAGATGTTCCAAGGCGGGATCGAACCCGCGAACTCTTGCACACCGCTGAGCCACACCCTGTCGATTACTAACTTCTTATACATAAACTCTCTTTACTATATTTTCCTCCTATTCTGAGTGTTCAAGAAAGTCACCTCGGACCGCTTCTGTTTATTTATTAATGATATACCGCAAACATTGACTTATTGTTAAAGAATTTGTAACGAGTTCGCTGGCTCGAGGTCAAGAAGTTGCACAACTATAAACAGCTTATGCATTGACAAACCAAAAAGAGCGTGGACAAACCTTTACAGCTGTTACAGCCGATCATCAGAAGGAGTTTCGCTAAATGACTTCTGATCGTTGAGCCAATTCCATGCAATCAGAACTTTAAACAGTTGGGAAATGCAAAGCGCAATGAAAGCAAAATTGGACTCACATACAGAAAGCCAACCTTAATGGCCGTCTTTGCATAACTTAGGGCAAAAGTTTCTAAGTGAGAAAGCTTGAAGCTTTCTAGCGAGCTTAGAAGTGCCCGTTAAATTTGAAACATTTGTTAGTATCGCTTACAAAATAAGAGAGCGTGCCTTTTCTCATATAAGTTTTTTCCAATTTATTTGGCGACCTTTCTAATGTTAAATTAGTAACGAGTTCGCTGGCTCGAGGTCAACTATATTCCAATTTTTCACAACAATATTCCAATTTTGCTTTCATTTCGCTTTGCAGTTCCCAATTGTTCAACTTCAAACAACAACATGCCACAAGAAGGAAATAAAAAGCGTATGCAAAATACAGATGCAAAAAATTGGCCATCATGCTATCTCTTTTGCTCTCACAAATTGTGGTTTTTTGTGTGCTCTTGACGACTGTGTACAAGCGTTGATCGCAACAGCTCGCAGCAGATCTTTGACTTCGGCAACAAGTACTCGCGGTGACTCGCGGCCGCGGCATCGGAGATGCTTTCTTTTTGCACGACTTTAGTATACCCTTTTTACTCTGCGAGTAACGGGAACAAAAATTGCGATGCGATGCTACAATTTTGAGTCGCCAATTAAATGCCTTTGCATTTCGTAAGAAAGATTTGGAAATAAGGGGTTCGACATAGTGTCTAGCGTCTTTTCTTCTTTCAACTCACCAGTTTGGGTGTATACTCCGCATCGCTTCGCAGCAACGTGCACAGATTATTCAAAATCTTGCTGTTTGGACTAGGATTTCTATCACAAACCTGATCCATCAGATGGACCAGGAACTCAGCGGAAAGCTGTTGCAACTGCAGGCATTGCTCTCGCTTAATGGACTCCATTAGGGGCTTGACCACGGGATTCAATTTTTCTGGCAGACAATGAAGCGCACAAATGGCTCCGGCCAGTGCTGCCTGTGCACTGACATGGTATGAACCCTGTTCGCTGGTCGTCTGCTGATACGAGGCCTGCAAGCTGCGTCGTCGCTCTAACAGCATGTCCATTACTTTGGGTTTCAGCGGAAATGTGCGTAGATTGTCACTCAAGCTAAAGGCAACCGCTTCTATCTGTTCCAGGGTGAGTATCTTGGCATTGTTGAAGTCATTGATGGGTATTTTGTTCTGCTTGAGGGTGGCTATGAAATCCTGTGTCTCCTGCAGCAGTCGGGTTAGAGAAATGGCCACCTCGTCGTAGTAGAAATATTCAGCCACACATTGATGTAGTTTCTCCTGAAGATTTGGCGGTCCGGGACGCACTGGCTCATCTTCCAGGGCCCAGAAGGCAATGATGAGGCCACAAACGATGCGTTGAACAGCGGAATGAGCATTGAGATGACCCAATAGGACCTTGGTATAGCAATCTGTGGGACTTTCCATCTGGGCAGTGTAGATAACACCCGGAGCCGGTTGGACCAAATAGTGGGAGAGCGCTCCCAGGGCACGGGAGGAGGTGATGCGGGCTCTAATGAAATTTGCCTCGCGTTTCTCCAGCGGAGTGGCTTCACTGCCACCCAAATAGAGTTTTTGCAAAGCATTTGTGTGGGCCAAGGCGGCTCCACCCAAATCATCACCTATGCGCGGAGTACGACGACGGGAGGCGGTGCCTGCGGCAATATCTCCAACAGCTCTGATGAGCACACTGGCATCAAAGGCCAGTCGAGGTGGCTGCATGGCTAAGCAAATCCAGGAGGACACATAGGGACAGGCAGCATGCAGTAGAGCACCCAGATCCGCATGCTCAATCAGATTGGACCACACCTGACGCGCCAAACTCTGAATATCCGCTTGGGGTTCAACCAGTATACGTTGGTAAATGTGACGCAGGGCCTGCTGCAGCAGCTGCCAGTTCCATTCCTTGACACCAAAGTTTGCCTCAAGCTTGGCACTTGCTTTCGCCTGACTGGTTAGGGTGAGCAGCGTTTTCAGAGTGGATCTCCTCACCGAGCTTGTGCTGTGCGACAGAAATGGCCATAAACGTGGCACTAGCATAACCATGGGTTCCATTTGTATCCAGCTGGCTGCCTGTGGCAAACACAATATGGCCGCCAGCAGACCCATAAAGCTATTGCAGGCAGAAGTCAGCTCATCCTGGTCAAGCAGCAGATCCCACAGCATTTTAACTATGGAGGACACTTTACTGGGATTCAGCAGCTTGGGCAGCCAAGTAGAGACGGGTATTAAAGTGGAGGCCGCCACAGCTCCGACATCATCCACAGCATCCAGCAGACCCTGCAGTATATCCGAGATGGATTGGGGCAGATAAATGTGTAACAGCTCTTCTCGCACCACAAACACATACTTCAGTCCCAGCAGACCACCATGACGCACCTCCCACTCGTTCTTGTGGCGTATCAACTGCAGCAGAATGTGCACAATTCTGTGCACTTTCAGCTCATCAATCTCCTTGACCAGAGTTCCTAGAACCTGGGCACAGGTTTCTCTTACGGGAGCCACCACCTGATCGGAGACAAAGTCACCGAAACGATCCAGGCAAAGCACGCAGAGCAGACGCAAGGCAGCATCCTCCAGCCAACGGCTGTGTGCGTCGTGCATTTGCTCCCTATTCTGATGTGTTGACTTGCCAGCTCCTTGGGCATGCTGATTGATGAGCTCTCTGAGGGCAGTAGCAGCTCCATGACGCACCTCCCACTTGGCATGGAAGAGATCAATAAAGAGACGCGAGCAAAAATTCTCCAAGGGCCAAGAGCTGGCCTCCACCCACTGCCCGGTGGCATCAGGCACAGCAGCTGTAAGAGAAAAAAAATATGTAGAAAGCAAAAGTAAATCTCCTCTCTCTCACTTACCATTCAAGCTGTAGAAAATCTCCTGACCAAGTTGCGATTTCAGTTTCTTCTTCTCAGGCTCGTCGGTTGAGGCAGCTCCACCTGCCTCTGCTCCTGCCCCGCCATTGCTGTTGTTGCTGCCACATCCGCTGCTACTGTTGCTGGTCGAGTTCCTCCGACTACAGGTGGGCGTGGCCTGTGTGCCCTGTCGCGCCTTACGTTTGGCTCGATTCATTTCACGGCAGCTGAGCGTTGCTCCATTGGCTGGTTTTATATTCAATATATGCTCCACGGGCATCTTCTCGGCATTGACATTATAACTGCTTCCACCCCTGGCCAGTGCCACATCCTCATCTGTAATCATATCAGTTAAGTTGACACCCAATTTGGCTGCCGTAGTCAGTCCCAGTTTATCATTGAGCAAAGCTCTCTGGCGACTTAAGCGCGCAGCCACACTTTGATCCTCGCAACCACCGGCGCTGGCCGGTTGCTCTTCTTGCACATCAAACTCATTGCCCTCGGAGCCAATGAGCCGGGCTCCCTTTTGCAGGATTTGCTGCAAATCAAACTCATCAAAACTGAGCAGGCGTTCCGTCGTTATGGTGGTTGTTGTTGTCGTCGAAGAGGAACCACTCGACTGGCAACTGTCCTCCTCTTCTTGTTCTTTTTTAACATTCAGTAAGACTTCCTGCAGCTCTGGCTGCCAAGGTGGCACTTGTTTCAGTATGGCCTCCACTGTCTGTGCCGCCGCAATTCGCGTCTCCCATGATGAGCTATGCAGATAACCGACCAATCGATTGAGCAGCGCATGGAGCTCATGTGGATACAGTTTTTGCACTTCACCAATTTGTTTGGCCGCCGCTTGACGTGTGGCTGCCGTGGAGCCGGACTCCAGCAGTATGAACAGTCGATCGAGTCTGTTGAACAAGGAGAATGGGTGGGTGAGTCTTGAAATGGATAATTGATGGTTATTTTGGCAAAACCTTACCTTGAAGTCATTATTTTTGTTGATATTTGTGATACGCTTTGTGGACCTTTGAGCTAAATTGGCGAATCTCGTCGGCTTATGTTAGATAACTAATCTGAAAATGAATAGAAGGAGGCAGAATAAAGATTATTGTGGGTTGTCAAATGGGGGAAAAAAGGAATGCAAATCAAAATAGAAGGGAACGTTATGCATCCTGAAAACTGTCCAGATCAGAGTCAGATGTGATTTTCGAATCATATGAATGCTGGGTATTGAAGGCAATTATAATGAAGAATTTGGTGTCGTTTCTTGAGGAACAATTTTCCGAACGATTCTGCATCGCGATCGCGATAGGTCCAAAATAGAGCCCCGGTTCGCTGGTTCGAAATACAATTTACCACTATTAATGGTTCAAAAACTTAAGATTTTGAGGAAAAGCTTTTGTTTCAAACCAATTATTGCGTTCAACGTTAACCCAAATTCAGAATTTCTTTAAAAAATTTAAAAAGCATCCTTGCTAATGTTTTATTAGCGAGTTTAGCTGGCTCGAGGTCCAAAAAGTTGCGTTTGTTCACAACTGTAAATAAATTATGCATTGAACTGGTTGAATTTCTTAAAAGAAGAGGCCATAAAGCCCGATCAACTGATATATCAATCAATGGTACTGAGAAAGAAAACTTACATAATATATCCAAATCTTTAAAAGAACTGATTGAGTCAGTTTGCTTTAAAGACCACCGAAGGCACTTCAGATGGTGATACTTTTTGCTAGGTTTTAAACAGGCTATGCTTCGGCCATAAAGGTTCGGTTTACAGTTTTAAAAGTCGGAAATCCGGGCTTAAATCGTTTCGGTTAAACGCCGGTTTGTTGTCTTGGTTATAACATTTGTTTATCTCTTCCAACTATAAGTAAAACTACAAAAAAGGGAGAACGAGAGCGTAAGTTAAAGTCGGTCCTGCCCGACTTCGATATACCCGTTACTAAGGGTCATTAGTTTTTAATAGCCCTTCCCTATGTAAATTAACAGAGCATTAACATTAATGTGCAATTTTTATCCAAGATTTGACTCTGAATTAGGGATGTCGGATATTTCAAAAATATCTATATCGATATTTTTGACGATATTGAAAAAGTATCATTTCGATATAAATATTTTAAGTTACAAAATATCCATATCGATATTTTCAAAAAAATATACTTTCTTTAGATGTCATTCGACACGTTTTAAAAACTACGTTCTAACTGAGTTCAAAATCTAGGTATCAAAGCTCCAAAACACTACAAAATATCAAGGCGGCGAACTGGTTCGAGGGTTCGAATCCGTTGGAAAGTTTAAGGTTAAGTTATCAAACGTAAGGGTTTGGTTCGAAGTTTAGTTCACGAAATCTTAGACCATGGATAAATTTATGGTAATAAAATAAGACATATATTTGATGAGAGGCAAGCGTCCATCTAAAAAAAAGCTATTAACAACATTAACCAATACCCGAATGGACCTTAATCATTATAAGTATAAAATAAAAAAACTTTCTCTACCATTACCTGGACTTTTAAATCTGGCCTAGCCTTAATTACGTGGATTTGTCTTGCCATCGTAAAATGCCAATCTTGGATATGGTTTTCAAATTATAATGCTCCGTTTTAGAACTATTAAATTAGTTTTGTCCGAATATTTTTTGTCCGATCAATAAATTGTGATAGTCTTATAAGTTCTGAAAGAAACTTACTACAGAGATTTTTAGAACCAAACCTTTTTCCAAGCAGAGGGGTCTGTTTTGGTTTGTTAACAATTTAGAAGGTCCGGTTCTGGGTCCAGTTTGATTGACCCAAAAACCGAAAAGGTTCTCACACCCGGATTGCAGTCTTGCAAAATTTAGTTTAAATGGTATTTATTTTATAAACGGATCATATTGTTCAAATACTTCAGTTCATGACATCCTAACGTATCGCGTTTTATCCACAAAGGACATTTGGAATTGAATGTTAGATTTTCTTGCTGGTTATGAAACATGACTAATGAGTAATATGAGTAACACTCATAAAATGCTGTTTTAAGGCAGTTAGCAGAACAAAGGCTTCATTAGTTAAACTAAAATCCAATTCGTTCTAATTGTATCTCCAGTTTAAGGCCTATAATTGGTGCGGTTAATTTTGGTTTCATATATCGCAGTTTTCCGTTCCATGTTACATATCTTAACCACACATGCTATTGGTCAAATTTTTTTTTAAATGGCTTGACACAGACCCAAAGGGCCAAAGCCAAGCTCCTCTCAATCTCTTGGCTTGTACGCTTTTAATTTTCGCCCAAGAGAAAGGGACCTACAGTTTTACGCCGAATCCGAACGGCAGTTTGAGAAGCTTTTTCATGGCTAATTACTATAGAGCTTGCGCCAACAGCAGAGAGGGGTGACCGGGTGTGTAAGTTTATTCAAAGAAAAAACTTTTCATGAGATCTCGGATCGCACCCACGACCTCTTGCCATTCAATCAAGTTTCTAAGTTTGACATCAATGGGAGGGCTACTAACCACTTATCCATTGGAGGCGGGAATTTAGAATAACAATCGCAATGAACTCTTTTTATCTTTGGTGAATTTTTAATGCATTTAAAAAAATTTGGGTGATCAAGAAAAAGCAGTAAGAGGTATTATTTCCTCTTGTTTTCAAATATTTTGGTCTTGTTCACAGGTCCTTTTGAGTGTCGCACTGTTACAAGAAGTTTAAACTTGTTACAAATTTATGATGAAAACTCCGAGGAATTCAAATTTTAATGAAATGAACAAAAAAAATGTTGATGTACAAACGAATACGAAGGAAAAAAAAGGGGTTTTGGAGGGGTAAGGGGGATTATCTAATCAAAAAAATGGATCGTTATAGGTTTTTGGGTGCTCTAATATCATTCCTGGCAATATTTTTCCGATCAGGAGGTCGATGACTAACAAAAGGAAAAGAAGGGCGGGAGTTTTCATACAATTTCCCCACAAAAAACACCTGACTACGCCACTGACTGCCTTTATATGCTCTATTTGGGTTCTTGAGGCGTTTACGGAACCTTCAAAAATGTATATTTCCGGACTCATGGGTTAATTGGCCACTGTTGAAGCCACTTAATGCACCCAGATTACACCCTGGATTTTTGGAATTTCTGCCGATCAGTTTTTCATTCTGTCGTAGTGTGCGCTGTATGGATAACATAAACGTCAGAAAACATTTCTCGTATGTCTCGTCGTTTGTATAATTGTGCATGCACATGTTTACATCATGCTCATCCTTCATTTATTGTTTATTTGCATTTTCATCAGCTTAAATTGTTAACGCTGGTCGAAACAGGAAAGGTTTTAAAAGAGCAGGATCTAGAGTTTTCCCTTTTTTTGACTTGGTTAATAATTGTGGTAAAATGGTTTGCGGAAAGCTTTGCGGAAATGGATAATATCTTGATGAAATGGTCGAAAAAAAGGGGAATGTTCTACCTATATCTATTTCGAATCTCCAAAATAAAGCACAACGATTGGCGGATAATTTGAATTTTCTAAACATAATTTGCCCTGGACAAATTATCATCTGGCTTCGTGTTTCCTTGCTAATTTCGGTGGTATGAAAATGTGCAATGGCTGCTGTTAAAATATGTATCTTTATTGTTGACTTTAGTCTACAAATATTGAAGTGTTGAATAATCAAACACACATGTTTCAATTTCAATGAAATTTCTATACAATCGTAAAATATTCATAGAAAAATACTTGTGACTTGTTTTTGACCCCATCGACAATTCAATAGAAACACCAATTTTGGCCCAGAATTTCGAAACAAATGCCATTAAAAGTATGTACGAGTATGCATACTTATTGATAATGACAAAACGGTTGTGTGTTTCTGTTGCTGACATTTGCTTATCGTCCATGAAAATGTATAAATAAATACAATAATAATGACTAACAAGAACAATAAAAATCAATAGAGTTGTTGCGTATTTTGTTCCATTGCGTTGGCAATCTCTGCAATTGACATGTAATGGACATTTGATGACTCCCCCTCACCAGGGCAACAAATTGACGTACAAACAGACTTGTTTCTCATTCCATACGCTGAAATATTTATGGCTAAATATTGAATAATAAATTTTACACATATCTGGGGGAAACAGAAGTAAGTTAGACTCTAAATGAGGTTCAGTGAACTTGGCTTATCTTCTCTATTTACAAAACTTTCAACACTTGATATAAGTAAACAAAGGGAACTGTTTCATTTGGGGGAAAGAGCAAGAAATCTTATCTTTTGGGGTAGAAAAAACGAAATACATATGGGTAGTTCCCATGAAAAAACTTCCAAGTGATTATTCCAAGCCGGTTTGGATTGTTTTTGCTGTTTTGTCACACCACGTAATACAGTTGCGCGTTTGTCCGTAATATTCAATACCATAATTTACTCAATTGTCACGTTCCTCGTTGCTGGGCTGTAAAAAACACTTTCAACCTTAATAAGGGCACTTCGAGTGAGTCGTCCAAACTTATAAAAGCTTTAACAGAAACGGAGGCGGATTAGCGAATGGTCATCCAGACTCATAAAATTCTACCCTTTGTTTATGTCTCATACAATTTCCACGTGTCTAATGGTTATTGGTTGCGCCTATTGCTTGCCACTAACGATAGAAAACTAAAGGTTGCGGTTACCATGGTGTTGTATAAACAAAAACTTCTTAGTTTCGTTCTCAGTAAATAACAAAAGTATAGAAATAGAATTTATAACTTGGAACTCTTTGTAGTTGGACAAAAATAATGACAATTCTTTGTATGCAGGAAGGTTTATGGAAACTATATATTGTATTTTTATTGCAGCCAGGTGTAAACTACATGGAAATTTTAAAAGGAGATACTGAGCGCATATGGCTTAATTCAGATGTTTAGGTAAAACATCTGAATCGTCTGATCGTTTAAATTTCGAATCGAAAATTAAGAAAAAAAAAATAAAAATCCAAGAATCTATGAACCCAAATGCAGAATTTTAGAGATAACAAAGATAGATTTAATTTTTCTGAATTGATTTTAATACATTTTATTGTTTGTATTTTAGGGGGTGGGATAGTTAGTGAAATAATTTGTAATGTAATTTTCTGATGTTGGAAAATTTGACCATTGGGTCGGAAAACTCATGGGAAAACTCAGCAGCCAAAAACAGATTTTCATCCGATTGGCTTTATACTTGGTTTGGAAGGATGGTATAAGAAATAACGATGACGGTAACGATAACAATAGCGATAACGTTAGCAATAACGAAATCAATAACGATAGTGATAACGGTATCGATAACAATAACGGTATCGATAACGATTGCGATACGATAGAAATAACATCAAAAACAATAACGAGAGCGATAACAGTATCGATAGCGACATCTAAAATGATAGCGATAACAGTCTCGATACCGATAAAGAAATCAATAACTATAGCGATAGCGCTTAAGAATTCAATAACGATAGCGATATCGATAGCGAAATCAATAACGATAACGATAAAGATAACGGTTACGATATGTTCGTAAAAGATTACCCCATTATGTCAATATCTAAAACCAGAGCAATTTTTATGGAACTTGCAAAATCATCAAAATATTTACAAAAATCCATCTTTGAAGTGCCATAACTTCGTCATTTATAATTGGATTTTAAACAACCGGCGTTTTTGTAAAGATCATTAAGTACTAGCTGGTTTGTGTATTGGTTGGTTTGCCAAAATCTCCCAACAAAATACGAGAGATTTGAAACCAACCGAAAGAGATTTCTAGAGCACCGAGAATTGGTTTTGGGTTGGAATTTGGTTGGAAGAGATTTCTGGGACACCGCCGATTATCTTTAATTTTTGTTCCAGCTTATCAACATCGGTAGACTAAAACCAGATAAAATGGAACTTTTTCAAAACACTAAAAATGGAAAATTTGACGATATCTCAAAAACCGTTCTACTTTCCACATATCTGAGGGCAGATTTGATTTCAGCGTGAAATTTTACATAAGGGTCAACTATTTAGAAGCCGGGATTAAAAATTTGTTGCATAGTGTAACAGAAGAAGTCGCTAAGTAGTAGGTCAAATTTTTGCATGTCTGTAACTTTTTGTTGAACCGAACCGAATTTTAGGTTCGGAACAGGTTCAGGTTTAGCTTTTAATTTGAAATAGGTTCAGCTCTAGGTTCGGTTCACAGCAAAATAAAAGTTGGAATTCCGGGTTCGAACCGGTTCGGTTCAAAACCGGTTTGCAGCCCCGTATAGGATATCTTAAAGTAAAGAATCAAGTTTTAAATATTTCCGCTTCTTTCAATTATTTTTAAGCCAAACCAAAATAAAACTTTTAATAAAAACGATGACAAATGTCAAAAATGTGGCGAACCAAGGAAAATGGCAAACGGCAAAATGAGCGCTGAGCAAATGTCCAGTGAACAATCAAAAAAAAAACTAAGCTGCGTTTTGAAACTAGTTCAAGTGCCCTACCCCACGAGAGAGTGATAGACAGATTGAGAGAGAGAGAGAGCCGAACAAAGGGGGAGGGTGAAGGGGGAAGTTTGAATGACGACAATGTTAGAGAGACTTGCAGTCGTCGTTGTAGTTGCTGCTGCTGCTGCTGCTATTGCTTGTCGATTATGGCAGCAGACCATAAATAAATACAGGTGCTGAGGCGGTTGCGGCAACGTGGACAACGCATGGCTTGAAAAAAAAACGCACAAACACACACGCAAAAGCTAGCGCTTTGTGCTGCAAATTCTGTCCACCCACTAAAAACAAATACAATACAAAAACAATAACATTGAGCAATGTGCTAAATGACTAAAAATACAACTAAACGGGGCAACATTTCAATAGCCTTAGTTTGCCAAGAATCGAACAGCAAAAGAAGCATACATACATAATAAAACTCAAAAAAAAAAAAGCTTTAAAGTAATTAGCTAAGTGATTTGGTTCTGGCTTATAGTCCATGTGTGCGTGAATTCTTTCAGCGTAATGAAATTTCTTCTCCGTTCGCTTATCAAACAGCACACACACACACCACAACTTGCCCCTGGTTGGCCCCCCCGCTGCTGACAAGGCAAAGCAATAATAAAAAAAAGACGACAAAGTTGACAGAGCAGCAGCAGCGGAGCGTCATTTTTTTTTTTTTGCAACGGAAGCAGCGCTGTTTGGGGGCGATAAGTCAGAGCAGTTGTTGTAGCCTTAATAAAACTAAATTGGTCAAAGAATACAAAACTCATTTTACAATTTTGTTTACATGAAAGCCAAATGTGAATGAAATACGGAGTTTTGTCAATAATTTTAACTAAATTATCTAATCTTCAATCTCACTTCCAAGCATTAGCAAAGATTAGTATTAAGCATAGATATTCCATTGCAAGATGCGGCAATTGTTGAGATTGAGTTAATTTTGTCTATCGAAATAGCGCACTCTCGAAATCATGTACCATCTATGTGTACTCATACTCTTTTGTTATAACTTACCTTTGGCAAACGTTGCGGTTGTTGTTGTTGCTGCTGTTGCTGCGCTGCTTACAGTAGCATACTTATGGCGGCGTCGCGACGCGTCGGTGGCGGCTCTGACGTCGACTGCCACGGACGTCTCATACGCTCGCTGCTCTTTGCATTATTTTCTAATTGACTTAAGGCAAATCTTTTTTCAATTTGTTGTACAGTTTTCCTCCTTTTTTTCCCACCTATATATGTTTGTACAAATACACATATATAGATTTGCTTTAAGTGTGAGGGTGTCTGCTCTGCCTGGCCTCTGCTGCAGCGTCATACATACAAATTTGTTTTTTCTTATTCACTCGCTCTCATTGATTTTTCACACACCACTCACATACACGCACGCACTACGCCCGCGTATACCGCGTTTCTTGAGAATGCCGCAAATTGTCGCTAGGCATAATCAATGTTTTAATTTAACATTGGGTTTAAATTGATTCAACTCCGTACGCACTATAATTTGTAATTTCCGAATTTTACCAGCGAAAGCAGAAGCAGCCATGTTCGCCGATGGTCAAATTTATACTGCACAGCAAGCTGCTTTTTGCATACAGTTTTGAGGTGGTTAGAGGGAGACAGCAACAGTTTTTTTTTGGTTGGGCTTAGGGATGAAACTATCGATTGGTTTAAGACAGGGCTGGCGAAATTCTCACGCGGAGCATTTTGTTTGTAGAATTCTAGTGAAGGGCTGAACATCTAAGGATGGAAAAAAATTCAAAAGTTCATCATGATTTAATAAAGTCAACTTAAAATACTAGTTTTTGTCATCGAAGGACGGAAAATATGACTTAATTCCATTCAACTATGAAGCACATTTGCTAAAATTATTCTAAACACATGAAAATATTTGTTTTTCCTCCCGTGCTCGATATTCACAATAATCTTTTATTGGCGGAGTTTTATTGTAATTGTTAAATTTATCATTTAATTTTTATTTACATTTTAACTCAGTAAATAATAATTATTAAGGGCGTTGACCCTTGTGACGATCGTTATTTTAACTGTTTTTTCTGTAAAATTTTGAATTGAATTTTTTACCAAATATTTAGTAGTGGTATTCCTGAAAGTGATTTGCTTTCGATTTTGATTTGCTTTGGATTTCGTGCATCAGCTGCTCACGACTGCTTCATACAAATTGTGCAGTGTGCCCAGAAAATGTTAGGAAAGTACGAAATCAACTTCGAGACTGATTTGGATTTGATTTCATTTTAGTGTGACCAGTTTCTTACTCCCCGCGCTTGGCGGTTGTTTCAATTCTGCTGATACTTAAATTTGAAAAAGTTGAAAGTTTTTTTCGCATTGCAAATTTAAGTAATTAAATTAACTAAGTATTTTTCGTTTGCATTTTAGAATGCCTACGAGCCTATTGACAAATAGACCAGCGGCCTAGAGTGGACGATGTCATAAGTACTCGAGTTTTTGGAATGTGTTCGGGGGAACTTGTTTGCATAATTCTCCCTCAATTCTTCCACCATTTTGCCCTGCCTTTTCCTCTTAAGTTCTGCCAAATGTCATAAGTCGCTTGGCTTGACCTTAATCAAATACATAATTGAATTAAAATCGAAAGCAAATCACTTTGAGGAATACCACTAGTAACTATTTAAGTACATTTAAAATTTTGTTTAAGCTAAAAATAATGAAAACTTTCAATGCGCGGCGAAGTAAGTCACGTTAAAACGAGAAAGCAAATCTAACTTCGTCTGTGCCGAAGTTTAAATACACCTGAATCTTTTGTGACCACTGACTTAATTTTGTGACCAATACCTTAATTTGTAAGCTTTATGTCTTGCGTCATTGGGATATTAAATAAAAAAGCTAAAAAAAAATTTGTGTGGCAGCTACAAGAAGTTGCAGTGTGCAGCTAAAAGATATCTTAGTGCAAAATTACAGCTCGAAAGCTTCAAAACTAAGGGACTAGTTAGCGTAGAAACAGTCAAACGGACGGGCAAAGCCCGTTTTTCAGTTGTAGGAAATACCTTAAAGTTTTTTTTACATGGTTCTAAAAATTATGTCGTTCAAGTGACGCCCTCCATTTTCTATGCATTGAACGAAGCGATTACGGGTGTTTCGAATTTTGCCCACTTCCTCTCGAATGTTTAGCCCCCCATAAACAACCCAAAATTTTGCGCAAAATCACACAAGCCCATACCCAATTTGCCAATTTGTTCAAGCAAGCGCTTCTTTTCTTCCAACACATTGTAATTGCGCAAAGCGCACCTCACCACCAAAACTTTGCGCAAGAACCCAAAAAATCAAAACTTTTTGATTTCGGTCTCGATTTGCGCAAATGCGTGCGTGTGACGCATACACTCATATTTCACTAACACACATAAGCGTTTTGCGCAAAAATTTGTGTGGTGTATGGGGGGCTTTTGTCTTCGAGAGTCCTGGGACGGTTTGCTGAAGATCCGGTACTTCAGGTAACCCCACATAAAGAAGTCGCAAGGGGTTAAACCCGCTGCGTTGCGATCACCGAGCGACCGTTGGATAAATAGGCCTCTACGGAAAATGCTCTTTGCACGTTGCTCCACCGCATGATCATTGGCGAAATTTGAAACCACCGATAGTGCCATCAGTTGTTCTCCAACCCTTGCCCTAGTGAGCACTCGTGCACGGCACTACTATCGATAAGTTTTTCGATAGCACAATTGCAGGGTTGCCTTGGCTAACAATTTGTTATCGTGGCGTCGGTGTCTTTAATATTGGTTTTTATTTGGCGTGCAAAAAAATAATAAAGCTACGAATCGTGTTTAAAAATCTTTAATAGAATGAACGCACTGGGTCCTAAGAAGGATGGCAGTCCCAATGTGGACTTTTTCAACTCGCCCGAGACGCTGCAGGGCTTTGAATCGATACGCGCTTGGCTGCAGAAGAACTGTAAAAAGGTGAGAGAGTCTGGGGGCAAGAAAAACAAAAATGGCGCCTGCACATACTTATCAATTTTATTTGCTTTACAGTATTTGCCGCCGCACAGCTCGGAGCCGTTTACCAAAGAGTCATTGGCTCAGTTGTTGATATCGTTTTTGCAATATGTGGAGGCCAAGTTGGGCAAGAATTCACCTGAGCCGCCGGCGACAAGAATTCCGGTTAGTATGCGTGTGTGTGAGTGTTTGTGTGTGGTATACAGGGTGTTCCCTCAAGTGTTGAGTGTGTGTACATGCAATTCTCGAGTATTAGGGTTGAAAATGTGAATTATCGTAACCATTTTCTTCTCCGCTTTAGATGCGTTGTTTCCTGGACTTCAAAAACGGTGGCGGTCTGTGCATCATCTTCTCCACCATGTTCCGTTTTCGTGCCGAGCAGCGAGGCAAGAAATTCGATTTCTCCATTGGCAAGAATCCTTCCCGCAAGGATCCCAATATTCAGCTGCTGATCGAAATCGAACAGGCTCTGGTGGAGGCCGATTTGTATCGTATACCGTACATCTACATTCGCCCCGAGATCGAGAAGAATTTCGAGGCACGCTTGCGTGAAATTCTGGACAATCGTCGCGTGGAAATTGTCACGGATGAGGAAGATGCCACGCATATAGTCTATCCCATTGTCGATCCGCATCCGGATGAATATGCCCGACCCATCTTCAAGCGTGGCGGTCATGTCATGCTACACTGGTACTACTTTCCCGAGTCCTATGACTCTTGGGCCATGAACAATTTCGATTTGCCCGATAATATACCCGAGAATCCGGAATCACCAGCCGAACGTTGGCGTGTGGCGGCATCTTGGATTTTGGATCTGGAGCAATACAACGAATGGATGGCTGAAGAGGATTACGAGGTGGATGAGCAGGGCAAGAAGAAGACGCACAAGCAGCGCATGTCCATTGATGATATCATGTCGTTTGGCGATGAGAAAAAGAAACCTAGCGCCAGCGGCACCGGCAAACAGAAGCGTCGTCGCTCACCATCGCCCACCACATCGTCGTCGACATCCAAGCCGGGTAAACGCAAGCGTTCCCCTGCGGTTATACACAAGAAATCGCGCAATGACGAGGACGATGAGGATTTGACTAGGGATCTAGACGATCCACCAGCTGAACCTAATGTCCAGGAGGTGCACAAGGCCAATGCTGCACTACAATCCACAGCCAGTCCGGCACCAGCTGGAAAATCTCGCGGCGATAATGATATGATGCCCATTAAGGGTAAGCGATGAAATGATATTTTGAAGAGGGGAAACTAACTTATTCTTAAGCTAAGTTCACACAGTCAAATTATTTGGACATTTTATGATACAAATTTGGCTAAATGGAACCATTGCTTTAGTTTTACACCGCTTTGAAATAAGGTCCAGTCCATTGGATTGACTGCCACCAGCAAAAAAAATGACCGATTGCTGAATCAAACGAAAGGAATACCTACCATGCTCCTTACAAACGTTAAATAATGTTCAGGAAAATAGTCTCCGGGCTAAACTTTGATAAAGGTGACGGAATACTGAGAATACCGTCCCACAGAGAAAAGGGAATACTCACTCAAATTAGTTAGTAAGTTTCCAGGGGAAAAATGCAGTCTGATGATAGGTATAATAAAAGGTCGGTGCCGGAGATGTGCGGAATCGATATAATATCCCGAAATTTGATGTATTTTTGTCTAAAGGTAGGCGCTTCTCTTCATTGAAGTATTCCAAACCGTTTTTTTTTTTTTTGTTGCTTTCGGTTTGGTTTATCATTTTCGAATGGAGGCCTGGTTTAGGAATTGGTGGTTCGGTTTCGGTTCTGTCCAGAACCGGCTTGCATCCCTGGTTTTAGTCCTGCTATATCTGCCATCATGGGCTATATTTCGGTAAATTTTTTATCGAAATTGGTGCAAAATTTGCCTGTGTGAACTTAGCTTTAGTTGAATCGATCGCAAAAATCCAAACTATTTTCACTCGAAACTTTCGAAACAGGCACACACAATAGACTTCCTGGTAAAGGAAGAGAATTTATTATTTTCTTACCCTTAAAACATGCTGTATATTAGAGAAATGCATTTCAAGACTCTCTCTTATAATGGGCCTGTTCCGGTTTTCGACTCGATTTTCGTGTAAACGTTAATGTTTCGCTTTTAAGTTTTATTAATAAATAAGTAAGTAACAAGACAATCTGTGGTTACTATAGATCTCGTCGTAATTTTCTCACGAATTGAATTTACTTGGCTTTGAACAATCGTTCTCAGCAGCTCCAACGAATTCGAGTTTTTTTTATCTTAGATCTAGTAACCGTAGACATATGTTTAACCTTCTTTACAAAGTTATTCAAATTGGATGCAAATTGTTAACTTTTACACGAAAATCGACGCGAAAACCGGAAGGGTAATTCGCGACGGTAAACTCAACGAAGGGCTTAAAGAGCTAAGATAGAGTGAATTTAAGAGCGATCAAAGAACAGAAAGGAGATTCGAACGTTCTGCGGACTGCCTTATCTTCGAAAAAATACCTTTCCACGCAGATTTATAGACTCGGCGAAGTTAAGGACGATCCTTGAACAAAAACACGAATGTGGCAACTTTTCGGACTGCTTTACTTTCGTAAGTCAAAAAAATATAAGTTTTTTATCGAATTTAAGTAAAATTCGGGATGTTATACTAAAGCACAGGGTTGAGATTCGGCGGAATTAAGGCCGATCCTATATTACAATTGAGTTTTCGGCGTTTTTTTTTAACTTGCCGTAACTTCAAAAGTCAGAAAAATATCTTTTCGTGCAGATTCATGAAAAAATCGGGTCGGTATTCTTAAGAACTGGATGTAAGAGTTGAGAATTGACGATCAAAGAACATAAATTGCGTTTTTGGCATTTTAAGGTCACCCTTACCTTTGAAAGTTCGAAAAAATTCCTTTCCGCGCAGATTTGAGCAAAGATTGGGATTTATTGCAACCTTCTAGTTGAATCAGATATAACCACTATATCATCCGCATACAATAAGGCCTTCACTTCGTACCCGCCTATCGAGTTTCCCTCTGGAAGACAAGCAGGGATGTCGTTTAGGTATAAGGCAAATAGAAGAGGACTAAGCAAACAGCACTGTTTTACTCCCGCCAAGTCAGTGCCGTCCCATACAGCTTGTCCAAGAGTTTTTATGATTTTTGTAGACATGCCTAGGTTGTACAGCTTTAATAAAAGGGTTCTTCTATCAATGAAGTCGAAAGCAGCTCCGAAATCTACAAAAAAATGCGTACAGCTTTCTGCCACTGAAAATGTACCTCTCAGCAATGCTCGAAAGACAATTTACGTGGTCAATGGTGGAGTAACCCTTCCGGAAACCGGCCTGAAACTCTGACAGGAGATCGACCTCGCTTATCCAAGAGTTTAGTCCTTCCAACAGGATCGCAGAAAAAACCTTTGGTATTGCATTTTGGGAAGAGATTTCCCCTGTAGTTTGACGCAATCTGCGTATCACCCTCTTAAAAATTGGGAACAATATAGCCTCCTTAAAAATTTCAGGAACTGTGCCGAGTTCAAAAATACAGTTGAAAGATTTCGTTAGTTCATGTAGAAGGTTTAATAGTTCTTGTAGAAAGCGAGGGGTGGCATAACGAACGAATTCAGCCGGGATCCTATCAACACCCGGAGCTTTGTTCAACTGGCATTTTACAGTTGGGCTTGACCGACTTTCTTACTTGTTTTTCATTTAAATATGTTTGAAAAGTTGTTCTTTCGAACTTTTGAGGTTAGTGCAAGTCATAAAAAACTCCTTAATTCCACCTAATTTTAACCATTTAAGCCCGTTCTTAAGTCTATCACTCAGAAATTTTCATAAATCTGTGCGGAAGTTTGAAAAACCATAAACCTAGGTGTTTGATGTAACATAACGTTGGGTCCCGTTGGGTTCAAAAACATTATAGATATTAAACTCCAGATTTTTGTTTTAACCAACTCTTTTTAGTATTGCTAATCCCTAAAAAGCTTTTTATCATGATAATTTTTGAAATAATATGATTTCTAATGTGAATATGTGACTTTTGAACAATTTCGAAATTGAATTTCCAAAAAACTTTTAAATAGTTCATAATTTCACTTTGAAAGCCGCGCTCCTGGCTAGTGTTGAATTGACGACAGAATAATGAGAAAATCGTACCGTAGAATAAATGGGCCACGCACACAAATCTATTTAAACATAACCGAATCGCTTGGATTTGTGGTTTTCGGTTCGGTTTGGCATTTTTGAAGGGACGTAGGTTTTGCAGTTCGGCTTACTAGCTGGACTTATCGGTTCGGTAAGGGTTTGTTCGGTTCAGAACCGGTGTACATCCCTGTTAAAAGAACTAAAAAAAAGATATGTTGAGAAGTTAGTGATTCTGCTGGGAGATAAGATTTGAAATGAGTTCGAAAAGCTTTTCTTTTTAAATAAATGAAACTTCACAAAATCTATTTGCATACTTCCAGGTGGCACCATGACTGATCTGGATGATGAGATGACTGGTGGTAGCGCTGCCGCCCAGGCACTGTCCACTGGCGATGGCGATAACTCACAAACGGGAAAAACTAGCGACAATAGCAATACCCAAGAGTTCTCCTCATCGGCCAAAGAGGATATGGAGGATAATGTGACTGAGCAGACGCATCATATTATTGTGCCCTCATATTCAGCTTGGTTTGATTACAATTCCATTCATGTGATTGAGAAGCGAGCCATGCCCGAGTTCTTTAATAGCAAGAACAAGTCGAAAACTCCAGAGATTTATATGGCCTATAGGAATTTCATGATTGACACCTACAGGTTGAATCCCACGGAGTATTTAACCAGCACCGCCTGCCGACGCAATCTGGCCGGCGATGTGTGCGCCATTATGCGTGTGCACGCCTTCCTGGAGCAGTGGGGTTTGATTAACTATCAGATTGATGCAGACTTACGTCCCACACCCATGGGACCACCGCCCACTTCGCATTTCCATATACTGTCCGATGCGCCATCCGGCTTGCAGGCCATCAATCCGCAAAAGACGCAACAGCCATCGGCGGCTAAGACGCTGCTTGATTTGGACAAAAAGCCGCTGGGTAAAGAAGCAGGCGGATTGGGAGAGCTGGGTGATAAGACTATCAAAACGGAATCTGTGGAAAATGGTGCCAGCGGCGGCTTGGCCTCTGGTGTCAGTCAGTTTGGCTTAAAGTTGGATCAGTATGCCAAGAAGCCGGCGGCCATGAGGAATCGCACAGCGGCCAGCATGTCCCGCGAGTGGACCGATCAGGAGACACTCCTACTGCTCGAAGGACTTGAAATGCACAAGGATGACTGGAATAAGGTGTGTGAACATGTGGGCACTCGCACGCAGGACGAGTGCATTTTGCACTTCTTGCGCCTACCCATAGAGGATCCCTACCTGGAGGATGATGGTGGCTTCCTGGGCCCCCTGGGTTGTCAACCCATACCGTTTAGCAAGTCCGGCAATCCCATAATGTCGACAGTGGCATTTTTGGCCTCGGTGGTGGATCCACGAGTGGCTGCCGCAGCAGCCAAGGCGGCCATGGAGGAGTTTGCGGCTATTAAGGTGAGTGGTGGTTCGTTTCTAAAGGTTCAGTTCTTAAGACCGTGCATTTTAGGATGAGGTACCGGCCACCATTATGGATAACCATATGAAAAATGTGGAGAAGGCCTCGGCTGGTGGAAAATTCAATCCCAACTTTGGCCTGGCCAACAGTGGCATAGCCGGAACTGGCAACGACAAGGAGGAGGAAGAGGCCAACAAGGAGGGTAACAGCCACAAGGAGGGCAGCGGCACCGACGAGGAAATGAAAGATCTAAGCAAGAAAGAAGGTAAATCTTGGTTTTCAAAAACTCACACATTTTTTTTATGCTTTCAAATTGAACTGGGCCAAAATTGTTATGCTATTTGTTTATCCACCAACTCACCACACCATCACCACCACCACAGACGATGCCAAGTCCAAAGACAAAACGAAATCGGATAAGCCCAACACCACCACAACAAACACAGACTCAAGTTCCACCACCAACAATAACACTGAAAAGAAATTGCAAAAGGAGTCCACGTCCTCCTCGAACAAATCAGAGAAATCAAACAAATCCTCACCCACAGAGCCACCAACAGCCGCCGGGTCCGGCAGTGCCACCACCGATTTGGACATCAAAACTGAGGATCAAAACAGTGGCGATGGCGAGACCAAGGATGGAGGCGGCAGCAGCAGCAGCGGCGAGGCCAAGGATACCACCGCCATCTCATCCAAGGAGGGAGCCTTCAGTGAGAATAATATGCAGACAGCAGCAGCCGCCGCTTTGGCCTCGGCAGCGGTCAAGGCCAAGCATTTGGCCGCCTTGGAGGAACGTAAAATCAAGTCGCTGGTAGCCCTGCTCGTAGAAACGCAAATGAAGAAGCTGGAGATAAAATTACGCCACTTTGAGGAGCTGGAGGCCACCATGGAGCGTGAGCGTGAGGGTCTGGAGTATCAGCGTCAACAGCTGATCACCGAGCGGCAGCAGTTCCATCTGGAGCAGCTGAAAGCCGCTGAGTTCCGAGCTCGCCAGCAGGCACATCATCGTTTGCAACAGGAATTGCAACAACAACAGGGACAGTCAACCGGTGCCATGATTCTACAGCAGCCGGCAGCTCAACAACAGTCGCAGCCACATCCACTGCCGTCACATCTCCAACAACATCAGCAGCAACAACAGCAGCAGCCGCCAATGCAACCACATCCCCACCAGCAGCCGGCCGCGCCAGCCCCTACCCAGCATCAGCCGCTGCCGCCGCACATAGCTGCTGGACCACCACCCAATGGTGCCTCTTTTGCCGCACCACCAATTCTACCCGGAGCACCACCACCCAACGAGCCAGTCGGCGCTCAAGCCACGCAATCTCAGGCTCCCACGCCCATGGGTAAGCTTTTCAAACAAACTGCCCATTTATTAAACATTAACTTTATCCCCTCCCCTTTTAGATATCACCCCGCCGCCAGTCCATGTACCCGCTTCGGATGCTGCTGTTGCTGTCAGTGTGCCGCCCACTGGTCCGCCTGTCTCAAGCATTCCCCCTTCGATCAGTGCGGCACCAACTGCTCCAGGAGGTGGTCCTCCTCCATCGTAATCCTTACTGTATTTAGTTTAAGTCGTACGCTCTCAGTATGTAATTTGTCTTCGAACCCAATACCTAGATTTCCCCCGGCTTGATGTCTCCTTTCTGTATGTTTCGTCCCTATTTTAATGGCTAATCACCTGGTCCAACCCGACTGGGAGACGAACTACCAAATTAACTTACTTTGCACAATATTTCTGAACCAAGTTTCAGAACCTAAAAACAAAATGCATTCAATAAAAAAATCACTCAATACAATACAATTGATGTGTCCGAGCTGAAAGTTCAACTGTTAAAGAATTGCAGGCAATGCGAGCTCAAATTCAGAGGTATATTGGAGCGCTGTACCTCTAGCAGATGCTTAGCTTCAACCCCAGAGTTGATGATGTGCATTTCGGTCCCCAGCAATAAGGAACTTGGGTCCATGCTCTTCGACGAGACCAGAATAGTCTTCAGCTGTTCTACAGTGGTGATATGAGAGAAGGTTTTTCATTCTATCTCAGTGTGTTGGGCAGGGCACGACTGGGAATCTTAAGTGCGGTTGACTATCCTCGACAAGGCAGGGGCGAAGCCAGCGGCGGTGCACCTGCATTCATAAGAGGCAGTCAAAGCACTATTGCATAAAAAATTTCAGATCCCAGGACCGGCACATGCAGAGAACGTTCAGAAAATACTGGAAAGAGATTGGAAGATGACCATCCTAAAAAAGTTAAAACAGTTGAAGTTGCTTATCAAATTTCAAAATTAAGTTAAGCTATAAGCTGGAAATTTGGTGTGAGTTGGAAATATGAAGTTTAATATTTTCCCTATATAAAACTCGTTTCGAACAAGGTTGGACGAGTTCAAATGTTAATGTCGATTTGCAGCCAGTTGAAACTTGAAACATATTCTCAAATAATGCAAAGGCCCCGGGCAATACCCGGTATTGTGCTAGAATATGTATAAAGTGACTGTCTCTAAAATATTAGGACACAGGGTCAATAATACACCATGGTTTACTAAACCTGACAACAAAATGACAAGTTTAAATAAAGTTTTATATTAAGTTAAATTTTCCCGCATAGTGAAACTTTTTAAACATAATTAATTTTAATAACGGTACTTGTTTAACAAACGGCTTTATAAATATTCTTAGGGCTTAAGGCGCTGACGTTTGCCTACATGCCACTTTCTTTACCAAAACAAAATTCAATTTGTCCGTTCTGTAATTCGAAATATATTTAGCCAGTAAATTTTAGGTAATAAAAATCAGCTTCCTAAAATTCTAGGAATCTTTTTTCTGACTGCACTGAACCAGACAAATCAACCCGTTAATGACGCACTACTAGGGAGAGAACACGTCTTACTCGCTTCGCGATCACCTTTTTGACAGGGGCGGCAAGTTTCAAAAAACATTGGGGGCAAAAAAAATTTTTATAACGTGAACGGAGAAGATTCAGTAATTAAACAGGTTTACAAATAATGACCAGATTTTGCGCCAAAGAATATATCAAACTTTCCTTTTTTAGGCGCTGAATTTCAATCAATTGTCCATTTGGACAAACAAGGTTTTAGGGAGGTTTGGTAATACTTTTAGGCCCTGTGGCCGCATTAAGTAACCTATTCAAACCAAATTGGCGTTTATATAAGCAGCATCGAATAACGTTACAGAAAAACCAAAGCTCAGAGTTTTGATTGTGTTCAAGAGTTGACACAATTTTTTTATTTTTAGGCTCAAACTTCACATGAATAGAAACAATTTTTAACTATTTTGAAATCTAAATGCCTTTTGAATAGCAAGCAGTTTTATTTGAATGAATTATTGAGCCTTAAAGAGGAAAAAATTTCTAATTTTGTGAGAAATTCTCTATTTTTCCAAGTTCAAAAAATTCCTAAAAGTTTTGTGCTAACATATAAACATGATAATAAGACATTGTGTCACCTAATTTTCTATATTTACAGTTTTTTGAAATCATCGCGCTTTTAGAAGATAGGGTTCCAAAAAAACAAATATGGTCTACAATATAAAAAAATTCTGATATTATAGAATATCTCTATCAAATTTTTTAAATATTTATTCCAGTTGGCGGAGGGGGCAAAAAGTGACTTGCCCCCATAGTGGCCGCCCCTGCTTATTGACATAAGAATCGAAAACCAAATTGTCATTCCAGTGGCCTATAAAACGGTGAGACTTGCCAATGCAAAATCAGTTGTTCTTAAGAGATTGATTCGAGAGAAACTACAACATAAAAATGTTGATTAAAGGTCGTCTAAGGTAAGCAAAATCTTAGGTAGAATCCTTTCACAAAACACTAAAATAGCTTGGTTCCCTGCAGCTGTGTCCTTTTTGTCGTCCTGTTATGCCTGATTTGTAAGTGCCGCGCTAACCTTGAAGATGATCCTAATGTCAGTTTTGAAACCAAGGAACAGAATCTTGGCAATCTGGTGTATTTTTATTTCCGTAATTCTGACCACAATAATCTCGATGACAGACAGTTGGAACTTGTCAAGGAGGTATTAGATGAATATTCAGGACCGTTGGTTGATGGTGTGCCACGTCAAGGGGGCCCTCGTTTTGGGAGGATAATATCCAAAATATTAGCCAAAAAAGCAGCCAAAGCATTAGCTCAAAGTTTGGCCAAAGAAGCAGCCAAAATACTAACCAAAACGGCCGTTGAAGTAGCTGTGGATGTTGCGCTCAATGCTGCCACAAGTGAAAGCAGTTCCTGAATGGAGATGCGTCGGTAAATCGCCGCGTGTGCATTTATATTGGTTCTGATTCGTTACATGATCTTTGCTAAAAAGTAATTCGCTTGCTACAAATGTATATATTTTTATACACGTTACTCGTAGAGTAGAATGGGTAAATTGCATACAAAAATAAAAAATGGTAACTTCAACGTTTTTCATTTGTAAATTCTCCAATTTCACTCTTAGATTTTCACCCAACAATTTCCCACGTGAGTAATAAAAATACAAATATTGCCTCAAATGGGGTTTGAACTCGCGACCTCACCGATATAAGGCAACGGTTTCAGCATCTCTAACAACGGGCTGAGAGGTTTTCCTTAGCTTAGCCTCGGCTTCCAGCTTTTGGCTGAGCGTGTAGCGAGTTAAATTATCATGCAACTTCATCTCCATACAGCCAGAAAAAGTAGAACGAATAATTTAAGTAAGAATGCTCATGAAAAAAATGTTATTCATTCTTGATTTTTTAAGAATTTTCTGAAATCGAGCTAAATTCGTTCTGTTTGGTGTTTTTAGGTGAGGAGGGTGAGGAAAAGAAACTGAGAGAGGAGAGCAAGCACATTTAAGAGAATAACGATGAGCCCGCTCTCACTGCATTCTTTTTTTTTTTGGTGGGGAAACAATCGAGTGAAGAGCTCCCCGCGCTTATGTTGTCTAACGGTTTGTCTGTGGATGCGTCCTTCGAGGTCCCGAGTTTGAGTCGCAGTAAAGGTAAGTAAAAAAATAAAATAAAAAAAGGGGAAAGTTAATGCTCGCTTTTTTAGCTTCCATTGAAAACAAAAAGTTTTCTAACTAAGACTACTTGGACCTTACTTTTCTATCGGATCTATACTATATAGATGTCTGATTTCGACCAAACTTGGTGAAATCTTGGAAAAGCATATACACTGTTATTATGAAATTTGGAGTGACCCCATTTAAAACAAAAAGTTTTCTCACTAGAACTTCTTTCGTCCGATCATTCACAGATATGTATAGTTATCCGATTTTAAAAACCTTTAGAAATAGTTAAAGTATAGAAATAAGAATATGCCAATAAAAGGACGTTTTCATTAAAAACAAAAAGTTTTTCTCACTGGAACTAGTTTTCGACCGATCGTTCCTATGGCAGCTTAGCTATAGTCATCCGGTCCGGCCGGTTCCGACAAATGTGCAGGTATATGTAAAGTTTGTGAGATAGCTTTAAAACTGACTGAGGAGATAGCACAGAAACAACAGACGGACAGCTATCAACTCAGCTCTCATGCTGATCAAGAATATATATACTTTATGTGGTCGGAGATGCTTCCTTTAATGCGTTACAAACATTCGCACATTTTATAATACCCTTTGCAAGGTATACAAAAAATTGTTCAAATGAATAAATGGAGTGGGGTGGGTGGGGTGGTGGGTTGGTGTGGTTTGTTGGTAACCCTCACTGCCCCCACCCAAAATTTCCTGGCAACCTCCCCCTCCGAAATCACCCTAAATTCCACTCCACCCTTCTTATTTTACACAAGAATTTGTGAACTCGATTTGGATCAAGAATTGCAGCTCTTGGATGAAGAAAAACGGGATCAAACATTCATACTTGGATCAAGAATTTCGTTCTTGGATCGAGAATATTCACTCTTTACGAAATATTGAGTACGAAAATTTCTTGATCCGAGTATGAAATTCTCTATTTTTTCTCTGAGTGTAGGTAACGAGTTCAAAGGGTAAAATTTAAAAGAGAATTTTAATGTTTAGCAGAAAAAAGAATATTCAGTAAATGTAAAATAACAAGTAAGAAAGTCGACTATAACATATTCTGTACTTGTGAAGTAGTGCCCATCACCGGTGCGGCGCATAATTGTTTGTTTTCCTTATAAATCGACAACCGTTTATCCGTTCTTTACCAACCCTTTGGCGGATCGATAAATAATCTTGATTTCAAAATATGTCCTGAAGGTTCGAACCTTCTATCTATAAAACTGACGGAGATATAACGTTTTTTTCTAAATTGCGGGAGCGGAAGGGGGCGTGGCAAAAATTGAAAATAAACTTGACCTGCCTGGAAGTATAAGAACTTTTTGTCCCATACACGTCGAACTTTTTAATCTTACCACCTCTGAGATTTGGGCGTTCATACGGACGGACACACAGACATGGCTATATCAACTCAGCTGTTGATGCTGATCAATAATATATACAAAGTATATATAGAGGGTCCTTCTGGCTGTTACATATTTTTGCACAAACTTGTCATACGTAGAGTATGAGTACATTTTGTACGGAGTATAAAAATTTGTTTTGCTCGTTTTAATATACTGATTTTGACCAAATTTAGCTAAGTCTGTTTAAGAGCGTATATTATTAACAATATCCAAGTTAAAGAACGCTAGCATTCGTTCTACCGGTTTTGTGGGTTGGCGTATTTCTAACCGTCGATATCGGTTAAATTTACCCACAGATTTTTTTTGTGTGTAGGTGATTGTCAAATTTAAAGTGATGAATTCTTATAAATTGCTGAAGCGTCTTTGTTTACCCAATTATAAGCGGATATCCCTATCTGTGCTGGGTCTTGCAATCGTGTAACGCTCATAAAGTTAGGCAATCACGCATTACAACTTATTCGAGTTGAGCTGCTAAGCAGGCCATTGACTTAAACGCATCAACAACAGTGTCAAGCCTTTTCCCTTGGGTGGGGAATTGTGAGCTACAAAATACAATTTGAAAAGCTAAGAATCGGGAACTTAGGTAGACAAGCAAAAAGAGAAGAAATAGCTATTTTGGCAGGTAAATCAAGTTTATTCCAATATTTGACAAAGTCGATTGTTTGCACCATACAGTAGTCTTCCAAGTACAGCTTTATTGTTAGAATTGAAATTTCTATACAAGAGGATATTCAGCAAGTATACCCACACCGCACATATTCTGATTCCGTGCCATACGTATATAACCATTCTCACCCCATTCGACGCCCCAGGAGTTCTTGATCAGCCAATAATCGCCGTATAGCAGATCGGTGCCGAAGCCCACCACTAACATCGAATGAGTAAGCGATCGCCTTGTATTTGGACAGTTTGCTTCAGAGTAAATTCCACCCTTGTAGTTCCTAAACGATTCAGTCCTATGTATGGATACAGCAACAGGTCCTATATTATAAACAGTCTCGGCCAGGGCATATTCATCGCCCTCGGGTATGGTTTCAATACCTTTTAAGGTGCCTCCACTCTGTGACCGTTCATATCTACAGCTCTCTTGAATTGGTTTATAGGGTGGATACGCGTTCTTCTCGGCTATGCCTCCCACTTTCAAAATATGCTCAAAGGCAACTTTCACCCATCCTCCTTCACAGCCCGAGTTGTCCGTGCAATCGAGCAAATTCTTGGGCGATAACGTCACTTGATCCTGATATTTTATTCGCAAATGAGACTCTAAGGCACCCGCAGATGAGAAAGCCCAACAGCTCTCGCAGCTGCCCTGATTTTGCACTGGAGAGACTACTTCCCGTTGACGCCAATCGATCCCTCCTCGTATCTCGTTATATTTTAAATGACCCGTTTGTACGAGCTTGCTGGATTTGTGCGTTCTTTGAGGTCGAGTATCCGGCAATGAAGGCCAACGATTTTCATATATGAAATCCGAATATTCATTGATTCCCATTTTATAAGACACCTCGCCCACGTTGTAAAGATAGTTGTTTTCTTCGATTAGCCTTTTTGCTTTGCTGGTAAATGTTGAAATGTTCCCAATCTAAGTATTCATCCAGGTATTGCTTATTGTATCTGGACTTATAAGCAAGCCATTCCCTGCGTGAAACGCGTTGCGAATGTACATGGCTTAGGCTTATGAGAACAGTAAAAAGTACCGTGATTGAAAGCATTCTGAGATGCTTACTCAAGTGGGATATAAGTAAAGCTGTTGCTAAGCTTCACTGGAGATGTATTTATATGGCTGTACGACGCCTCACAGTGCACTATGGTCCCGAAGTAGATTTTTTTGGCATAAATTAAAAAAAAAAATAGGGGAAAGTTAACTGCGGCTCGACCGAAGTTATGTATACCCTTGCAACTTAAATATATGCATATGAATTATGTGAAAGTATTTAACATAAAAATTGGCCAATTTTACTACAAAGACTATTTTCACATTTTCACAAGTTTGTTTTCAATAGGAATTATACTATATAGATGTCCGATTTCGAACAAACTTAGTAAAGTAATGAGAAAGTATATCAAGTTAAGAAATACGAAGTTTGGCGCCGATTCCATTAAAAACAAAACAGTTTTTCTCACTAAAAATAGTTTTTCGACCAATCTTTCCTATGACAGCTATATGCTATAGTCATCCGATCCGGCCGGTTCCGACAAATGTACAGCGTATTTGTACTAAGGTTTGGGGAATATAGTTTTTAAACTGACGGAGGAGATAGCATAGAAACAGACGGACTGATAAATCAACTCAGTTCGTCATGATATGTGGTCGTAAATGTTTCCTCCAATGCGTTACAAACAGCTGGACAATTTTAATATACCCTCTGCCAGGGTATAAAAATGGTCGAGCTTTACAAAATTCTTACATTTAAAAAAAAGTTCTAAAATTCTTTTATTTGCTTTATTAAAAAGCTTGATCAATTCACAATTAAAGTGTATCAATAGTTTTGCCAAAACCAACAACTCGAAATTTGATTTTTGCAACGAGTTTATGGAAAACGAGCCACTGTGCAAATTGCCGCAAGCCAATCACTTTCCTGTTGTTGGATTCACAGGAACACATTTGCTCATGCAATAATTCCAGGAACTCAGTTGCTCAAATAATTTAATTTGAATAATTTGAATAATTTACATTTCTATTGAAACAGCAAGGTGACGGTGTTTTATTTAACTCTAGAACTGGATTAATGCATACAGGTTATGGTTATGGTGACTGGCACCAATAAAGCCAAAAACTACAATTAAAACATTAAAGGCGAGACAAACGGTGAAATAAAATTGAAAAAGAAATATTAATCTGAAAAGTTGGATAATAGAATTCTTTTCGCAACTCCAATATATTTGATGATCTAGTTACAGAGTTAAAAGCTTCGGGTGCTCATTTATTGCTCACACTTCCCCTGATATCCCTCTTTATACCCATGCAGAGGGTATAATGAAATTGTCCAGTTGTAATGCATAGAAAGAAACATTTCCGACCATGATATGTAGTGCATGAGGAGCTGAGTTGATTTAGCCCTGTCCATCCGTCTGTCTGTCTGTTTCTAAGCTATCTCCTCCGTCAATTTGAAAGCTATCTTCACTAAACTTTGCACGAAGTCTTTTAGTACATATACGCTGTACATTTGTCGGAACCGGCCGGATCGGATGACTATAGCATATAGCTGTCATAGAAACGATCGGTCGAAAAACTAGTTATACTCTGTACCAAAGGTACATAGAGTATAATAAGTTTGTGCAAAGTAGCCATGTCCGTCTGTCCGTCTGTCTGTCCGTATGAACGCACAGATCTCAGAGATGGTAAGAGATAGAGGTTTGACATGTATGGACCATATGCTTCTTATACTTGCAGGCAGATCAAGTTTATTTTCAATTTTGGCCACGCCCCCTCCCGCCCCCGCAATATCGAAAAAATGTCAGATCTCCCACAGTTTTATAGATAGAAGGTTCGAAACTTCTGGACATATTTAGTGGCTGGGTGGCTCAGCGGCTAGAGTGCGCAACCGCTGTACATGAGGTTGGGGTTCGATCCCGCCTCGGAACATCTAAAGAAAAGTTTTTTTCTTTGAATAAAACTTTACACCCGGCCACACCTCTTGCCGTTCGGATTCGGCGTTAATCTGTAGGTCCCTTTCTCTTGTGCTAAAATTAGAAGAGCACAAGCCAAGAGTTTGAGAAAGGCTCGGCTTTGGCCCTTTAGGGCTGTGTCATCTTGGCAAGATGATTTTACTTATTTTACTATATAGTATAGCTGTCATAGAAAAGTAGTCTGAAAATTAGTTTTAGTTAGAAAAACTTTTTTGTTTTCCATTTTGCTACGCTATCACAAAATTCTACAAAGTTTTGTCAAAATCGGATGACTATAAGTTTTTTAGGGATGTCCATTGTAACCCATTCGATCAACGCAAGACATCTTCGACGCACATAAAGTATATATATTCTTGATCAGCACCATCGATGCTTGAGTTGTTTTAGCATTTGCCTTAAGTCCGTCTGTCCGTCTGTCCGTCTGTTTCTATGCTATCTCCTCCGTCAGTTTTAAAGCTATCCTCACCAAACTTTGCACAAAGTCTTTTGGTACAAATACGCTGCACATTTGTCGGAACCGGCCGTATCGGATGACTATAGCATATAGCTGCCATAGGAACGATCGGTCGAAAAACAAGTCTTAAAGAGAAAAACTTTTTTGTTTTTAATGGAAACGCCTCCAAAGTACGTATTTCTTAGTTTACTATCCTTTCCCATGATTTCACTAAGTTTGGTCGAAATCGGATGACTATAGCATATAGCTGCCATAGGAACGATCGGTCGAAAAACTTGTTCTAGTGAGAAAAACTTTTTTGTTTTTAGTGGAAACGTCCTTATCATTGGCATACATTTAATCTATATACTTTTACACAGTTCTACAAAGATTTGTTGAAATCGGATGACTATAGCATATAGCTCCCATAGGAACGATCGGTCGAAAAACTAGTTCTAGTAAGAAAAACTTTTTTGTTTTTAATGAAAACGTCCTTATCATTGGCATACACTTATTTTATATACTTTTACACAATTCTACAAAGATTGGTCGAAATCGGATGACTATAGCATATAGCTCCCATAGGAACGATCGGTCGAAAAACTAGTTCTAGTGAGAAAAACTTTTTTGTTTTTAGTGGAAACGTCCTTATCATTGGCATACACTTTATCTATACACTTTTACACAATTCTACAAAGATTGGTCGAAATCGGATGACTATAGCATATAGCTCCCATAGGAACGATCGGTCGAAAAACTAGTTCTAGTGAAAAACTTTTTTTTTTTAATGAAAACGTCCTTATCATTGGCATACACTTATTTTATTTACTTTGGACACATTTCTACAAAGATTGGTCAAAATCGGATGACTATAGCATATAGCTGCAGTATGAATGATCGGTCGAAAAAGAAGTTCAAGTTAGAAAAACTTTTTGTCTTAAATGACATCGCCTCCAAATTTCGCAATTAACAGTGTATTATGCCTTTCCATGATTTCACTAAGTTTAATAGAAATCAGACATCTTTATAGTATAGATCCCATAGAAAAGTAGTGTCCCAAAAATAGTCTTAGAAAAACTTTTTTGTTATCAATGGAAGCTGCAAGGGGGTGCAAAACCCGGGGGGCGATATTCGAAGATAGGGCGCAGAAGATCGCTTGTAGCGTGCGCTGTGTGGCACGTAGCGTCGTCTTGTTGAATATCGGTCAAGTCTTCCGCTTCAATTTTTTCGAAAAACAAACCTTTAAACATTGCGCGTTAGCGCGAGTTGACGTCGATGGTTGTTCACGCACATTTTCAGTAACCGCTTTTAACCACCAAAATTTCAGTTTTACAAAAATGCCCCCACAAATGGATCCAAAAGAGTCACACAACATTTCGAGGGTTTGACACTTTCGAATAATCCATTTTTTTTTTCTTATCTTATTGTTAAACATTTCAAGAATATCTTCCCTAAATTTCAAGTCGATCTGAGCAAAACTCTTGAAGTTATTGTCCAATTCAGGGGTGCTTGCGCTCTATACGCATAAGGCGCTTACGTTATTTAAACGCGTTTTTCTCAAAACTACGTTTTTAAAGTCCGTGTTCATTCCCATTTAATAAGTACTTGATCGATTAATTTAAATCTTTGGACACATTTTCTACATATAAAATACCTCCCAACGTGTAGTAAAAATCCTTTTTCTTTCCTGAAGGGTGTTTTCCTCCCGCAAAATAGCGGAATTTCTTACTTTATATGGCCACCAAAAATTAAAAAAAAAATAATCAAAGATCGTTGGGGGAGGATTTGATGATACTTTAACTAAATTTGAATGGTTTTTGATTTTCGGATAATATCGACCGAGATATATTGAACACCGCAAATTGCTTTTTTTCAGAAACGATTTTCAAAAAGATCTATCACCGGCTGGATTTTAAATATTTCCACATGAAAAATCTCAGAATATTGATAAAAGTATACTTAATAATGTACAAAAGGTTTGATTAAATTTGCCCAATCCGCACTTCTGAAAAATTTACAAGTACGCTGATTATAAACGATTTAAAGTCAACACAGTATATTTCCCTAGCAAGCTGTGTAATATGGACATCTTTTGTTATATACATTAGGGAGGGTCAATTTATATGATGCTTTTCAAGCGTATAGCAGTAACGTAATCTACGGTAAATTCTAAGAATTTTTCCCCAAGAAACCATAGGTCTAAAATCAATACCTAGCGCCTAGCGAGGTCAATTTTGAATGCATTACACAATTCAACAAATATGAGTGGTATTCCTGAAAGTGATTTGCTTTCGATTTTGATTTGCTTTGGATTTCGTACAACTGCTCAAGACTGCTCCATACAAATTGTACAGTGTGCCCAGAAAACTGAGGAAAGTACGAAATCAACAACGAGGCTGATTTGGATTTGGAACGGAGAGCGCGAGCAACAAATGAGAACAATTCGCTCTCCGCATTGGCTGGCACTGGCACCGTCTTTATACTCTTTACCAAAGGTACATAGAGTATAATAAGTTTGTGCAAAAGTATGTAACAGCCAGAAGGAAGCATCTCCGACCCCATAAAGTATATATATTCTTGATCAGCATCAACAGCCGAGTCTATATAGCTATGTCCGTCTGTCTGTCCGTATGAACGCACAGATCTCAAAGATGGTAAGAGATAGAGGTTTGACATGTATGGGACTTATGCTTCTTATACTTGCAGGCAGATCAAGTTTATTTTCAATTTGCAACACGCCCCCTCCCGCCCCCGCAATTTGCGAATAACGTTGTATCTCCCACAGTTTTATAGATAAAAGGTTTGACCATTTATTGGATAGAAGGTTTGACCATTTATTGGATAGAAGGTTTGACCATTTCTAGACATATTTTCTAATAAAAATTTTGTTCGATTTTTTAGGACAAATTTTTATTTAACGATTCATATTGGATCGTTGTGGGTGTGATGACCCCGCCCCGTCAAAAATTCCACCTTTTAAATGAATTAAGCCTGCAAATATATTGTCTGAGTAATTCCAAAATGAAATCCTATACAAAACCTAACAGCTATGGCTAGCTCATTAGATCCAATTGGATTCTTGCTGCTAACTGGGACGCTCTCATTTTCCCCCTTCCCTTTCCCACATACACAATATTGAGAGAGAGAAAATAAAAATGGTCGCGGGACAGATATATTGCCCGATACCCATCTGACTACTAAGACGAGGATTGTTTTAATTGCAAATAATATAAAAATAGTCTAGTTCCTTAATTTTAACATAATATCAAGCAATCACAATGATGTTAAGTCATTCTGGTCACTCCGGAGTCCCGCGTAGTTTTCGATGAACGCCCATCTCTAGCTCTGGCAAATGCAAAGGTTTTTTTTGTCTGCGGCGCGTGCCAATCCTCTCTCTCCTAATTATACTCTGTACCAAAGGTACAAAGAGTATAATAAGTTTGTGCAAAAGTATGTAACAGCACCTTAAATGATAAGTATTTAAGCAATGGCCTCCTCGTGGTGTTCCCTGGCTACCGATTTTATATAATTTAATCGGGAGCAAATGCGAGCGGCGACCCCAATTAGTACAGAGTATAATTTAGTCGGGCTTGACCGACTTTCTTCCTTGTTTTATAATACGACTTAAGCGCCGCGGTAAACACCAGAGGTGTGGTGTCATTGGCTGAGCGGTGGTGTAAATGAGTCGAGGTCCCGAGTTCGAATATTGATTTTTTCTCTGAGTGTACGTGCCTATTGTACGATTAGACCAGCTGCCTAGAGTAGACGATGTCTAAAGTGCTCGAGTTTTTGGAATGTGTTTGGGATTACTTATTTGCATAATTCTCCTTCAATTCATCCACAATTTCGTATTGCCTTTTCTTTTCGCGCCTTTGTTTAAATTGCCGCCAATTGTTCTGCAAACGAAAGCAAATCTAAATGAAATTAAGATCGTTCAGCAAGCAAATCACTTTCAGGAATACCACTATTGCATCATGGCTGGCACTCGAATGAGTCCAAATCATCCAAAGATTAAAGTTGCCTCCATGTAAATTAATTTTTAAGCGCATTGATTTCTCAAAAACCTGACGGGATAGAGAAATTTTGCAAATTGAATTGTATTCAGCTTAAAAGCCTCTGCCAAACGCTACCAATTTATTCGAGTGCCAGCCACCAATTGAAACCAGACACAATATTTGTTGAACTGAGTAATGCAAATAATTTGGCTTGGCCTCTGGTGTCAGTCAGTTTGGCTTAAAGTTGGATCAGTATGCCAAGAAGCCGGCGGCCATGAGGAATCGCACAGCGGCCAGCATGTCCCGCGAGTGGACCGATCAGGAGACACTCCTACTGCTCGAAGGACTTGAAATGCACAAGGATGACTGGAATAAGGTGTGTGAACATGTAGGCACTCGCACGCAGGACGAGTGCATTTTGCACTTCTTGGGCCTGCCCATAGAGGATCCCTACCTGGAGGATGATGGTGGCTTCCTGGGTCCCCTGGCTTATCAACCCATACCGTTTAGCAAGTCCGGCAATCCCATAATGTCGACAGTGGCATTTTTGGCCTCGGTGGTGGATCCACGAGTGGCTGCCGCAGCAGACAAGGCGGCCATGGAGGAATTTGCGGCTATTAAGGTGAATGGTGGTTCGTTTCTAATGGTTCAGTTCTTAAGACCGTGCATTTTAGGATGAGGTACCGGCCACCATTATGGATAACCATATGAAAAATGTGGAGAAGGCCTCGGCTGATGGCAAATTCAATCCCAACTTTGGCCTGGCCAACAGTGGCATAGCCGGAACTGGCAACGACAAGGAGGAGGAAGAGTCCAACAAGGAGGGTAACAGCCACAAGGAGGGCAGCGGCACCGACGAGGAAATGAAAGATCTAAGCAAGAAAGAAGGTAAATCTTGGTTTTCAAAAACACACATTTTTTTTATGCTTTCAAATTGAACTGGGCCAAAATTGTTATGCTATTTGTTTATCCACCAACTCACCACACCATCACCACCACCACAGACGATGCCAAGTCCAAAGACAAAACGAAATCGGATAAGCCCAACACCACCACAACAAACACAGACTCAAGTTCCACCACCAACAATAACACTGAAAAGAAATTGCAAAAGGAGTCCACGTCCTCCTCGAACAAATCAGAGATATCAAACAATCCTCACAAACGCAAATGAAGAAGCTGGAGATAAAATTACGCCACTTTGAGGAGCTGGAGGCCACCATGGAGCGTGAGCGTGAGGGTCTGGAGTATCAGCGTCAACAGCTGATCACCGAGCGGCAGCAGTTCCATCTGGAGCAGCTGAAAGCCGCTGAGTTCCGAGCTCGCCAGCAGGCACATCATCGTTTGCAACAGGAATTGCAACAACAACAGGGACAGTCAACCGGTGCCATGATTCTACAGCAGCCGGCAGCTCAACAACAGTCGCAGCCACATCCACTGCCGTCACATCTCCAACAACATCAGCAGCAACAACAGCAGCAGCCGCCAATGCAACCACATCCCCACCAGCAGCGGAGCACCACCACCCAACGAGCCAGTCGGCGCTCAAGCCACGCAATCTCAGGCTCCCACGCCCATGGGTAGGCTTTTCAAACAAACTGCCCATTGATTAAACATTAACTTTATCCCCTCCCCTTTTAGATATCACCCCGCCGCCAGTCCATGTACCCGCTTCGGATGCTGCTGTTGCTGTCAGTGTGCCGCCCACTGGTCCGCCTGTCTCAAGCATTCCCCCTTCGATCAGTGCGGCACCAACTGCTCCAGGAGGTGGTCCTCCTCCATCGTAATCCTTACTGTATTTAGTTTAAGTCGTACGCTCTCAGTATGTAATTTGTCTTCGAATCCAATACCTAGATTTCCCCCGGCTAGATGTCTCCTTTGTGTATGTTTCGTCCCTATTTTAATGGCTAATCACCTGGTCCAACCCGACTGGGAGACGAACTACCAAATTAACTTACTTTGCACAATATTTCTGAACCAAGTTTCAGAACCGTAAAACAAAATGCGTTCAATAAAAAAACCACTCAATACAATACAATTGATGTGTCCGAGCTGAAAGTTCAACTGCTAAAGAATTGCAGGCAATGCGAGCTCAAAGGGAAGAAGAATCTCACCATTTCCTTCAAGTGGAGGCAACGATCAAACGCAGAAACCTCATATTCAGAGGTATATTGGAGCGTTGTACCTCTAGCAGATGCTAGCTTCAATCCCAGAGTTGATGATGTGCATTTCGGTCCCCAGCAATAAGGAACTTGGGTCCAAGCTCTTCGACGAGACCAGAATAGTCTTCAGCTGTTCTACAGTGGTGATATGAGAGAAGGTTTTTCATTCTATCTCAGTGTGTTGGGCAGGGCACAACTGGGAATCTTAAGTGCGGTTGACTATCCTCGACAAGGCAGGGGCGAAGCCAGCGGCGGTGCACCTGCATCCATAAGAGGCAGTCAAAGCACTATTGGATAAAAAATTTCAGATCCAAGGACCGGCACATGCAGAGAACGTTCAGAAAATACTGGAAAGAGATTGGAAGATGACTGTCCTAAAAAAGCTAAAACAGTTGAAGGAATCAGCAGGATTTGGATTTGACCACCAAGTAGCAACTAAAGCCCAATTTACACGACCTGATCTCTCAGCTGAGCTTTCGTCTGAGTATCTGTCAGCCTGTGTAAAATGCTTTTTACACTAGAAGTGCGTTATGCGTTAATAGCTAACAGTTAGCTTTTTTCCCATCCAAAAAAAAAGCCAAATGTTGGCTATTAACGCATAACGCAGTCTTAGGGTAAATGTTGTATAAACAGGCCTCTAATTAGCCATCTTTCCGATAGTATCAAAGATAGTCCAAACAATAGAATGGATTCCCCGAAAAACGATTCTAGAAAGCGTCAAAATAGGCACTTCTAGCAACTTTAAGCTCAAATTACGAAAAATCTCGACGTGATGGACAATTTCTGAAAACGTAGTCTTGCTTAGCTCACGAATTTTGTTGCCTTGTGTTATCTATACATATTACATATCTATACATCTATATAAAAGTGAAATTATGTTTGTACTTTTGTCCCTTATGGGCGTCTAAACCGCTGAACCGATCTTTACGAATTTTTCACAGTAAGTTCATGTCGATCAGGAAAGTGTCATAGGCTATGTATCATGTCTGTAAAATGGTCCGAAAACCGCGAGATTTGCAAAATTATACCGTTCATCCGATTTCAATGGAAATTTGGGAATGGTTGAACGGTTGCCCAGAGGGGTTCTAAGTTGAAACAAGTAAGGGAGCTGCAGTCGAGTGCCCCGACTCCAAAATACCCTGTTCCCTTGATTTCGTGTGTTTTTTCTTTACATACACACACACTCACACATCCACACACTCCAACATACACACAAACGCATGGCATGCGGCCGCGCGCGATAACTGAAAATGCAAGACCACCCCTCACTACCACAAGCAAAATTCATTCGTATATAACTTCGGTGTTTATTGTCCGATCTTAGTGATCTTTTCAGAATAGATAGATGAGCCTTACTTGATGGGCCTTACTTGATATATGTAAAGTTTGGAAGGTCTATCTAAAAAATTGTGGCTCTGACAGTTTTTTGCGCTTAAAGGGGGGAGGGGGAGGAATTTTCCAAATCTGAAACAAACTCATTTTGAATCGGGTATACACCTATCTACATGCAAAAATTTGTGGCTCTAGCTCTTATAGTCTCTGAGAAACACACGTTCATACGGACAGACAGACGGACAGGGCTAAATCGACTCGGCTGTTGATGCTGATCAAGAATATATATACTTTATAGGGTCGCAAATGCTTCCTTCTATCTGTTACATACTTTTGCACAACTTCATGATCCCCCTTTTCCCATTTTCAATAAAAAATTTGCGGAAAACGGTCCAAAAAACCGCGAAAACTGCAAAATTTAAGTTTTCGCTAAAACTTTGGGAAATTGATCGACGCTTGCCCGGGAAGGTTTCCAAGTAGAAGAAACCGCGAAATTTGCAAAATGTTCGTTTGTTATAAAACTTTGGAGGATTCTGATTTCAAGAAATGGGCGGGAAATAGTCCAAAAACCGCGATAATTCAAAAACTATACCGTTCATCCAATTGCGTTGAAATTTTGATCAATGGTTAAACGCTTGGACGCGAAAGTTTCTAAGGTCAAAAAATCGCGAAATTCGCCAATTACAGCCGTCATTCGATTGCAATCATACTTTGGGGAATGAATTAAACGCTTGCTCGGAAGGGCTTCTAAGTTGAAGAAATTTGCAGAAAATTGTCCAAAAACCGCGAAAATGAACAAATTTGCGGTTTCGGTAAATCTTTGGATAGTGGTTTGACGATTGCCCGGAAAGGTTTCCAAGTAGAATTTATGGGCGGGAAATGGTCCAAGAACCGCGAAATTTGCAAAATGTTCGATTTTGATGAAGATTTGACGAATGGTTGTACGCTTGCCAGCGAGGGTATCTTAATTGAAGAATTGGGCCGGAAATGGTCATAAAACCGCGAAATTTTAAAAAACTTTACCGTTCATCCGATTGCCATAAAACTTTGGGCAACGCTTGCCCGCAAAGGTTTCTAAGGTCCAAAAATCGCGAAATTTGCAAAATAACATTATGAGTATTTATGAAAGCGCTTAGTGCTTATATTACAAAGCCGGAGTTGGTAAATAGAAGTTGTAGATTACACGGTCGAAAATATTGCGAAATTTGCAAATTTTTGATTTGAGCCTAGATTATTGTGAAGATTTGATAGACGGCAATTGTAGATAAGTAAATAGGGGGATAAACAAAGCGGTCAAAAAAGTCACAAATTTTCCAAATTTGAGTTTAGATTATAATGAAGATGGTTAAATAGAGAAAAAGATCGAACGGTCCAAAATGTTTATGGCGACTTGCGGCCAACACTAGCTTGAATGCAGTCGCTCTCATAAGTTTCTTAAGGTATTCAGCTAGTACATATATAAAAGTTAAAGTATGTATGTTTGTTCCTTATACGTCATACAAATAATTATATGTGCATTATTGCTTTTGTTTTTATTTACTGTTATAAGTTCGATTTTCGCAGTTTAAAGAGTGCAGAATAATTTTGCTACACTTTTTGTTTGCTAGCATCGAATTTCTGCCATTCTAATCTCTTTCGTAGTACCGTTACTTCGAAAATGCATTCGAGCATTGGGTATTGCGTAGTGAATAATTATATGTGCAGAGCACTTCCAGCTGAACTTTCTTGGTGATAGTGTTGCGATTCAACCTAAATTCGTAGAAATTTGTTTGAGTCTCTATTGTAAGAGTATATATATTAATAAAATGGAGCTTGATATGTGTATCATATTTTTTGTTATTAGGCCAAAATGCAACGTGGTACTAGTTTGTCTGATCGCAAGCAGGGAATTATCATGGGCATGAATTAAAGCGGCTCCAAGATCTCCGAATATGGTACAGAATATGGTACAGCTCAACACAGCAGACGAAAGACCCACATGGATGAACGATGCAAACGCCAGATTCGACGTCTTGCAGTGGAGGATTCGATGAGTAGTGGTCAAATAAGGGCTCAAATGGGACTCCAAATCACAAGAAGTAGAATCGTTCAAATTCTACTTGAAAATCGTTTCCTTAAACATACCTCAATGGTACCTAAACCAAAGCTTTTGGAGCGGCATATTAAGGATCGCTTAGACTTTGCCAATAGATACCGATTCTGGGAAGAAGAGTGGCACAGCACCGTCTTTAGAGATGAAAACAAATTTAACCTAGATGGCTCAGACAACTGCAAACAATATTGTCGGGATTTGCGCCAGGATCGGCTATCCCATTAAAAGCGAGATTTTGGCGGTGGCACCGTAATGGTATAGGCCGAGTTCAGCTACAAAGGAAAGACCCCTATATGCTTAGTATCCACTCGAATGAATGCCAGGATGTATGTAGAGCTTCTGGACAGTCAGCTTATAGAATTTGCTGGCAATTTGTACGGCGATAATTGGACCTACCAGCAGGATAATGCTACCATCCACACAGCAATGGTCACCAAAGACTTTTTTAAGGCCAGAAAAATTCCCCTATTGAAGTGGCCCGCATTAAGTCCGGACCTTAATCCCAACAAAAATATTTGGGGGATTCTGTCCGCTCGTGTTTTTAAAAACGGAAGACAGTTTGAGACGGTTCGACACCTTAAATTGACAATAGAGCATGAATGGACTAATATTGACATATCTACCTTACAGTCATTAGTCAATTCAATGCCGAATCGTCTTAATTTAGTTATAAATAATAAGGGAAAAAGTATTGATTACTAACATAAAAACAACTTTAAAAAAAAACCAACGCTACTTAGCTTAAGAGACCAAAGTCTATGAATGCACATATAATTCTTTACTTTGAATATATTCTTAAATATTGTTTACTACTTATAAGTTGAATACCAATTTGTTACTTTTTTACTTTATTTTTTTCTTATCTTAAACCAAGCTTTAAATACAACCACATACTTAGAAACGACTGAAAAATAAGTTTTATGTTTTTATTTAAAAAAAAAGCGCTGCACATATAATTATTTGTATGACGCAGGCGTCTAAACCGCTGACCCGATCTTCACGAAATTTTCACAGTATGTTCATCTCGATTATGAAAAAGTCATAGGCTATGTCTCAAGTCTGTGAACTGGTTAAAAAGCGGTTAAAGCGGATCAAAAGTAGTTCAGAGCCATATCTCAGAAGTTATCTAAGCTAAGAAATTGAAATTTGGTCTGTAGGTTTGTAACGAGGAGTTTTACTGGTTCAGAACAGAGCTTCAAAAATCGAACCGGTTCAACACTGGCTCAAAGCTAGGAACTTGATACATATACGTTTATCAAATTTCAAAATTAAGTTAAGCTATAAACTGGAAATTTAATGTGTGAGTTGGAATTATAAAGTTTAGTTTTTACCTATTCAAAACTCGTTTCGAACAAGGTTGGACGAGTTCAAATGTTAATGTCGATTTGCAGCCAGTTGAAACTTGAAACATATTCTCAAATAATGCAAAGGTCCCGAGCAATACCCGGTATTGTGCTAGAATATGTATAAAGTGACTGTCTCTAAAATATTAGGACACAGGGTCAATAATACACCATGGTGTACTTAACCTGACAACAAATTGACAAGTTTAAATAAAGTTTTATATTAAGTTAAATTTTCCCGCATAGTGAAACTTTTTAATATAATTAATTTTAATAACGGTACTTGCTCAACAAACAGCTTTATAAATATTCTTAGGGCTTAAGGCGCTGACGTTTGCCTACATGCCACTTTCTTTACCGAAACAAAATTAAATTTGTCCATTCTGTAATTCAAAATATATTTAGCCAGTAAATTTTAGGTAATAAAAAATCAGCTTCCTAAAATTCTAGGAATCTTTTTCTGACTGCACTGAACCAGACAAATCAACCCGTTAATGACGCACTACTAGGGAGAGAACACGTCTTACTCGCTTCGCGATCACCTTTTTGACAGGGGCGGCAAGTTTTAAAAAACATTGGGGGCAAAGCTAATTTTTATAATGTGAACGCAGAAGGTTCAGTGATTACACAGGTTTTCAAATAAGGGCCAACTTTTGCGCTAAGGAATATATCAAACTTTCCTTTTTTAGGCTGAATTTCAATCAATTGTCCATTTGGACAAACAAGGTTTTAGGGACGCATTAAGTAACCTATTCAAACCAAATTGGCTTTTACATAAGCAGCGTCGAATAACGTTACAGAAAAACCAAAACACAGAGTTTTGATTGTGTTCAAAAGTTGACACAATTTTGTTGTTTTCAGGCTGGATTTCAGAACGCACAAAAATAAATTTTTCTGTCAAACTTCACATGAATAGAAACAATTTTTAGATATTTTGAAATCTAAATGCTTTTTGAATAGCAAGCAGTTTTATTTGTGAGAAATTCTCTTTTTAGTTCAAAAATTTCTTCTACTTTCTCTTTGATTTCTTTAAAGTATTTTAAATTTAATTTATTTTACTTCCTTTTTAATTTTCTATCTTTACATCTTATCTACTTTCTTTCGCCCCTTTTCTACATAACGTTGGAATTATTCGATCCTGTTGAATTCAAAGGAAAAATTTCAATTTTTTTATTTTGTGAGAAAATTACTATTTCCGAGTTTTCCAAGTTCAAAATATTGTCCAAAGTTTTGTAAAATCCCTCTCTTCCTTCTTAATTATTCTTACAACATAATAATAAATTTAATTTTCTATATTTACAGTTTTTTGGATATCATCGCGCTTTTAGAAGATACGGTCCAAAAATATAAAAATTTATTAAATTGTGATATTATAGAATATCTCTAACAAATTTTCAAATATTTATTCCCAGTTGGCGGGGGGGTGGGGGGAATTTAGTGACTTGTCCCCATAGTGGCCGCCCCTGCTTATTGACATAAGAATCGAAAACCAAATTGTCATTCCAGTGGCCTATAAAACGGTGAGACTTGCCAATGCAAAATCAGTTGTTCTTAAGAGATTGATTTGAGAGAAACTACAACATAAAAATGTTGATTAAAGGTCGTCTAAGGTAAGCAAAATCTAAGGTAGAATCCTTTCACAAAACGCTAAAATAGCTTGGTTCCCTGCAGCTGTGTCCTTTTTGTCGTCCTGTTATGCCTGATTTGTAAGTGCCGCGCTAACGTTGACGATGATCCTAATGTCAGTTTTGAAACCAAGGAACGGAATCTTGGCAATCTGGTTTTTATTTCCGTAATTCTGACCACAAAATCTCGATGACAGACAGTTGGAACTTGTCAAGGAGGTATTAGATGAATATTCAGGACCGTTGGTTGATGGTGTGCCACGTCAAGGGGGCCCTCGTTTTGGGAGGATAATATCCAAAATATTAGCCAAAAAAAGCAGCCAAAGCATTAGCTCAAAGTTTGGCCAAAGAAGCAGCCAAAATACTAACCAAAACGGCCGTTGAAGTAGCTGTGGATGTTGCGCTCAATGCTGCCACAAGTGAAAGCAGTTCCTGAATGGAGATGCGTCGGTAAAGCCGCGTGCATTTATATTGGTTCTGATTCGTTACATGATCTTTGCTAAAAAGTAATTCGCTTGCTACAAATGTATATATTTTTATACACGTTACTCGTAGAGTAGAATGGGTAAATTGCATACAAAAATAAAAAATGGTAACTTCAACGTTTTTCATTTGTAAATTCTCCAATTTCACTCTTAGATTTTCACCCAACAATTTCCCACGTGAGTAAAATAAATACAAATATTGCCTCAAATGGGGTTTGAACTCGCGACCTCACCGATATAAGGCAACGGTTTTAGCATCTCTAACAACGGGCTGAGAGGTTTTCCTTAGCTTAGTCTCGGCTTCCAGCTTTTGGCTGAGCGTGTAGCGAGTTAAATTATCATGCAACTTCATCTCCATACAGCCAGAAAAAAGTAGAACGAATAATTTAAGTAAGAATGCTCATGAAAAAAATGTTATTCATTCTTGATTTTTTAAGAATTTTGCTCTTTAAATCGAGCTAAATTCGTTTTGTTTGGTGTTTTTAGGTGAGGAGGGTGAGGAAAAGAAACTGAGAGAGGAGAGCAAGCACATTTCAGAGAATAACGATGAGCCCGCTCTCACTGCATTCTTTTTTTTTAGGAGAGGGGTGTGTGGGGAAACAATCGAGGTCCCGAGTTCGAGTCGCAGTAAAGGTAAATAAAAAATAAAAAAAAAAAAAAATAAAAATTGTTCAAATGAATAAATGGAGTGGGGTGGGTGGGGTGGTGGGTTGGTGTGGTTTGTTGGTAACCCTCACCGCCCCCCACCCAAAATTCCCTGGCAACCTCCCCCTCCGAAATCACCCTAAATTCCACTCCACCCTTCTTATTTTACACAAGAAGTTGTGTACTCGATTTGGATCAAGAATTGCAGCTCTTGGATGAAGAAAAACGGGATCAAACATTCAATCTTGGATCAAGAATTTCGTTCTTGGATCGAGAATTTTCACTCTTTACGAACTATTGAGTACGAAAATTTCTTGATCCGAGTATGAAATTCTCTATTTTTTCTCTGAGTGTAGGTAACGAGTTCAAAGGGTAAAATTTAAAAGAGAATTTTAATGTTTATCAGAAAAAAGAATATTCAGTAAATGTAAAATAACAAGAAAGAAAGTCGACTATAACATATTCTGTACTTGTGAAGTAGTGCCCATCACCGGTGCGGCGCATAATTGTTTGTTTTCCTTATAAATCGACAACCGTTTATCCGTTCTTTACCAACCCTTTGGCGGATCGATAAATAATCTTGATTTCAAAATATGTCCTGAAGGTTCGAACCTTCTATCTATAAAACTGACGGAGATATAACGTTTTTTCTAAATTGCGGGAGCGGGAGGGGGCGTGTCAAAAATTGAAAATAAACCTGATCTGCCTGGAAGTATAAGAACTTTTTGTCCCATACACGTCGAACTTCTTAATCTTACCACCTCTGAGATCTGGGCGTTCATACGGACGGACACACAGACATGGCTATATCGACTCGGCTGTTGATGCTGATCAATAATATATATAAAGTATATATATAGGGTCCTTCTGGCTGTTGCATACTTTTGCACAAACTTGTCATACGTAGAGTATGAGTACATTTGGTACGGAGTATTAAAATTTGTTTTGCTCGTTTTAATATACTGATTTTGACCAAATTTAGCTAAGTCTGTTTAAGAGCGTATATTATTAACAATATCCAAGTTAAAGAACGCTAGCATTCGTTCTACCGGCTTTGTGGGTTGGCGTATTTCTAACCGTCGATATCGGTTAAATTTACCCACAGATTTTTTTTGTGTGTAGGTGATTGTCAAATTTAAAGTGATGAATTCTTATAAATTGCTGAAGCGTCTTTGTTTACCCAATTATAAGCGGATATCCCTATCTGTGCTGGGTCTTGCAATCGTGCAACGCTCATAAAGTTAGGCAATCACGCATTACAACTTATCCGAGTTGAGCTGCTAAGCAGGCCATTGACTTAAACGCATCAACAACAGTGTCAAGCCTTTTCCCTTGGGTGGGGAATTGTGAGCTACAAAATACAATTTGAAAAGCTAAGAATCGGGAACTTAGGTAGACAAGCAAAAAGAGAAGAAATAGCTATTTTGGCAGGTAAATCAAGTTTATTCCAATATTTGACAAAGTCGATTGTTTGCACCATACAGTAGTCTTCCAAGTACAGCTTTATTGTTAGAATTGAAATTTCTATACAAGAGGATATTCAGCAAGTATACCCACACCGCACATATTCTGATTCCGTGCCATACGTATATAACCATTCTCACCCCATTCGACGCCCCAGGAGTTCTTGATCAGCCAATAATCGCCGTATAGCAGATCGGTGCCGAAGCCCACCACTAACATCGAATGAGTAAGCGATCGCCTTGTATTTGGACAGTTTGCTTCAGAGTAAATTCCACCCTTGTAGTTCCTAAACGATTCAGTCCTATGTATGGATACAGCAACAGGTCCTATATTATAAACAGTCTCGGCCAGGGCATATTCATCGCCCTCGGGTATGGTTTCAATACCTTTTAAGGTGCCTCCACTCTGTGACCGTTCATATCTACAGCTCTCTTGAATTGGTTTATAGGGTGGATACGCGTTCTTCTCGGCTATGCCTCCCACTTTCAAAATATGCTCAAAGGCAACTTTCACCCATCCTCCGCTGCAGCCCCTTTTGACCGAGCAATCGAGCAGATTCTTGGGCGATAACGTCACTTGATCCTGATATTTTATTCGCAAATGAGACTCTAAGGCACCCGCAGATGAGAAAGCCCAACAGCTCTCGCAGTTGCCCTGATTTTGCACTGGAGAGACTACTCCCCATTGACGCCAATCGATCCCTCCTCGTGGGAACCGTAGCTTGCGGGATTTGTGGGTTCTTTGAGGTCGAGTAAACGTATCCTTATCCGGCAATGAAGGCCAACGATTTTCATATATGAAATCCGAATATTCATTGATTCCCATTTTATAAGACACCTCGCCCACGTTGTAAAGATAGTTGTTTTCTTCGATTAGCCTTTTGCTTTGCTTGTAAATGTTGAAATGATCCCGATCTAAGTCTTCATCCAGGTATTGCTTATTGTATCTGGACTTATAAGCAAGCCATTCCTTGCGTGAAACGCGTTGCGAATGTACATGGCTTAGGCTTATGAGAACAGTAAAAAGTACCGTGATTGAAAGCATTCTGAGTTGCTTACTCAAGTGGGATATAAGTAAAGCTGTTGCTAAGCTTCACTGGAGATGTATTTATATGGCTGCACGACGCCTCACAGTGCACTATGGTCCCGAAGTAGATTTTTTTTGGCATAAATTAAAAAAAAAAAAAAAAAAGAAAGTTAACTGCGGCTCGACCGAAGTTATGTATACCCTTGCAACGGAAATATATGCATATGAATAATGTGAAAGTATTTAACATAAAAATTGGCCAATTTTACTACAAAGACTATTTTTCACATTTTCACAAGTTTGTTTTCAATAGGAATTATACTATATAGATGTCCGATTTCGAACAAACTTAGTAAAGTAATGAGAAAGTATATCAAGTTAAGAAATACGAAGTTTGGCGCCGATTCCATTGAAAACAAAACAGTTTTTCTCACTAAAAATAGTTTTTCGACCAATCTTTCCTATGACAGCTATATGCTATAGTCATCCGATCCGGCCGGTTCCGACAAATGTACAGCGTATTTGTACTAAGGTTTGGGGAATATAGTTTTTAAACTGACGGAGGAGATAGCATAGAAACAGACGGACTGACAGAGTTAAATCAACTCAGTTCGTCATGATATGTGGTCGTAAATGTTTCCTCCAATGCGTTACAAACAGCTGGACAATTTTAATATACCCTCTGCCCGGGTATAAAAATAGTCGAGCTTTACAAAATTCTTACATTTAAAAAAAAATTCTAAAATTCTTTTATTTGCTTTATTAAAAAGCTTGATCAATTCACAATTAAAGTGTATCAATAGTTTTGCCAAAATCAACAACTCGAAATTTGATTTTTGCAACGAGTTTTTGGAAAATGAGCCACTGTGCTGTGCACATTGCCGCAATCCAATCACTTTCCTGTTTTTGGATTCACAGGAACACAATTGCTCATACAATAATTCCTGGAACACAGTTGCTCAAAGTGGCAAGTCGCAACAACTAAAGCATAAATTGAATAATTTACATTTCTATTGAAACAGCAAGGTGACGGTGTTTTATTTAACTCTAGAACTGGATTAATGCATACAGGTTATGGTTATGGTGACTGGCACCAATAAAGCCAAAAATTACAATTAAAACATAAAAGGCGAGACAAACAGTGAAATACAATTGAAAAAGAAGTATTAATCTGAAAAGTTTGATAATAGAATTCTTAAGTGATTCTTTTCGCAACTTCTGAGAATACCGCGAAAGAAATTCTAGCTAATTTGGATTCTATATATTTATGAATGAACGAGTTTGGCGTGTCAGCTTTCAGTTCGGAAACAATTTTTGTCATTAAAATTAAAGTCAGGATTCCATCTTAAAGATCACTCCAATATATTTGATGATCTAGATACAGAGTTCTCGGGTGCTAAACTTCAGGAGTTGGATAAAATGGCTCATTTATTGCTCACACTTCCCCTGATAACAATTTTTATACCCTTGCATAGAGGATAATGAAATTGTCCAGATGTAACGCATAGAAAGAAGCATTTCCGACCACATATCATGACGAGCATGAGCAGCTGAGTTGATTTAGACCTGTCCATCCGTCTGTCTGTCTGTTTCTATGCTATCTCCTCCGTCAGTTTGAAAGCTATCTTCACCAATCTTTGCACGAAGTCTATTAGTACAAATACGCTGTACATTTGTCGGAACCGGCCGGATCGGATGACTATAGCATATAGCTGTCATAGAAACGATCTGTCGAAAAACTAGTTTTAGTGAGAAAAACTTTTTTGTTTTCAATGGAAACGCCTCCAAACTTTGCATTTCTTAGTTTGCTATGCTTTCCCATGATGCCACCAAGTTTGGTCATAATCGGACTTTTATATAGTATAGCTGTCATAGAAAAGTAGTCTGAAAATTAGTCTTAATTATAAAAACTTTTTTGTTTTCCATTGAAAAGTCCTTAAAATTAGCATTTATTTATTTAGTACGCTATCACACAATTCTACAAAGTTTTGTCAAAATCGGATGATATACAGGGTGGTCCATTTAAAAATTGAAATTTAATTTTGCTATAAAAATATTTTTCAAAGGTTGACCATTTATTGGAAAGGTTGGTTCATGTCATTTATTTATGAAAAACAAATTCGGTCAAATGACCACCACGGCTGACTTGAAAGTAGCCCATTCGATCCAGCCAATTTTTAAGAACATTTTCAATTGTTTCGGCACGTATGTCAGCAATAGCAACTCGAATCTCGTTCTTCAACTCATCAATTGTTTCTGGATTGTTTGCATAACATTTGTCCTTGAACGCTCCCCAAAGATAATATTCTAACGGTGTCAGATCACAGCTTTTTGGCGGCCAGTTCACATCTCTATATTTGCTGCTTATTCGACTTTCGAAGATAGGGCGCAGAAGATCGCTTGTGGCGTGCGCTGTGTGGCACGTAGCGTCGTCTTGTTGAAAGCAATTATCGGTCAAGTCTTCCGCTTCAATTTCCTCGAAGAACCAACCACTTAACATTGCGCGGTAGCGCGAATTGACGTCGATGGTTGTTCACGCACATTTTCAGCAACCGCTTTTATTCACCAACATTCCAGTTTCACGAACTCGCTTCTCGAATTGATCCACAAATTGAGTTTTCGAGGGTTTGGCACTTTCGAAAAATCAATTTTTTTTGCTTATCTTATTGTTAAACATTTCAAGAATATCTTCACAAAATTTCAAGTCGATCTGAGCGAAACTCTTGAAGTTATTGTCCAATTCAGGGGTGCTTGCGCTCTATACGCATAAGGCGCATACGTTATTTAAACGCGTTTTTCTCAAATCTACGTTTTCAAAGTCCGTGTTCACTCTCATTTAAAAACTACTTGACCGATAGATTTGAATCTTTCGACACATTTTCTACATATAAACAAGAAAGAAAGTCGGTCAAGCCCGACTATAACATACTCTGTACTTGTGAAGTGCTGACCATTACCGTTGCGACCGGCGCTGCCAGAGTATAAAAACCTCCCCCCAACGTTTAGTAAATTTTTTTTCTTTTTTTCCCGCAAAATAGCGGAATTTTTTACTTAAAATGGCCACCAAAAATTAAAAAAAAATAATCAAAGATCGTTGGGGGAGGATTTGATAATACTTTAACTAAATTTTGATGGTTTTTGATTTTCGGATAATTTCACGCCCCCTCCCCAAAAAATTCACAAGTAAGCTGATCTGCATATTATAAACGATTTAAAGTCAACACAGTATATTTCCCTAGCAAGCTGTGTAATATGGTCAGTTCGACTTTATATACATAAGGGCGGGTAGATGAGAAAAAATTAACAAAGCGTATAGCAGTAACGCAATCTACGGTAAATTCTAAGAATTTTTCCCCAAGAAACCATAGGTCTAAAATCAATTCCTAGGTCCCGCCTAGCGAGGTCAATATTAAATACAGTTCACAGTACAGTTCAACAAATATGAGTGGTATTCCTGAAAGTGATTTGCTTTGGATTTCGTGCAACTGCTCAAGACTGCTCCATACAAATTGTACAGTGTGCCCAGAAAAAGTAAGGAAAGTACGAAATCAACTACGCTGTAAACAGCAGAGGTGTGGTGTCGTTGGCTGAGCGGTGGTGTCAATATGTGTAGGCTTTCGAGGTCCCGAGTTCGAGTCCCAGTAAGGGTAAGTAAAAAATGCCCCCCAACCAAGAAGATCTATACTTGGAATCGAGACTTTTTTCCTTGCAACCAAAAAGATTTATTCTTGATATCAAGAAGACCAATTCTAAGACCAAGAATACTCTTCTCGAATTTCTATTCTTGATTTCAGTATTTTTCCTCTTGGATCCAAGAATATTCGTTCTTGCCGTACTTTCAACATTAAATATTCTTCATATCAAGAACGATGTTATTGGTTTTTTCTCTGAGTGTACGTGCCTATTGTACAAATAGACCAGCGGCCTAGAGTAGACGATATCATAAGTGCTCGAGTTTTTGGAATGTGTTTGGGATTACTTATTTGCATAATTCTCCTTCAATTCTTCCACAATTTCGTCCTGCCTTTTCCTCTTAAGTTCTGCCAAATGGCAAAAGTCACTTCGCTTGACCCTAATCAACTACTTAATTAACCTTTGCAAAGTTGCAAACATTCTAGACTACAGATTCTGCCCACAAACTTACTTAAGATGCATAGAAAACTAGTTTTCACAATTTCATTCAAAATCTTTTGTTTTCGCGCCTTTGTTTAAATTGCCGCCAATTGTTCTGCAAACGAAAGCAAATCAAAATGAAAATAAGGTCGTTCCGTAAACTGCTTTTGATTTGCTTTCATCAAATCAAAATCGAAAGCAAATCACTTTCAGGAATACCACTATTGCATCATGGCTGGCACTCGAATGAGTCCAAATCATCCAAAAGTTTAAGGTTCCCTCCATGTATATTAATTTTTCAAGCGCATTTTTACGTTCAAAATGGCTTTTTAATAAATTTTGAAGTTTAGGCAACTTTTTTAACTTTGACCATTGATTTCTCAAATACCTGACGGGCTAGAGAAATTTCGAAAATTGAATTGTATTTAACTTAAAAGCCTCTGTCGAACGCTACCAATTTATTCGAGTGCCAGCCACAATCACAATATTTGTTGAACTGAGTAATATATACAATTTTGACCTTGCCAGACGGGACCTAAGAATTGATTTTAGAAATATGGTTTCTTGGGGAAATTTTCTAGAATTTACCGTAGATTATGTTTCTGCTATACGCTTGGTCGATTAAAAACTTGACCCGCCCTAATATACATTTCTAGCTATATTGTTAAATGTTACGTTCTTCTTTGGGAGGCAGCATCACTGTTTCCAAATATTTCCCATAACAAAAGAATGGGTATCAAGTATGTCTTTGCGATCAAAAGTCTAAGGTTCTGAGTTAATGAAAGTTGTCTAAGTACTCCATACGTTTTGCCAGTTGCTCTAGTCACGTGGTTATTCCAAGATAATGTATTATTAAATGTAATCCCTAGGTTTACAGTCTGTGATTCATACTTAATAGGCTTGTTCTCAATTTTTAGTTTTGGAAGGTCCGTTGTCAAGGCTTTCTTGAATATTACAATACACTTACACTTTACAGGGTTGAGTGGCAATCAGTTACATTTAGCCCAATCATTAACACTTAACAAATCTCTATTACAAATATCTACATACTCATTTATTTTATTCAGAGGACGACTTACATACATTTGAACATCATCGGTTTACAAGTGGACATTACAATTAGACAAAATATCTGGAAGGTCATTTACATATAAAGAAAACAGAAGTGGTCCAAGGACTGAGCCTTGGGGTAAACCACGAGTTAGACTCAAAGTAGACGATATTTCAGACTCCTATCGGATAAGTAAGAGCTTTTTTAAAATTAAAGAACTAAGTTACCTCGATTTCATGATTGACAGTGTCAAAAGCTTTGCTAAAACCAAGCAGTGTCTCCATGGATGGAGATGTGTGCCGTTTGGCGATGGCCATCAAATCCATAAAAGCGCATGGCGAACGAAATTAAGCTGAAAAGGACATACACTGCGAAAACTTTAAAACAACATTATTCAAAAGTTTATTTGTAAATTTCAGTACGAGCTAAAATCGAAACCTGAATACGAATCGGTTGGTTTTCTAACAAGTTAGATATATTCTCAATAAACTTGATAAAAAGTTCTGAACTAACACGAAATCCTTTCAAATTTATTTCACTCTTTTTTTGTTGTAACTCCAAGAACTTTTCATTCTAAAGTGTACTTCATTCGTTAACAAGGAGATTCTAGATGTAGGCTTAGGATTAGGTAGCATACTCGATACGGATTTATTGAAAGCAAGTACGTCTTCGGAGTATATTTGGGAGTGGCTTCTTCTGAGTCAGTTCGCTTTGGGAATGGAAACGTTTCCGATTTGCAATAATCGGCGGTGATTTAGGGCTTAATGCTTTATCAGATGAGTTGGTGGTGGATAAAATTGAGATGTCGGTGGGTGGAATTGAGATGTTGGAGCATTTGGCATCTGCCAGACATATCCTAGGCAGTGCTGGTGGCGATACAAAGATGTTGGAACTCATGCGTTTTAAATTGGGTGTTGTGGCAAACTCCTGGAGTGGCAAACGCTGCGGTGGTGTCTTTGCACAACTGTCGCCCAGGACACGGGCATAACTGCCCAAGCAGTTGACATAGATGCGATTGTAAAATGTGATTATATCCCCCTTTCGACCATCATGTAGAGGAACCTGGCGATAGACTTGACTCTGGGCATGAGGTTGCCTGCGATACTGTTGAATAATCTGACTAAAGTTGAGACGCAACTTCTTCATACGCGTATGCAGGTATATGGCACACATTAGCAACTGATCGAGATGGCGGCCCCTCAATAGCAGTGTAGTTATAGAGTGCTCCACCAGATGCCAGATAAGAGGAAAGGCGTCCATCAGAGACAAACCCTGACAGAAGAAGTTTAAGCGTTGCTGGGCCAGGTTATAGAATTTGCGTAGACAAATCAGCGCACCTCCGGTCAACTGCTCAGCAGCATTCTCTTTGCTGTTCTGAACCTGTCTATAGCTGGGCAGGCTATTCTGGTGCTTAAAGTGCCGCCAGAATTGTGAACTCTCGCGAAAGATCAGTGTACCCAGACACTTCTCTTCCACCGAGTGCAAATGTTTCACCAGCGGTCGTTCCAGTACTTTGTTATGATGTCGCACCACCAGTTCGGGTATCTTTTGAAAGTCATAGGGATCCAAGCCAAAACAGTCGAGGACGAAGGGAAAATTTAGTTGCGCCACCTGCTCATGGTTTACATGCAACACCAGCTCCAGGCAGCAGGCTACCAGGGTGGCATTAAATGTATGCTGCTCGAGCAGCTGGCTAATCTGGACTGGTTTGTGTTCTAGCTCCGAGCTTATAATCTGCTCTATGAATTTATAGTAAAGGCCACGGGCCAAGGTGAAGCTTTTATAAGCCTCCGGCTGGTCCAAGCATTGACGGGAGGCAGTGTAAAATGTAACCTCCATTTCTCTTAAAGAGTTCTCCACTTTGGTCAACAGTTGGTCCTCGTTTTGAGCCAGAGCATTTATAATTCCATGAGGCATTGACTGAGGCAGCAGTTCCTGCTCCAGCAGCAATTGGCAAGGACTCCGCCCAGCTTTGTCACTGGATTTGTTTGCTGCAGCTGTTGGCTGACAATTGAGAATCACACGCTCATCCATCTCACTTATGTCGGCCACCTGCTGGGCATAGCTGCGATTCAGGGCAGCCAGATTCTCTTCCAGGAAGCCATCTTTGATCAAGTCTCTCATCACTACATCATTGCCCAGCAGACGCTGATCCCTGAAGATGACCAATAGAGCCTTGTGGAAGAATGTCTTCTGCATTAAGCGCACCCCCTTAACGGGTAGCTCGGGCATCAGAGACGCTATGGCATCCAGGGCACTGTACGAGTGAGAGTCAAAGCTCTGGCTGGACGACCATCCCGCTGGTAAGCCCGAAAAGCTGCGCCTGATCAACTCCCATTGAGCCACTTCCAGTGCATTCACATAGACCAACTCCAGCGAGCAGATGAGCACTTGAGAGCCATTAATCAAATTCGAGGTGGCAAAACCCGGCAGCTCATTCCGTATGACCAGGAATAGCAGCCAGCCAAACTCATAGAGCGAGTGATAAGAACGCTGATGCTGCTCCTCCTCCTCCACTCCCGCCTTGGGCCTGTCATAGAGTTGCTCAAAGATGCGCCTATAATGCTTCTGCAGTACCATGGTGATGCTCAGACGTCGCTGCAGCTCCTTAATCTCGTTCTGATATGTCTCTCCCAACTGGGCCAACCAATTCCAATGCTCCATACGCTTCAGAAATTTTGGCATGTTCATTTCGAAGGCCCGCAACAGTTTGGTCAAGGACATGTTCCAGCTGTGACTCGTGCGCGACTCCTCATTGCCTTCATCCTCCTCCTCCTCCTGCTCCCTTCTTCGCATTTCTTTCAGCTTCGCCTGCTGCAGCTCACTGTAGACGGCACAGCAGAACCATTCCTGCGCATCTGTGGACAGCGCACCATCCGAGTTGAACCGACCATAAGCGGCCAGGGCACTTTGCCTAATCTTTGTCGGCAACTCGAGCTGCTCTATGCAATTCAGATTTAATTCGCTGACCACCTCACTTTCGTCTTCCTCGTTCCAGCTCATCGAATCTGTGAATGATTGCTGTTTAATGCAGCTTATTTGTTTATATTTTATATGGAAATATACCTAATATTTGTGGTTGAATCGACTGTACGAAATGAAAATTAATCAAAGGCGCGCTGCGGGCATTGCATTGTTATCGATTAGCAGCGCTGAGTTTGCGCAGGGCTGTCGCAGACACATATCGATACTAGTCGTGAATGAGGGGCTAGGGAAAGTTCACTTAAACTAATTTTGTATACCTTGTTCCCATTAAAAATTGAAAAATGGGATCATAAAGTTGTTCAAAAGTATGTAACAGAGAGAAGGAAACATTACCGACCCTATAAAGTATATTTGGGACATTTCATATAAACTCAGCCAAACCAATTTTTTTTTTTTCAAACATTTTTTTACGCCACATTTTTTTCTTCTAACGTCATTAGTCCTTCAGATAATCCGGAAAACACAAAAAAGTTCAAAAAATCATAACTTTTGACGCCATAATCGCTCTTTACATCCCGCCAGAACCTTTCCATGTTTTTTATGTGGGAGTTACTGCACCGTTTGTTAAATCTTTTTGGGGTTTTTCACCACAAAAACCCTTTGTTGGCGAGAATAACTTAATTAATCAACCTTTTTTACGACGAATCGCCCCGCATTTGAATCATATTTTAGACAGTAAATGGGATTTGTGCTACCCACCTTAAGACATTCCTCTTAAATTTGTTGAACAAAGGAACCTATACTAGACAGCTTCCTTTGATTCTAGTGGTAAGACGTTCAAAACTTGGTGCAAAAAAATTACAATTAATTTCTGCACGTAAATTCTTCATATTTCGAGGTCCACCGAGAAAAAATAATTCCTGAATTTTTGGAAAGGAAGGACATATAATGGACATTTACCCAAATTATATTTTTACATCTCCAAATAAATTTGATCAGCAATGTATCGTAACAATACGCTTCCCTCTCTAGATTTCTGTCATCCCCAATAGAAAATTACAACTTCGGCTAATACGGTCACACTGCAGCGTCGGGCCCTATTCCTATTCCCTATTATATTTATTTTTTTATTAATTTTCTCGCCACACTCAGCTCAGCACAAACTGCCTTCAAGATTGTCTCCCGGAATCGATTCAAAGAATTTTGTAGGATGACTTTGGTGGGCTTGGCTGCGCGCAAGTTAGCGCAAAAACAAAGGTAAGTTGCGGCCGGCAAGCTCTGATACTCACCAACCCTTTAACCCTTGTGTAAACTCCTTTTTGATGTGAAACATCTTTAATTTCGGTACGGTGGATTTTAGTAGGGGTAAAATGAGATTTCAGAGTCACGCGTCACGCTGGGTGTGCAATATCAGTTGGCTAGCCACGCACACCCACCCACCCGCACACACACACACACAAAAGCAAACACAAAAACAAATACATAAACAAAAACAAAGACAAACACGAAGTCAAAAACATAGATAAAAACAAACACAATAACAAAGACAAACAAAAACAAAGATAGACACAAAGACAAAAACAAACGCAATAACGAAGGCAATATCAAACACAAGAACCCAAAAGCAAACACAAAAACAAAGACATAAGCAAACACAAAATTGTTGACAAAAACAACGACAAAAACAATGACAAAAACAAACACAAGACACACACAAAAACAAAGACAATAACAAAGACAAAAACAAACACACAGAATACTGAGTATCTAAAATTTATCATCGAGTACTTAGACCCGAATATTTAGAATCTAGTACTAAGTACCGAATACTTATGCTGGGTTTACACTACGTCACAGAGTGTCACATTTCGGTGTCACAATGTTAAAGATCCCTACGAATTTGACATTGTGACACTCTGTGTCGCGGTGTAAACACAGCATTAGTCTCTAATACTTAGAAGCTAGTACGGAGTATCGAGTACTTGGTATCGAGTACTTTAGTATCGAGTGCTTATCGAGTTCTAAGTATCGAATACTTAGAATCCGGTAGTGAGCATTGAGTGATTGGTATTGAATAATAAGTGACGAGTACTTCGAATCGAGTACTGAGTATTAAATACTGACTATCTAGTACTTAATATCGAGTACTGAGTATCGAGAACTTGGTATCGAGTATTTAATACTGAGTATCGAGTTCTTAATATCGAGAACTTAGTTCAAATACTTAAAATCGAGTACTATTATCGATTACTGAGAATACGGTTTTGAATATGGAGTATAAAGTAACGCACAACCGCAAGAATGCAAAAGTCGGAGCATATCGTATACAACATGTTTCACATCAAGGCCCCAGAGTGTTAGCCACCTTTTTTAACCTTTTTTTTTTAGATCAGCCAAATTGGCCGCCGCCTTTCCGAATGGCGTACGCTGTCAGAAGTGCCTTCAAATGGGACACTGGAGTTACGAGTGCAAGGAGAAGCGCAAATACGTTCATCGCAATTCGCGTACCAAACAACTGAACAAGCATCTGGCCGAAAAAGAGGCCGGCAAGGCGTTGTTGGCTCACGAGGATGAAGCACAGCAGGCTCAGGATGCCAGCGCTTTGATAAACTTAAACAAGAAAGCCAAACGCAGGCGTAAGCGTAGTAATAGCAACAGTTCCTCCTCTACCTCCTCAACATCAAGTTCATCGGGCAGTTCGGATAGCAGCTCTGGCTCTGGTTCGTCGGACTCGGATTCTAGCGATTCCAGCTCCGACTCGGATGAGGAGGGCAGCTCATCGGGTGACGGAACGGGCTCTTCAAGCGGCTCTAGTTCCAGCAGCGATAGCGACAGCAGCGATGATGATGATCAGGCTCCAAAGAAAAAGAAGCGACACGAAAGCTCAGCTGAATCCTCAGATGGCGCTGGACACAATTAATTTGCATTGGAGGGGGGAAAATTAATAATGATTTGAGTTGGGTCATATTTTTTTTTTTTTTACCATTTTGAATAGCAAGCAGAAGCAGTCAATTTGTTGACTTATTGTTGTATATTATCCCTATATTTATATGTAACCCAACTCGAATGCTTATCATATACAGCTTTAGTAGTTTAGTTTACTTTCATTGGAATGTCTGAAATATGTATTTACTATTTAAGTTCTTTTCTCCATTTTTTATGGTAGCACAGTGTATTCTTCTCGGTTAAATCTGCAAATGTAGACAAATTCTCGACGAATAAATAAAATAAATAGTTTTAACTACGCCCATTTCTACTTTAGACTGAAAGATTCAATTTCGCTCAGAAAAGGTTACTTTTTTTTTTTAATATCATTTATAGACCAGCCTTCTGCTACCATTTGTTGGCCGCTCATACATACTAGTGTGTTGATAAAGTATCAACCGTACTTGGAAGTGTCCATTTGGGCTTACCGATAAAGGTTCCTATGGATAAGATGCTACAGGAAAATGATACTTTAACCGAAAAGTTGGAGCTAAGAGCAATTCCAAATCAGACAAGTGGTTTTGGCATTTTCTTGTTATTTATAGTTTTAAGGGGGTTGACCCGTATGACGGCCGTTTTTATACCGGTTACTCGTAGAGTAAAAAGGGTATACTTAAGTCGTGCAAATGTATGTAACTGGCAGTATGAAGCATCTCCGTCCCCATAAAGTATATATATTCTTGATCATCATCAACAGCCGAGTCGATATAACCATGTCCGTCTGTCTGTATGAACACCTAGATCTCGGAGACTAGAAGAGCTAGAGCGACCAAATTTTTTTCCGCACGAGGTCACACGCAACGTAAGTATTTTCCACGAAACTCAAAACCATATGTAAAAATTTACTGCAAAAACATGTGAACAAAACATTAGGCAATAGACAATCTATTGTTATGGTTTTGACAAACTAACAAAGAACCCTTATTCTGCATACCTGTACAAATGTTTTCCATTTTCCCGATTTGTTTTTATACCCGTTACTCGAAAAGTAAAAAGGGTTTACTCAAGTGGTGCAAATGTATGTAAGCTCACATTTTATAGTATTGTGTATTCTGCCAATATCTATAATCTCGGAAATTTTAATAAAAGGCAGAGTTATAAAGTTTAGAAAACGCGTTGCATACTTTTCGGCGCCGAATGAGTAACGGGTATATCGAAGTCGGGCATGGCCAACTTTAACTTACGCTCTCGTTTAAGAAAAATTACGTTCAGGAAGGGCTCACAAGCTTAACACACAATTTTGCTACTTTCTCTAAGCCAGTTTCGATCACTCGATCTGGTGAGCTCGCAGGGTTCGCCCAAAAAATTGTTTGATTTTATTTATAATCTATTTGGAGCAGGGATTAATACCGAAAAGATGTTCGGTTCAGGTACAGGTACCGGTACGTCCCGAAACGAATGTTTCGGTAAAAGGTTCTATTTCGGTTTTTAATTTATTTCGGTTTTTGGTTTCGATACGGTACCTAGTTTTTTATTTCGGTATACCTATACGTACCGAAATAATTCAAAATTTTTAAATATTGTAAAAAGTAAATTCTAAGATAAGTCCTAATCATAATTAGCTTTTCTTTTAGGGTGGTTATATATTTTTAAATGCCAGTCAACCTATCAAATATATGTTTTATACACTCTTTTCCCCCGTGCAGAATCCCACCCAGTGTCTCACATAAGGGTTAATGCTACGTTGTTTACTTAATGCTACAATAACAAAGATTTCTTAAATTTGACTACAACTAAAATAGTCTACAGGCCTAGTCCGAGTCCTGTTCTACATCACAATGATCCAATTTATTCATAAACGTTTCCAGATCGATTTCCTGTTGATTAATTTGCTCGTGCAGCAAGTCATTTCCCTGGCTCGGAGGAAGTTCATTTAAGCTGATATCTAAAGGATCTGGGGCAACAGTGGCCACAGCCTGGCCTTGTATACAATGATGCAAGGCCAAAGACTTAATATGGAGCTCCTCCACCTGAGGATAGAATGAGGAATCGGAGTGGGTGAGCGATTTGTGTGTTTTGTACAATTGTTGGCTTTACCTTCAGCGAGTTCAAGGCTTCTTGGACCAAAGGCAACACCTTGACCAGTTTCTTTTCAATAACAAAGAGTTCCGTTTGCTCTTTTTGGAGCAGTCGATTCGTTTTAATCATTTTAATGTAAACAATTTTTAATGATTGCTCTTGATTAGAGATGATAAATTAGATTTTTTCTACCTTTATAAGATACGATAGTTTTACGAACAAGATTAATGGCCGCGCTCACATAGCTTTGACTACTTTTATAGAAATAGCAGTGGTATTCCTTAAAGTGATTTGCTTTCGATTTTGAATTGCTTTGGATTTCGTGAATCAGCTTCTCACGACTGCTACATACAAAATATGCAGTGTGTTTCGAGTCTGATATCGATTTGATTTCATTTTAGTGTGACCATTTTCTCCGGCGGTTGTTTAGAAAGTTGTAAATTTTTTTGATTGTATTTTAGAATGCATATGAGTCTATGATATAAATATTCCAGCGGCCTAAAATATAAAAAGTCATACAAAAAATGGCTGGAAAATGTAAAAAGGCATACCTCCAGCTATAGTGATATATTTAGAGAAAGTAATAAGCCATGATGATAGTGAATTTCGAGGGGTACCCCGGGGCACTCTTAATTCAATGTTGCCAAATGTAAAAAAACCCAAATCTGTATCTTCTGAACTAGTTGTGATAATTGAATACTTTTTTTATATGGAAGTATAATTGTATTTTTTGACCAAAAACTTTTTTAAGTTTACCAATAAGCTAGTTGTTTGATGAATTGTAGCTTATAATGATGCTAAAGTATTTAAATTTATATTTCTTATTGTTTTTAAGATATAAGATATGGGAATTTCGACCATTTTATGTGCAACAATATAGAAAACAAAAATTTTGCCCACCTTTTTGTTGCGATTCTGTAGCATTTTCTTATCTCTATGTTTAGTGCAAAAGATGGGGCTCATCAAGTTTCAGTTTCATCACGAAACATGTGGTCGCAAAGGTACGCCTGGAATGCCATTCGGCGAATATGCCCATATATAAATTAATTATTTCTAAACTTCTACAATAACACCTGGCAACGAAATTTTTTCAGTGGATTAGAGGATTGGTGTTGATTTTTGATGATTTAATTTGAGCTAAAAGTTGCTTGTAATGCCTATTTTGACCCTTTTAAGTATCGTTTTGCTCGGAATCCCTTCCCTTGTTTTGACTCCCTTTTCTGTTATCGGACAGAAGGGACAACAAACACCTGATGCCTCCTGAATGTATACAGTACCCTTAACCTTATTTCAATGCAAAACAATATCTAACATTTTGTTAAATTTTAATGATGTATTTTTAAGGCTAAAAGATTTGACGAAGCTCTGGTACTTCGCCAAAACTTTCGAAAACCGTTACCGATTTTATAAAGATATATATTGAGATGAAGATAATGATTTAAGAGTTGGTGAATTTTCTTTAGGAAATTAATGATTTTTGTGGTATATTTTTTAATTTAACTTTAACATAGCATAGCGACTAAACTAATATTTTTAAAAGGAAATAAAGATACTTGTTTGGGCTTTTTATGTCTGAACCGTTCACAATTGAACTATGTTTTTAGTGTTCCTTTTAAAATAGAGCAAGTTATATAATATTGAACCACTGTGCGGCGTACCAATTTGCTCAGCGGAAACTATTTGTTGTATATTTTTCTTCTGTGGAACGCGCCCATTAGTGACTGTTGAAATAAGGTCACACTGTGAAATGGTAGTCCACCTCTAGCTCGTGAGACAAAACAGCTGTAGTCTTTGGTTTATTATTGAAATGCCAAAGAAAGTTTTCTAAAAAAAATGAAATATTCATCTCAATGTTTAGTTAAAACCAATTAATACAATTTCATAAACTATGCCCAAGTGTATGAACGCGAAGTTGATAACTGGCATGCCCCTTGGAGTTTGTGCAACCAAAGAATAACAATACCAACAACAACATCTGCCCCTGACTAAGAGTGGCGAAAGTCCAAAAGAAGAAAAAACAAACATCTCTCTCTCAGCTCAGGTATGAACCAAATAACAACCACCCATAGTAAGTGCCTCAACTGAATCGTACCCGTAGTTTCAGTTCCCCACTATGGACTCCAACTCAATGGTCAGTAGTAGGTCAGGCGAAGGCGGTCGGTTGATGCCACCCGAGGAATTGGCCATGCAATCCTTGACCAAACAACTATACAAATCCCGCATCTTTCGTGGCTTCTATCTGGAACGCTGCTATGTAGAGCAAATTGGTGGCTATCGGGACGTCATAGCCTTGCAGCGTGGCGAGCGGGAATTGGAGAAGCTGCTAATGAAAAGTGCAGGGCAAATGCAGTTATTCTATCAACGTTTTGTGCCCCACATGTGGATAGGCATCACAAAGAGCAGAGGGAAATTAATTCCCTACGGGCAACTGGAGACTTGCATCTGGACCGAATTGAATGATTTGGCTTTTGGTGAATATTGGTTTAGCATTAAAACTCTACGATTTAGGGATCAGGAAGTGCAACTGAAGCTAAAAATGGTAAGAGCTGTGGAGTCAGAACCAGAGACTCCCAGGCGTTCCGTGTCGCTTAATAAAAGAAATTCCAGTAGCCGACAGGCCTTAACCCAAGGAGAGGAGGAAACCATTCCAGAGTTGGTGACACAGACTCCAATTGGTTTGGAAGATTTTCGCAAAGTGCTGCAGCAATGGGGCGAGGGTATTAAACAGACCACCTACAATATCATGGCCAATGATGTGAACAAAGATAACATAATGAGCGCCATACGCTTCCTGAGTCTGCTTGTATTCTCCCTGGTCGGTGGAGCGGCTATGGCCCTACGTTTTTTGGGAATTTTTGCTGTCAGATTTCTCTTCGAGCTGAGTCGTTTGACTCACACAGCCACGCCCATAGTGTTTAAACTAATTGATTTTATCAATAAACTGATGGGTGCATTTTTCATACTACTAACTATGATTTGGAAGGATCTTGTGGTAAATCGTGGCGGTAGAGCAATGGCCAAACCTTCACTGGAGGAGAACACACGCTTTCGCAGCCTAACCTATGGCTATGAACGCACTGAACCTCATCGTCGCAGCTCCCGCCTGAGTTCAGCTAACTTTGGATAATAGAAAAAAATATTTTTAGATAAATTTCAAGTAGTCTTGAGGTTCTGGGGGCATTTGTTTGTAATTGATGTTGTATTTTGCTTTGAAATTGTGTTATTAGTTGTAAGTAAAGCAAAAACGAAACGAAAAAAAACCCTGTGCATATTATTCAAATGTTTGTTTGTTGGAACAAACACTGGAAAGTAAATGAGATTTCTATACAAAATTTATGTCGAACAATATCATGTTAATTAACCGTCAAATGTTAGTTCATTGTATATTGATTTATTAATACTTTACTCTTTTTTAAACAATTGTATTTATTGGCATCTCACATATTTTGGTGAATAAATTTTTATTATTATTAAAGTCAAAACTTAATTTTTGTGTACTCTGTATCGCAGCATGGACAGATCCCTGAGATCCTATAGTCATGGTATATCTCATAGTCCAGCGGATTGTGTTTATGTTAATTTTTCCAGTATTGATCCGATCCAATAAAGCTGTTAAGTGGAGAGCGGAATACTGCGTTCAATTAAGGGGGTAATTCAAGTTGCGCTTGCTGTTTTTAGATGCTTTTTTAAAAATTCTCAGGTAGAAAACGAAAAGATATTTTTCAAATCGGTTGTTTTTATTTGAAAGTTAATGAATGAATAAAAATTTTTTGTTTTAAAATTGTGACGTCGCACAGTGGTCCAAATTCCAAAAATTTTGGCAGAAACTTCAACTATTAAGGCATGTGCCCCTAATTTAGTTTGTACACATATTTTGGGCCACCAAGACATCTTACCAAGATTCGCTCGTTTTAGACCATTATTTTATATAGCTGCCATATAACCGATCCAGCCGATTTGCACCAACTTTTGTTGATTTTTAAGCAATTGAACTAAAATTTGGTTTGTACACATATTTCTGGTGCCCAAGGCGACTTACCAAATCTGGCTCGATTTGCGGCACTAGTTTATATAGCTGCCATATAACCGATCCGGCCGACTTGCATCAACTTTTTTGATTTATAAGCAATTGAACTAAGATTTGGTTTGTATACGTGTTCTTAGACCCTAGACGACTCACCAAATTTGGTTCAGTTTAAAACACTATTTCACATAGCTGCCATATAAACGATTTTTTTGACTTGCAGCTAACTTGATGTTTTTGTCGATTTTTAAAAGCGATTTTTCAGAAAAGGGGCAAAAAGGTGCAAAAAAAATTGATATCCTCGCATTATATACACAATAAAGAATAATATAATGTTAATAGGTACGTTAATCCACTTCAATCCAACATACTTTTGTTCCACGAAACACAACAAGTTTGCGTCTAGAATTGCTGAAAACATCACTTTAGAAAAACACATATAAGCAAAGACAAATAACATAAAACAAGAAATGCATGATAATACTTATAATATTCACACCTTCAACTTTGTTTTCCATTTTGATTTACTTCAATATTCGACGTAGCTTTTATTTTATAGAGATTTGAAATGTGCTCTTATTTGCATGTCACACAAAGTCAAAGCTTGTGGTAAACGAACAGCTGACTTCCAGGGCTGCCTAAGTTCGCAGTTTTTCACTTTCAATTGTACCATTATGATTTTTAACTGCCCTAGCTAATAAGCTATTGGAAAAAAATCGTTTTTGCATTACACTTAAAAAAAATATTGAATTTCTGCCAAAATGTTTGGCATTTGGCCCACTGCGTCGGCTGAAAAGTTTCTAGTCTGCGAAAAGTGGTATGAAAAAAAAGTGCACCCATGGCGGCCGCGATTCGGGGTCACCCCGTTATCCGAATTCAAAAAAGAAAAAAGAGTCTGGTTTAGTATCAATGTAATTCTGGCCTGAACCTCAGATTTGGAAAAAAGTAAATTTTTGACAAAATGGTGGCACTTCGAAAATGAAAAAATTTTTTTTATATTTTTTTTGTAGTCTAGTGTAAAAATAAAATACTAAAAATGTTTGTATCCTAAAGTTGGAGGTTCAGGCCAGAATGACGACAATTCTGCGTCGTTTGACACCTCATTGAACAAAATCGGTCCAGTAGTTTTGGTTGAATCGCGGCCACCATTTTTTGAAAAACCTGGTTTCGAGAAAAGCGCGTTTACCTTGAGTCACTAAAAGGGCTATATCTACTAAACTTATTCGAGTTTTCCAAAATGTTTTTGGGAAAATATTTTTGAATATCTGAGCTATGAAAACAAGTAAGGGAGCTGCAGTCGAGTGCCCCGACTACAAAATACCCTGTTCCCTTGATTTCGTGTGTTTTCCTTTATATACACACACACTCACACATACACACACTCCAACACACACACAAACGCATGGCATGCGGCCGCGGGCGATAAATGACAATGCAAGACCCCCCCCCCCCTCTCCCACAAGCAAAATTGATTCGTATATAACTTCGGTGTTTATTTTCCGATCTTAGTGATCTTTTCAGAATAGATAGATACTGGGCCTTACTTGATATATGTAAAGTTTGAAAGGTCTATCTTAAAAATTGTGGCTCTGACAGTTTTTTGCGCTTAAAGGGGGGAGGGGGACGAATTTTCCAAATCTGAAACAAACTCGTATTGAATCGGGTATACACCTACCTACATTCAAAAATTTGTGGTTCTAGCTCTTATAGTCTCTGAGATCGACGCGTTCATACGGACAGACGGACAGGGCTAAATCGACTCGGCTGTTGATGCTGATCAAGAATATATATACTTTATAGGGTCGCAAGTGCTTCCTTCTACCTGTTACATACTTTTGCACAACTTCATGATCCCCCTTTTCCCATTTTCAATGGGAACAGGGTATAAAAAGCAAAATAAAAGTCGATTTTTTTCCGGCCCAACTTGTACTACACCCTTAAGCATGATAACCGGAATTATAGAAATCGTTTGAAAAATTGGGATTGAGGAACAGACTTAACCGTTGCTCGAGCACTGGTTAAAGTTAACCGCGGGTTCAGTGCCGATGGAATTATCGATATATTTGATCGCTATACAAACAGCTGGCTCCAACATTTGAGTTGTTTATTTTATTATTTGCTGTTTATTTTATTATTGTTTATGAATAAACGAATTTTTCAACTCCACGCAATGAAAATGGAATTTGAAGAGGCAGAGCAACGTATAAAAAATGCCAGAGAGTACAGGAAGAGGCCTAATTACTTAACTGATCTGCATGATGCCACATTTGTTCAATGATTCAGGCTGCCAAAATCTACGTGTAAAATAATTGATGCTAGGATTAGAGATGCTAGGCAACTTCCTTATCACTGCGGCTGACTTCTATGTAGTCAGCGTTTCTTTGATAAGCCGTGCAGGAAAACAAGTGTCCCCAGCTATTGCTTTTAATAAATTTTTCCCAAAAATATTACCAGCAGCATTTAATTGCATTAAAAAATTGACCGTGACTGGTCACCCTAACACAGCGATAGGAATTTATCGATATCGGATGAAACTGCTGTTGAGAAAACCAAATCACTTGACCGCTTGTCAACTGGAGGAACAAATTTGACCGGCGGTTGGCCAACCGATACCTTTGAGAAATCGGGCCTAAATCGATGAATATTTTAAAACAGGGACTGCAAATAAAAATTAAATTTATTTAAAAATTACGAAATAATTACTATTTTTAATTTTAAAGGCAAAAAACTACTTTCAATTTATATTTTTTAATTTTTAATAGGGTGAGTCTGTCTGTCCGTATTTTTTTTTTTTCAAGGCTGTTCTGAAGAAAAAAAGGAATGTTCAATGTTCACACGATTGCGGGAGTATAATGCATTTAAAAAAAAGAAGAAAATCTACAGATCTACAGAGAAAAAAAATTATTTTTTTAGAAATAGCAGCCATTTGAAAATGAAAAATCGATTTTTTTCCACTATTTTTTGTAGTCCAGTGTACGATTTTTGAGATCCCGGGAAGCAGAACAGTTCTATTAATTCGAGACAGTTGGTTTTCTTACCCCTGGCTTTCGAATGCGCAGTAATATCTAGTGTAGGCATGCGAGTGAATGATTTTCGAAACCCTTTGTTTCACGATTTATCTGAAAGATAATTGGGAATAGAACACCCGATGTCTATTACAAAGCTTAAAATTCCCAATGCAAGGCTATATTAAAAATAAACAAGCAAAGATAAGTCCCTATGGTCTAAAATAGTTGGTTTTGGTTAGTAAAATAATTAAGGTTTATCTCAATTAATTTGTTTAAATGCTTACGTCAGCAGTTACGTTACGTTAAGTAACTTCATTGTGTTTTGGCAACCCTACTCCTTGAAAACTGCGCATACACGGTCACACCTAGAGATGGGAGTCTCGAATTAATACACATCATTAGAAATCAGTAATTGTTTAGTTTAAGACAAGATCACAAAAAAAAACACTGATAATCATGGAGGACATCTGTAGAATCTGTAGGGACAGTTCCGAAACTGTTACCCTGGTGAATATATTTGAGGAAAACGGGCAGAATGATTCAGAACCTCCATTGGCTGAGATAATTAACGAGTGCAACAGAGCTGACTGCCAAATCCAGCCCAATGATGCACTGCCCCAGAAAATATGCCTAGCCTGTGTGTTGGCTGCAAAGAGCGCCTTTCGCTTCAAACGCCTTTGCGAGGAAAGCTACCAGCATTTTTGCCAACAGCTGGCACCCACGATGACGGCCATCAAGATGGAACCCGAGCTGGACATAGCCTATGAGGCAACAACACATGACGAGGAGGAGAGCCCTCAGCCCCAACAGTTGGACGATTCAAGCCAATTGAGTAACAACGATTTGTCATTGACTGGTGAATCTCTGGACAGAGAGTCTCGCCGGAAAACCATTCAGGGACTCTACCAGTGTCCGCATTGTTCACTCAATTACAAGCATCCCCGAGAGTACAAGCGGCATCTTGCTATACATACGTGGCGACACATTTGCGACATCTGTAACCAAGGATTTGGCTATAAGATTGATTTAAATACGCACAAATCCAGGCAAGTTGTACCACAAGTAGGCAATTTTTATACTGAATAATGTATTCTCTTGGTTCCATAGAGTTCACAGTTTGGTGTATAAGGCATTCTCATGTTCCGTTTGCTGTCAACGTTTTGTATCCAGAGCGGAACTACTCAAACACAGAGACGGTCCAGGGAGGATACAACGCGGCTACAAATGTCCCATTTGTACATGTGTCTATATGAAAGTTTCAGAAGCAAAGAAACACTTGATGTCGCACTCTGATGGAGATCCAAGCAACCAGAAATTAATTCTAGTGCAAGCTTATAGAGCAGCCTGCAAATAACTCACTTCTAAGGCTTAAGAGTAGAACTAGTTTTTATTACATATGTCTAGTAATAGTTGTACAAAAAGCGGTAAACTAAACTTCATTTTTCAATATCGTACCTTTTTCTCCACTTTTTAAGCCAATAGTCGCTAGCCTTAAAATCGGGCTCATCATATTTGTCGGCTAACTCCATTGCTTTCAGCTTTATTACGTATCCGTTTGGGCGTTTATTGTTGCTTATAGTCGACGTATACCAATCCATCACTCCTTGGTTAATCTTTTCAAATTTATATTTACTTAGCACTCGGCACCCGTTTGCCGACTCAGAGCCGTTTTCCACCAGTTTGCGAATTATCTCCTGCTGTTGGACAATCTTAGTAATCGTCCCCGGACTTATACCATAGTTTTGAGCGATATCTTTCTTCCTGCTGGATCTCATTTCAATTTCCTTGATTATTTGGTATTTTTGTTCTATGGATAGCATATTGGGACTACGCTTTTTGCGTATGCAAGGTTTACGCTAAAAAGAAAGAATTATGAAAACCGTTTTTTTATAGTGTTTATGAATTTAATAAATAAACTTATGATTTATGACATTGTAAAACTAAAAAGGCAAATAAAGCTCATTATTTCTGCCCACTAATGCAAATTCTGATGGCCAATATCTCCAGATTAAACCATTTTGCACTTCTTTTTAAGGGGTTATTTGAATACCAAAGGGTACTCACACGTAAGCCTCAAATCATTAAAGAGGTAAGGGCAAAAATTCATGCCAAAATCATTGCTATTCTGTCCCAAATACTGGAGAACCTAATGGTAAATGCAGCAAAAAGAGCACATTTTGTTTTGGTCAACAAAGGTGGTCACTTGACTGATGTTCTATTTAAAAACTGGTCCAAATAAATTGCTAAGGGCCAAGTTAAATGAAAATCGTGTTTTCTGAAATTCACTATAAAAAAATTGGGGAAAGTTAACTTCGGCTCGGCCAAAGTTTTGAATAACCTTGCAGCTTCCATTGAAAACAAAAAAGTTTTTCTAACTAAGACTACTTTTTGGACCTTACTTTTCTATGGGATCTATACTATATAGATGTCTGATTTCGACCAAACTTGATGAAATCATGGAAAAGCATAATACACTAATAATTACGAAATTTGGAGGCGGTCCCATTTAAAACAAAAAAGTTTTTCTCACTTGAACAAGTTTTTCGACCGATCGTTCCTATGGCAGCTAAATGCTATAGTCATCCGATTTCGACCATACTTTGTAGAATCGTGTTAAAGTATATAAAATAAGTATAAGTCAATGATAAGGATGCTTTCATTAAAAACAAAAAAGTTTTTCTCACTAGAACTAGTCTTACGACCGATCATTCTTATGGGAGCTATAGCTATAGTCATCCGATTTCGACCACACTTTGTAGAATTGTGTAAAAGTATATTAAATTTGTGTATGCCAATGATAAGGACGTTTTCATTAAAAACAAAAAAGTTTTTTTTACTAGAACTAGTTTGTTGACCAATCGTTCCTATGGCAGCTATATGCTATAGTCATCCGATTTCGACCAAACTTAGTGGAATCATGGGAAAGCATAGTAAACTAAGAAATACATACTTTGGAGGCATTTCCTTAAAAAATAAAAAAGTTTTTCTCACTAAGATTAGTTTTTCGACCGATCGTTCCTATCATCTGATCCGGCCGGTTCCGACAAATGTGCAGCGTATTTGTACCAAAAGACTTCGTGCAAAGTTTGGTGAGGATAGCTTTAAAACTGACGGAGGAGATAGCATTGAAACAGACGGACACGGCTAAATCAACTCAGCTCGACATGCTGATCAAGAATATATATACTTTATGCGGTCGGTAATTTTATAATACCCTCTGCAAGGTATAAATTGAAATAAGTCCGCGCGGCCTAATTTCATTTTGAGATCGCGGCATCAATATAAGTGCAGAACTCAACTAAACCTGCCAAAATTTTTTAGTGCGACTAATTTTAAAATGCCAGCAACTATGCAGCTGAATTTTTAAACGTCTTGGATGTGCTTGGCCTGCCACCGCACAATTTGTAACTAAAGGTTGTCTCATCATGCTTCGAAATCTAAACCAACCACGCGTTTGGTGATAGGTAAATTGATGAACAATGTGATTCACGCGGCGACACTCAAAGGAAAATTTAAAAGCAACGAAGCTCTCATTTCGAGGATTCCGATGATCTCAACCGATTTGGCCTTTGGGCTTAAACGAATTCAATTTCCGATTCGCCTTGCATTCGCCATGACGATTAACAAATCACAAGGCCAGTCCTTAAGTGTTTGTGGTCTAATATTGGAAAATGCATGTTTTTCTCATGGTCAACTGTACGTGGCATATTCACGTGTCGGCAAACCTTCTGCTTTATTTATTTTTGCGCCTGATAGTTTATAGTTGTGAAAAAACGCAACTTCTTTACCTCGAGACAGCGAACTCGTTACTAATTAAACGAAGTTCGTCGGGCCACCTACATAGTTTCGAATAAAAACGGCTTGGCTTCTCATGTGAAGTGTCTCCAAAGTGCTAAGCTACTCGATTAGATAAAAAAGTTGAGAGATTTGAAACCGACTGTTTAAGGCCAAGTATATTTAATGGGGTTCTCTGGTATAATCGTCTGATTTTCAACTTTGGGGTATTTATTATTTATTTATAAGTGTTTCAACAGTATACATATCAATTTTCAGCTAATCATATTCATTAGAACATCCACTTTAGGCTGTTAGCCGGGCTCAAGGTAAAGGATTATAATCAATGGAAAATCAACAAAGATTACATATAACAGCAGCAGTGCTTGCGTAGACAGAATTGTTTTGGCTGTCCCCGGCAAAGCCTCGTCAGTACGCTTCAAATGCTGTCACACCATCAAGCCATTTGCAGATTCCCGAGGTATTAAATGGTGTTTGAAGGTTGTTCAATCTATCTTTGTTGATGTGGCTAATATGGACTTTGACTAAAATCAAAATAGGTCGCTAAACCCCATATTCACATTAGAACTAAAGTCACAGCGCTCTGAAGAAACCTCTCCCAAAAAAGAGTCCAAAGAATTTAAGTTGCACTCAAAAAGTTCCCAAATAAGGGTTTAAAATTAACAAGGCAACAATGTCCTTTATAATGAAGGATTGATGGTGATCCTAGAGGAGTTTCGTGTGCCGTACGCGAATCTGTTTTCGGAAATGGTCCATCACATATAGATTTTTGTTAATTCGTGTTCAGCGTACAAAACTCATTTAGAATCTCAACCAACCCTTCGATACAGATTCGTGATCAGCACACGAAAATCGTCTAGGATCACCAGCAATAATATAAAATTAAATAAAAATAAAAATATCTCGAATGAAAATATATTTTGATTTAGTTTTCCGCTTTTTTCAGTATTTGGAGAAGAGATTTGGAAAGGAAACCCGAAGGATTAACGAAGTTTAAGCCAGCAACGAAAACCCATGCTAAAATACGTTCTCAAAGAACTACTCTTTGAGGGCTTTACCCATTTACAAAAGCGAATGGAACTTTTCACGTTTTGACACTTTACTTTTTGGTGAAAAAGAAGTATTAAAGATGTGCATATTTCAAGCGGTCAGTTCAGAATGGAGAAACTTTGCCCGCCGCTCCATATGTAGAATTGTACATTGAAAATTTCCCTTAAATTCACTTGTAAGGCCGTTTCTCATCTACTTGAGTTCTACACTCTTTGGTATAGCCTTCCTTGAACTCCGACAGAAGTATTTTTCTGAATAGAGATTTGTTTTGGTTACGAAACTCCCCACTATCTATTAGTTATTACTTAAAAAGTTTGTTTCAAACTTAAACTAAGATGAATTACCTGATGTTTTTTTAGATGAGTTTTGGAGGGAAAATGTTTTCGGCAATTAGTACATTCGTATCGTTTTCCAGCCAACTTGTGAGCTCTGTGAATTGAAGAGAAAAAAATAAATGTAGTTTGAGGACAACAATCCCATATCTAAGCTTACTTGGTTTTATGCTCAGTGAGATCAATCTCATATTCAAATTTACGATTGCATTTGTCGCATACGTGTTGTGCCGAATGGACAGCGAGATGGCTCTCGAACTTTTCAAGCAGATTATAAAGGTGTGGACAATGCGGACACTGGTAGGGTCCATCTCCCACAGGAGCGGGTTCGCTATCACTTAAAATTTCCTCTTCTACTTCCTCTACTATTTCTAATTCATCGCTGCTTATCGACTCCGGCTCCGACTCCATTTCGACCGTCTCGATTTGTTCCTCCTCCTCCTCGTCAATGCTGTTTTCCTCATAGTCTAAATCTAGCTCGGGTTCAATTTTGAAAGGTGCCTCCTCCTCCTTGGCTGCCAGCAGTTGACAGAAGTGATGATAGCTTTCCTCGCAAAGACGTTTGAAACGAAAGGCGCTCTTTGCAGCCAACACACAGGCTAGGCATATTTTCTGGGGCAGTGCATCATTGGGCTGGATTTGGCAGTCAGCTCGATTGCATTCGTTAATTATCTCAGCCAATGGGGGTTCCAAGTCAGACGGCTCCGTTTCCTCGAAAATATTCACCAGCGTAGCTGTTTCGGAATCGTCTCTACAGATTCTACAGATAGCGTCCATGATTTTATCTGTTAGATGTTTATGTTTCTCGACGGACATTCAACAAGTTTGGCTTTTGTTTTTGTGATTTTAGGTTACCACAAGGTCCGTGGGTATTGTGTGATTATTTGGCCGCCCACTTGGTAATAAGTGGAAAACGCCAAGGATTTTCTGTGTGTCGTTTATAGTTTAACTTTGATTTCGTTGATGAAATATATTAATATAATTCCTTTTCATATTCAGACAGCCATTTACAGTGTGACCGCTTGTTGATAACAAACCAAACAATAATATTACATTCACACACACACACATACGGTAGAGGTGGGCATTACTATGACGTTGTAGTGTACTTACTTGCGTTACGTTGCCCGCGTAACCTGTTGCATTTGAAATAAATGAGTTGATCAGTTCATGGGTTAGTTTCTATCAGTAATTAGGATATTTTTTAATAAAAATATCATCCTCGTTAAAATATAGAAATGTTCCAATTAAAACAAATAAAATATTTTCTAATAATATAAAATATTCTAATTATCGTAATGGAAACCCAAACCTAGGGGGTTTTAATTCTACTTTTAAATTTAAATTATTTTTAAACTGGCGAAATAATTTTTTTTTGAAATT